>OY776103.1:11833686-12411186 GCA_963675205.1 Catocala nupta | reverse complement strand
TCGGAACAAATAATTGTGGATCACACAATTTTTTGTCCCATGCAGAAATCGAATATACAATACCCGACGTTACGGCGGTGACGCGACGACCACATAAGTCACTATCCTATCCATGCAGAATTACTTATTTTTAATATACATACTCAGTCTACCATTGAAACTATTTTTATATTAATTGTTATTTACCTAGTTCATATGTATTTTTAAAAAACAGCCCTAAAGTTTGTTTTGTAATTTCAATTACTGCTGCCTCGGCGGCCCTGTGTTGTAAGTTTACGCTTGGGCCGATTAAAATTTATTCCCAGGTCGGGCAAATTTTGAGTAACTATACTTAAAAGACAATAAACACACCTAGTCTTACGTAGACCTTATAGCTGGCGAAATAGCTATGCTATAACTGGTTACACCCATCAAGATTACATACATTTATGTGTAAAATGACACTTCAAAAAAAAGTAAATCTTTGTAATAAAGTGAGTTTTGATTTAATTTTACACTTTCCCCGACGTTTCGGTTGCTTTTCAGCAGCCATGGTCATGGGCAACCGAAACGTCGGGGAACGTGTAAAATTAAATCAAAACAGATATAATAGTTTTAATAATTTAATTAGCTTCAAAATTAGTAAAGTTTAATAGTAGTAGTACATAGTGTAACAGTTTCTTATTTATGTAAAAGAGTGTCAAATAAACAACGCGTTAAAATCCGTATATAGCAGTTTAATTTCAATGAATAACATTCGCGTAAACAGAAGATATTTACCTTCCTGGAATGGAAACACTCGGCCTCTGTTGACCCAATAATGATCATACTGTCCAAAAAAGCGCACCACGAATTCGCCGAGACTGTGCTTCACCGCCATTAGGTTCTCCGGTATCTCGTATGGATGAAGTATTATGCCAGGCCACCATCTGTAGAAATATAAATAACATTTTTATATTCTGTATTTTTCTACGTATTTGATTTTGCATAGTTTAGTTATAATTGACTTAAAAAAAGGCCGACTTTAAAAATAAAAGACAATTTGCTTTTCAGTGCTTTTGAAGTCGGGATATTTTGTAAAAGATATATAATCAATATATGTTAATAAGTAAGTATAAGTTTTATAACAGCAGCAATAGTGGAAGCCGTTGGACTGTTGCAGAGGTCTCGAGTTCGATTCCAAGGCGCTCGTCTCTGACTTTTCAAAGTTATGTGCGTATTAAATAATTCATTATCGCTTGTTTATCGGTAAATAAAAACATCGTGAGGTAACCTGCATATCTGAGAGTTCTCCATTATGTTCTCGAAGATATGTAAAGTGTGCCCGCACTGGGCCAGCATGGTGGACCATGGCCTCACACTGGCCAGAGGCCCGTGGCAAGCAGTGGGACAGGGCTGGTATTATTATTTAATATATAAACTATATAGCATCGACTCCTTTGGCTGTCGCTCTAACCGGTGTTTATCAAAATATAATAGATATTACCAACCTGTAGTGTCCAAGTTTGACCCACACCATTTCTCCGTACAGCGGCAGTCGCCCCGTCTCACAATCCTCGCACATATACCCACCTAAAAGGCAAAAAGTATTGATAAAATACACACTGATTCTATCGAATTAAGTACAGTCAGAAGCTTAAAAAGCCAACTTTGAAAGAAAACGTGTTTGGCCGATCGTGAGATCAGTTCTTGGTTTGGGGCAGTACTGACGTCGACCAAGTCATCGCCCGCAGACCTTTTCTTTTCTGCATTGGGCCCTGCTGGGTGGGTCGCTGATGTAGTTCTAGTTGGTGGTTTTAGTCGGTAGGCCCAGTCTCAGTAGAGCCCGACATAACCCTTCCGCCTCCCTTTGTAGCGAGGAAGTATGCATTTAGTTGAGTATTTTCCAACGTAAAAAAAAGGATAGTACTGGCGCATTGGATTTTTCTATAATCAAATTCTCAATAGCAGCGCGAAGTCTGGGAATGTATCCAGCTGTCGGCAATTGCCTCGCATTCTGCGGGAGAATACGTTTTACGCCCAGTAATATCTATAAGAGATTACGAAATGTTTTTAATTACTTTTTATTTTAATAAGACAACTAGAAATAATTCTAACAAACAAACACCCAGACTCGGGACAATCGTTTGTGGATCACACGGTGTTGTCCCGTGTAGATTCGAACACAAAACACTCGGTGCAATGCCAGTGGCGAGGCTATCTGTGCAGTCAAAGTGTGTGAAATACGTCTTTATTAATCCCAGCAGGAATATATGTACATGTGAGTCTATATTATGGAGATGACACGGATGGCGGAGTGGTGTAAATGATCGCCTCGCAATTGCCATCTGCGCCAAGGGTTGTGAGTCCGATCCCCACGCGAGACAAACATTTGTGTGATCCACAAATGGTTGTTCCGAATCTGGCTGTTTTTTGTGTCCATTGTTTGAATGTTAGTAAAGTCCTCCGCGCACAGGATTTATTTCTAGTGCTGGAGTTGTCTGTTTAAAAGAATAAATAAATGATTCTGACCTTCAGGTGGGTCTATATTAAGGCACTCTGCGTGGAAGGACGTGGGGCAATACTCGCAACATATAAGGGAACCTCCCAGCGCACATATGAAACACCAGCCTGTGTTCACGTGGCAAGGCACCTTGCCTGGTCTGCGAAACAGATTTAATTGGTTATTGAACAACTAAGTTATTATTACAAGGAAAAAATAAAATTGTCGAAATTATGAGTAGTCTAGTAGGAAACCATTGGACTGTTACGCAGAAGTCTCGAGTTCGATCTCAAGGCACGCATCTCGGAATTTTCGAAGTCATGTGCGTATTAAATAGTTATTTATCGCTTGCTTTAATGGCGAAGCAAAATATCGTGAGGAAACCTGCATATCTGAGAGTTCTCGATAATGTTCTCCAAGATACTTGAAGTCTGCGACACTGGTCAAGCGTGGTGGACTAGCCTAACCCTTCTCACAGTGATAAGAGGCCCATGTCTAGCAGTGGGACAGTTTGATACAGGGCTGATATTATTAACCTCTAAGTCTTCTTCGAAGTGGTTAATAATAAAATACACTGGTATAATACGTAAATAAAATACACACCTGTGTTCATAATGCCTCGGACATATAATATGCGACGCCGTCAAAATCTGCGTGCCGGCTGGCAAGCACTTCGTGAAAGAATGGTATGTGGCTGGGCATCTCACACATCTAGCTAACTTGTCACCACTGAATCTTGTTTTACAACCCCTCGGGTCATCTGACACACAAGTGTGACAAACATGCCTCGGACATGTCAAAGCTTCAAAGTATTCGTTGATTTTCTTGTTATTTTTCGACGGTTCTCCTCCATTAAATTGGGTTTGAGGCCAGTGGTCCAAGCATTCTAAGTGATAGTATTTGTGACAATGAGCCACGTGACATTTTTGGCGCTTTGTCGATTCTTTCTTAGAGACCGCACCTTTACATACGAAGCATACAGGAGTACTATAATTCTGACAGTTGTTGCATTTGAAGTCAGCGTAATCGAGTTCAGATGCCGAATGTCTCGGTTTGAGTTTCACATCGATAATTTCACATTTACCTGGTACTGTTTCGCTCCAATCGTGACCGTCGTCACTCGAATACGAGTCGTATTCGACCTTTTCGGTGCTATCGAGAATTTCTTTCATTTTAGCACTTAGCTGAGCTTCTAAAACATCCGCGTCAACCGTATGCGATTCAGCTTCGAGAATCTCTTCAATCGATGCGTTATTATCTTCCGATACGTCTTGGCTTCTTTCATCAGTGTCGAATTCTGAATTCTTAGGCTTACGACCCGGCTTCTTCTTCTTTTTCCTGCCTCTAGAAGGAACTGGAACATCGACTATTTCCATCTGCTTTTTCACACAATCTATATGAAACATGCCATTGCAGCCTTTACATTTTACCAAGCTGCCGACTTTCTCGCAAATTTCGCAAACCTTTTCTCTAATCAAACCTTTGAATATATTAGGTTTTGGTTTGGTAAGTTCAGCGAAATATAACTCCACTTCGTCATAGACTTCTACTTCCGGAAGCTGTTCAGTTTCAGGAACAGGTTCACCCGGTTCAACTTTAACGGCTTCTTTATTTTTAGGCTTGAATATTTCATATACTTCAAGTTCCTCCTCGATATCCGAATATTCTTCATTGTAAAAAGGTTTCACGCTCTTTCTTTTAGGTTTATCTTTAACAGAAATATCTTCATCGACCATTTCTTTGTCGGCCCTTTCAGGTTTTGTCATTTTCCGTCTCACTTTTTTAGTCTGTTGCTGTTGTGTTCCATCTGTAAGACCTTTGACCAGAGTCGCTTGTTCCATTTCATCGGTTTTCTTAATATCAGATTTCGTATTCTGTTCGTACAACCAAGTTTGGTATAGATACGCAACAATTTCATCCTGTGTTAATTCAGGATTTTCTTCAATGAGTGCGTCTTGCCGTAGTTCAAGATACTTAACAAATTCAGGATCCTCCATTGCATTCTCGACTTTCTTATAACCAAATCGTTTTTTACGTCTCGTAACAGATATTTCACTGTCTTCTGAATTAATAGAAACCGTGTCTGCATCTTCGTCTTTTATTTTTATATCTGCACTGCTTTCTTTGATTGGGTTTTCTTTCTTTGACTTTGATCGTAATTTGCATTTGATTAGAGGCGCTTCGCTGTCTTCCGAATCTAGCGAGTCTCCATCGAAATCATCCTTCAATTTCCCTTTATCTATTCTTATAGTGATTTTGATAGGATCTCGCGTTACTGCTGGAGTCTCATTCTGTTTTACTATTTTGTAACGATTCTCTGTGGCTTCCTCAGCGGTTTCAATAGATGGTGTAGATTGTATTACAGAATATTTCGTAAACGGCACGTGCTTCTCTTTTAATTTTATACTATCATCAATACTCTTTTGTTTATTAGTAGACATAGTTGATTCTATGAGGCTTTCATTTTGGTTTTCACTATATTTATCACGATTGCCTGACTCAGCAGATGATGAATCAACATTTTTGGATGACTCGCGTATTTCTTCTTCATCTTCATCATCATATTTTATCATATTTTTTCTTGCTCCTCTCTTTCTTTGTAAACATACTTCATCAGTTTCAATATCGCTTTTCCTTTCTACATCTTTAGTTTTACGTAAAAATCTATACAGTGTATTTTTTTTTGGTGGCTTTTGTTTTTTTAGACTTAAATTCCTCTTAGTTCGAGTAAGAGGCTCTGAATGGGTTGATGGTCGATTCAGTCCTTTAACTAAATTACACTCTCTTAAATCATCATTCTTTTTAACATCAGATTTCACACTTTCTTCATAAAGCCAGGTCTTGTATAAATATGCTACGATTTCTTTCTCACTTAGTTCAGGATTCTCGTCAATAATTGCATCTTGTCTTAGCTCCATATATTTCACAAATTCTGGGTTCTCTAAAGGATCTTCTAGTATTTTTACTTGCTTAGAATGTTGCTTTCGTTTACTTTCTGATCTTGATGAAGTAACACTGTCTTCCGAATGAACAGATGCCGTTTCGACATCGAAATCTCCATTCATATCGTGGAAGCCATTAACTTTTATAGGTTCTGTTTTGTAGTCGGATACGTATATACGTATCTCTTTAGATGCCATTTCAATTTCTCTTACTTTTTCTCCTCTATAACCATTGCTAGGAATATTCTCCATATCATCGTGAGTGCTTTCATCTGTAATATCATTAATAGGCATTTTTGTATCAGTATTTCTAGGTTCAGAAATTACATTTGTCTGCTGTATAGTACAAATGTCTTCATTTTTACTCTGGGTTTCACTGAAATCACTAATATGCCCATTTGCCAACATTGATTCAGTCAAACTATTATCTATGTCCATTGATACATTTTTTAATTCGTCCTCCGTAGTTTCAATTTGTCTATGATTTTCACTTACATCTACTGAGTTTAAATGTTCTTTACCTAATCCATTTCTATTCTTTGGATCGTTACCTGTCTCTTCTGTGTTCAGATTATCATCTTGCTTTGCAAATTCTGTTATATTTTCATTAACAAATGGAGCATCGTCTAAACTTAAATTATCGTCACTATTATTACCTAAATTTGATAAAGGGCTATATGGAAGTCTTTCGCTGTCACTGTCGTCGTCATCATCAACTTCAGAAACTTCTTTATTTAGATTATTCTCAATGGGTTCTTGAATGATTGATGAACCTTGACTAACATAGTCAGTTTCAATACTACTTTCATCAATGCCTGTAGTTTGACTTTGACTGTCTTCGTTAGTTGAACTTATTTCAGAGCTCTCAGTACTTAAATATTTATGGCGTAATCTGCTTACTGTGTTAACTTGATTTTCAGTAGTATTGTCAATTTGCAAATCTAGGTCGACAGAAGGTACACTCAATTTAGTATTATCCTGGCTATTAATATTGGAAATATCTAAATCCATACTTCTATTAGAACTTTCATTCTGATCTTCATCAATATTTAAATCGATGTGTCTTGTAGCAATTTTCAACTTAGAACTGTCCAAATTCACAGTATTTTGCATCTCAGTATCCTGTGTTTTATCGAGTGGCAAGTTCAATGCACTATTTTGACTTTCAGTATCCAAATCTTCTGACATACGGCCATTCTGATTTTGCATATCAGTGTTTTCTTCATCTATTGTATTATTATTGCCAGAATTACCAGCGCTGCTAGTATCTTGACTGTCATCGTCTTTCTGATTTTGCATATCAGTGTTTTCTTCATCTATTGTATTATTATTGCCAGAATTACCAGCGCTGCTAGTATCTTGACTGTCATCGTCTGTATATGTATCAGATTCACAAGTTCCATTGATATCTATTGAGCTATCTTTAGGACTCCCTGGATTGGTACTTACATCATTTGGCATAGTCTGTTCGTTTTTTACGCTATCTTCTTGAGTTTTCTGAGCAAGGCTTTCAATTTTAGCAATGGTACATATTCCATTAATCTCTTTTGAAAAAACTTGCTTAACACTATCTGTGTCAGTAGAAGTCTGATCAGAGTCTGTCCCTACACTGTCATCTTGACTATTTACACTATAATCATGTTCATTCTGATGTGGTTGTAAATTATTAAATTCATTAGTGTTTCTTAAGGAATAGCTATTTTGAACTGGTCTTTTAGTTGTCGAGCTTTTTTTTTTCTTAGCACCATTTACTTTTACTTCTTTCTTTTCCTCAATTTTTTTTACAGGCACTTGCGTTTTTGCTTTCGTTTTCTCTGGCGTCTTGGACTTGGCTTTTTGAAGCCACCTGTCCATATGTGACTGCCTTTGTATTTTTGTGATCCCAGTTTTAGCAGCCATGTTGTCAAGACAAGCGGTTACTACTTCAAACATATCTAATGACTTGTTTCTTGACCTGTTCCTAGATCTATCGTTATTATCTGGCTTACCATCGTCTTCAGAGAATAAGCTGTCATAAAGGCTCTCACTTAAAGAAACATCACTGTCTGTCCTACTGATTTTACTCTTAGGCTGTTTCACTTTGCTGGATCTAGATTTCTCGAGCATATCATTGAAGATATCTATCCGCAGCCGTTTTGGTTCTCTTAGCAACATTTCTGCTTCTTCTACTGATGTGCTCCATAATGGTTGTTTCTTTTCAGATATAAAATATGCTGCATAGAGTCGCGGATCTTTTTTCTTATCCTAAAATAGACACAATGAATTACATTTTATATTTTAAAACTTTACTTATCTTTTATGAACACAAATATAATTTCTCATTTACTATAAGTCTAGGCTAAATTCCTTAACCTGAATTCATGAAAATGCAATACTATATTAACTTAGAAATTTACCTCAGGAGTGAAATTTTCCCTGGTGGTCTCAAATTCCAACTGTCCCAGATACTTTCGAAGCATGGTGTCCACGATCCAGCCGCGGCGCCCGTTGTCTCCGAAGAAAGTCACATGAATTATGTCACGTTCGATACGACCAAACACTGTAAATGACAAACACAGTATTAATGTTATATCTTCACACTCACATCTTGACAGATGGAGTAGAGGCGAATTACATCCCCATAAAATATGTATTAGCGGCGAAATGTCTATCCTTTAGGTTCTATTGATGGAAAAGTTCTACTGAAGGTTTTGTTTTCATGAGTTTCCTTTTGAATGCTATGTAATGTGCGCAATTAGTTTTTGCTTATAATTTTAATATACAATGCTGTTTAATCCTTAATACACATATGCAAGGAAATAAAAATGTTACTAACTATATACTAGTGAGTGTGCTTCCACATGACCACAGTGTTGGTCAAAGATAAATCACATTGCCTGACTACAATTCAGATTTCTAAACATTTTAGTAAATACATTATGTATTTATGCTAGATATAAATCCTGTTGACAAAAAATATTGCTTATACTTATACATACACAAATACATAGTGAATCTGAATAATGAATTCTAGATAGCAATAATTAAAGTTGATTTTTAAAAAAGTTTTTGCTTGTTAGCCTTAATTATTATTGTCTGGTCCAAAATAAATAGCTTACTATAAGGTGTTTCAGAGTTATCAATTATTTACCGGACAGCATGTATACAATATAGATTAGTCAATTATAATAACAGAAATTTGTATATAAATAGTAAATTCCTACAAGTCTCAACTATTTTATCTGAAACAGAATAAACATATACTTAAATTATTTTTTTCATTATCAAATGAAATAATCTAATAATACATATTTATATAACATTATCAGTCAACCAACATAAATAAAACAAAATGAATTGTTTCAGATTCTGAATAGTGATTAAAATGAATATGTTAATAATGTAACATAGTAAATATATTTTTTGCTTTAATTATGTATCAATGATTTTAAAATATATAATTATCTGGAGCCCCAGTAGCCCACTGGATAAGCCAATGGACTTGGAATTGGGAGGAGACTTTGAATCACTAAGTGCATGGGTAATGTAGTGGGTTAAGTGGTTGCCTCGCTACTGCCACAAAGCTGAATGTTGTGACTTCAAATCCCACACCAACATTTGTTCCAGGTCTGGGTATTGCTTCTGTCTATTGTATCATGGTTTGCAAAGTGCCCTGCTACACAAAAATAAGTACTAGTGCCTAGTTATCATATTTATCTTTTGAAAATAATCAAATGGAAAATGTTTGTTTTGTTTCAGGGTGTAAACAAAAGTTCAAGTTTGAGTAGACCTAGAGAAAAAACATTATATAAATATTGATGTTAGTCTGTATAATAGCTTAAACACTATTTGAGCTTGGCTGAGCTGAAATTTATAGGTTATATAATTTAAAGTAGGTAGTTTCTAATGTTCTTTTTCAGTGATGCTGGTCTATACTTAAATCCTTAACTGGTCCTTGAATGTTTGTCTATGCATGCCAACCTCTACAATGGGTAAACTATTATGATAGGTTAAGGTGAAATAATGTGTTTGTTGATAAACTAACTTTAATAATAATATGCCTATTTGAATGTATGTTAGGATACCTAGATGAACTATATAAAATATAGGCAAAGCTAGATATAAATAGAACTATACACAATTATAATAGCTGATAAAACTTCTTTTATTTTTATATTGTCAGTACGAGTAGGAAGAACCTTATTATTATGTGTAAGTTTGTAATAATAAAATAAATATATTTATATTTAAAAGAATAGATTGCTTTAAAATTACATACACAAATATTATAAATGGGAATCTGTCTGTGGAAATCTACTACAAAGTAGTTAGTTATCTTTATTTAACAATACCACTAAACATATTTTGGTGAAATTTTATCTGGCCATAGCTTGAAAAATGCAGATGAAGATAAGCTAATCATTCTTTTTACAAATACAATCAAAGTCACAGAGAACAGTATGTGTTTTGGTGCAATATCAAACAGCTTTATTAATTGATAATATTTTAATATGCTGGTACAAATCCTTTTAAATTAGAATAAATTCTCTTCATTGCACATGAATTATAATATTGCTATTAAATTAAGCAAGTTAATTCATCATCACACTTTGCCATAAAAAAACATTTTGTTTGGACTCCATGGGTGGAACATTGGCCAAGAGATACATATAAAATTGAATTATTTATTATAATTTTATTATAATAAATGTTTTTTAATGAAATAGTCAATTTCACAAAGAATATGAAAAAAATTGAATTAGCAAAAAGAGCCTTTTATAAATATTTGTGAAATTGACTTTTTTGTTCACTGCTAAATCAATACTAGTCATTTGACTGTAGTATTGATTAAGCAGTGAACGAAAACACAAACATTTTCAATCTATGGGCAGATAATATTAATATATGTATGTCATAAATTAAAATAAAACAAAGAATAGTAATAGGTGATTATATAGAGTAACATATAGATATTAGATTAGTAATTTTTAAATCAATATATTATTACCAGCATTCTCTCTATTAGTAATATAAAAAATGAATTAATAATATAACACTTTGCAGAGCAGATATTAAATAAAAAGTTTTATACTTACACTTTTTTTTAACAAAAATTCCACTTGAGGGATCCCGTGTCACAATAGATGGCCAAAATGGGTATGTTCCCATTCGGGCCCAAGCTAAATCCCCAACTTGGTATGCACATCTAGCCTCCAATTCAAACAACTCACTCTTAGATGGAGTAGTCTTAATATATTTTGTCTCTTTCTTTTTCTTTTTCCCATCAAAATCTAAAGTTTTGACTACAGAGGAATTATCCAAATATCCATTCTGTGCTTTACTACTCAAGCTGTATCTCTCAGAAGATCTTTCTAGGATATTATTTAAATGTGTATTAGATGACTTCTTAGTGCTTTTGATAGGTGAAAACATGTTTTGTATAACCATTACAGTATCTTCTGGCTCCCGTTTTTGTATCAGATCCTTCCTTATATAAACTTTAGGAAATTTCTTTGCAGGCGATGGTGTAACTGTATTAACTTCTTCATTACCAAAGCGGCTCAGTGATATGTTTTCTTGATAAATACTTTCAATTTGATCATCCAAAAACTTTTCTACGATAACCTTTTTAGGTGACTCTGTTCTTTTAAGAGGAGAATTTGATGCATGCATTTTGTATACAGGTGATTGAGTCTGAGACTTCACAGGTGACTTCTCTGACAAAGGTGACTTTAGTTCGGGGGTCACTTTCTTAGTATCAGTATGTTCAAATTCAGATTTGAGGCGGCGAGCTCTGCCATAACGGCTGGTGCTTGTTCCATCTCCATGAATTACAGGTGAAGTTATTCTTGCAGTCAAACTTGTTTCCAGCTCCCGCTCAATCAATGACCGTTTCTTTGGTTTTGACCTGACAGTTAGCGGACTATCAGTAGACTTCAAGTCTTCAGAGCTCAAGTTATCCTCAGATTCATCCATTTTAATGTCTGAGATTATATGCAGTACTTCTAATATGCGACTGACGTAATAGAATAATACATCGTATGGCGAATGCAAAAATACGAATATTTTAACTCAATCTCATATTTATCCGAATAATAAAATGCGAAACGTGACCACAACCCACTGTTTGTGGAATAAGATTGCCCGCAAATGTTTCACTTGGTTTTCTGAAACAAAAGAATCAAAATGAAGTTTCGTTTTTCTAATGAAATAGGTTAATTCAATATTTGAACTAAATATCATATTTTCTTCAAAGAAATGTTGCTTTTTATTAATTAAAAACGTATTATGTTGACTCACCATCGATTAATTCAGTTTCGTCGCGTCAGTGATTGCAATTTGCACAAGACAATTCGTCAGATTGGCGGGGTCTCAATGCATAATTGTACCACTGTAGATCGAAAACTTAAATTCCTTTTTTGCACAACGTTGAATTCACTTATAATTGTATCACCACCAGTTTTAGGAAGGTTTTATTACACTGAAACAGGAATATTAACTATAATTGTCAGCGCTCGTATATCGTTTGAGCAAAGTCCTAATTTGTTACGAGAAAGCACACAGTGCTAGAGTCAAACACGCGCCATCATAATTTCATACGCTGTTGTAAACGAAACCAGGCAACGGATAGCATCACTACGATTTACACACACGTTATTACTAAATTTCTCACCATCAAATCTTTATTTGTGAATTACTATTTACTATTTTCTGGGTATCAAATGAAAATAAGTTCCGCCACAAAAATACCGACGCTCAGTGCCGCGAAAACACACGAATAAGTTATATTTGTGTGTGTAAGTATACAACGACAAATGTTCATATAGAGTTTACACACATATCTATAGTTCCACACAGTTCAATGGCTTCGCTTATCACGACTGTTTTACCGACGCTTTCAAAATAGTTTGTTTTTAGGGTACCTTAATAAATATTAATATACATATATATTAAAAAAATAAGCAATTTTAATTACTTTGTAAAATATATATTAAAATTAAATATAAATTAATTATATACTTCTTAATTGTGCTTCGAACGCAGGCATTCCTCAGTAATAAGTTAAATCTTATTATTTATTTGTAGATTCAATTTCCTTGGTAAACTTGTTATTTAAATAAAATTACGCGAAAGACTTGAATTTAATACTGCGACTTGAGACAAAGAACAAAAAACAAATTGGGTTCACTTTATTTCCAGTGCATTTATATAACAATTAGTTTTATAACAACTGGAAATGCAGTTAATAATCGCAATAAAATCATTCAGTCGCCGTTAAAATCTCGCTGAGTTTTCGTTCTCGGTTCTAGTTTAAAACGGTTAGTAAGTTTCTCGGGTTTAGCTTCAATTTGAATTTGATTCGATGGAACGCACATCAACTGAATACAACAATTATTAGCAGTGTAGTGTTATCCCTTCACGGTGATTATTTTTAATTCAAATGTTTTACAATTTTTAATTACAGACGTTAAACAATTTTATTGTGAATATAAGAATTATAAATTTTTCGACATTTTGTCGACAATAGTCCTCTAAAGACTGTCGTTCAAGTTCTAAAAATATTTTATGTTTTGATCTTGGCATGAATATAAAGTTATAGTCAGCAAAGTTACTGCATCCTGGCTGAAGTTATTTCATAAACTCTGGTAACGATCGCACTATAACAATTATGCATGCAAATATGCGTAACAAGACAGGTAAAGTTCATTTTTGTATACTGTATACAACGTTATTCTTACTTAGTACGAAACCTGAAAATAGTTTGTTCAGAATTAGTAATAGAATCGATTACAATAGCTTTTAAACCATGTTATATTTTATCCCAAATGTCTGTCAAAATGTGTTAAAATAGGACACAATATTTAAGGTAAGAAACGGCCGGGCGGCGGCGGCCGGTAGGCATTTATCGAACAAGCAACAATACATAGTTAAATGCTTAGATCATTCATAGTTTGGGAGTTCCCCTTTCGGTGTGCACCCTGCACCGCTACCCGCACCCCGTCTCGTCCTGCAGGACGTCCCGCCCGCGCCCGCAGCCCCTGCCCTGGGCAGTGAGCTGTCATTGGCGCATTGGGTGACAATATTTCCGCGAGGACAACGGTGCAACTATATTAGCTGATAGCTTAGTGAGGTTTTATTATTCCTGATTCTTTTTTAGTTTTATTGATTGTTCTTATAATAATATGTTTGGGGTGTTTCGGCTTTTGTACCAAGTAAGAATAACGTTGTATATTAGTTTCAGCCGAGCTGTGTTTCTACTAACATAATATTCGAAGAAAATTATTAAAAAAACCTACTGAACCCTAGTAACAATCTACGACTAAAACATTTTGTCAAATGTCAAATTAATAATGTCTATGGTATTTGACCAACGGAAATGAAAAATAAACTATTAGAAATACGATACTTTGCAATGTTTCTATCTACAACCATTACAATTTTAGATACCTATATTCTCAAATATAGTATTATCTCAATAAACATACATTTATACTGCATAAAAGTGTACTACACTATGTTATTTTTAAATAATAACGATGTTGGACGTTTTTTTAACTATCAACCATAAGCAAAAAATATCCTTGTTGTCAGCCACTCAGTCTGTCACTGTCAAAAATACGAATAAAACTTCAGAAAATATCAAATTAATTGGACATTTCCTATAATAACCTATGAAAAATAAATGAAACATTAAAATGTCCGCAACCAAAGTGAAAGATAATAAGACTGAAGGAGTGGCATACAGCGAAGCGGCGCTTAGAAACAATGCTGTTGTTGTTGAGTATTGTAGAACCTCCATGGCTGCATTGTCAGGATCCACTGCTGGTAATTTATCATACTCTTTATTATTATTGCCATTTTCCATATACTATGTCAGAGTGAGAATGAGAATGAGAAGTGTTGGTATATTAAAGAACAGATTAAAATAATATTATGTATTTGTTATCAAGTTTACTCACATTACAATAAGTTGATTTTGTTTTAGTCATTGCTAGAAGTAAAACTTTACCAGATTGAAAAAAGGTTTTTATATTAAAAACATACATTTTATGAAATAGTCTTCAAAGTCAAAACTCATTTATTCATTTAGGTCATAAAGTAACACTTATGAATGTCAAGTGAGTTTAGAAAATGTATATTTATTTTAGTCGCTAGGTTCTGGCAAATGGTTAAGTCTATGAGAAGGTATCTGCAAGAAATTCAAGGCCACTCTTTAAGTTCCATTTCAGTATTACACAACTCTTTATTGTACCAGGTGTTGCAGGCATTGTGCCATATATTCTTGTATTGCAGTCTGTTGGTGTCCCCACTGAGCTATCGCTACTCTTAATATATTACTGTCCATATAAAAATAATCCATCTTCTTAAGAATAAATCTTAAATATATGTACTTTATGTATCAATATTGTTATATTTGATGCCAAATAAGCCAAAACAGGTTAACATCTACTCTGTATTTAAATATAAATCTGATGAGAATTAATACAACCATTTTTAAACAATTACTACTAATATTTTATAGTATCACATTGTCTTGTCAGTAGATCATGATCTACTATAGTAATATTACTGATCTATTTCTACATATAAGACAGGATGAGATGAGAATAAGAGTAATATTACTGATCTATTTCTATAAATTGCTATGGCAATTTAAAATCTTAATTGTTTATAGCTGTATGCCGCTAACTATACCTGGTATCTAATAAGAGGGTCCTAAAATTGAAGAATTGTGGGTTTAATAGACTTGTACTTATCCCTTCAGGTATATATAAGTGTAAGTCTATGTATGTGCAGGCCAGATTGAGGCATAATTAATAAAATGTAAATATGTAAAATGTAAAACATATTACAATTTATATCAGATTGACTTGTTGATCTAATGGCATAAATATGCACCTATTTTATGGCCAATAGGCAATCACTACTCACACTACAATCAATTACTGAGGCATGCCAGATATTGTTGGATTTCTTATAAGAAGCTAAGCGAGCAATTATAAATATAGCAGCAGTAACACTTCTAACTGGCTATTTAGGAATATACACATCTATAAGTCTAGTAAACTTTAAGTATACATGTTTGTATAAGTATCTATTGTGTATACATCACCTACACCATTGACTAATATCATTATATTTTCTTAATTTCAGGTGTATTAGGCCTAACAGGTCTATACGGGTTTGCCTTCTACGTGTTTGCAGTTGTCAGTCTATGGGTAATGTTCATAGTGAAGACTGGACCCAATTGGAGCAAGTATTATGTTTCAAGACAGAGTCTACTTACTAACGGTTTCTTTGGAGCATTGTTTACTTATGTTCTATTCTGGACATTTATATATGGGATGGTACATGTATATTAGACTGCAGTAAGTTATAGGGTGTGTAGAAGAATTTTGTAATTATGGTGTATTAATAAACTATGATTTGGTAAATTTTTTGTTTGGAAATTAGTTATTAACATGTTATATTTTATTTGCCATCCTGTGCTGCCTAAAAGGCTAACTACTATTGCCAGGATTAGACAAAAAAGGAGAAAGTTGACTTATAGGTCTCTTAATGGCAAATTTTGCAAACAATTTAATTTGGAAGCCTCTTAATTTGTAGAAGTAAAGTCTTAGCAACTTTTAACATTTGATAATCTTGAATCCTCAATATGGAAATTTATTATTGTCACTTACGCTAGGTTTAAAATAGAAACTGTTTGTTGAATATGAAAGTATAATGCTTATTCTATAAATAGTAATTTTTTTGTGGATAATACAACCCAGTCAAAAAGTCCTTAGTTAAAGTTTTTAATATCATTGTGAATTGTCATAATGTTAAACTTATATTTTACCAATTATAGTTATGTTTTACACCAATGGTATATAGAAATATTATATTAAATATAATCTATATGCACAAACACAAGTGCACTCTCTGTTTCCTCATAACCATAGTCTAATGAGACAACAATCTGATAAAATTGCAGTAAAATCAGGTGTAGGATGAATGATTTATATGCTTTCCTAAGCATAGCCTATAGCTATATATATATTGCCATAGACTGCTACTGGAGACTTCTTGGCAGAGACATATTCAATTTTTTTTGACTGGATCCATGGTCTGGAACTTTCATTATCTACTATGTACTATAGCCACAAGACCAATAAAGCAGTCTATACCACAAGATTGTACTCAAGCATTCAGGATGATTAGTGTTTATCGTTTCCAAGTCCCTTGTAATACTAGCTATGAGACCAATTCATTGCCTGCAAACATCTGGTATTTCATTATATCAAGTAAAACATTGGTATTTTAAGATTGATTCTATATAATACAAAAGATGGTGTGCATTTGGTTTGTATAATTTGATTTCATTCCTTATTTCAATATATGCCTACAATATTTTTGTCTTTATTACCGCCATATGCAGTCAGCGGTTGAACCAAAAATACCGATAACACCGATGGCCCAGTCAGTACAAAATGTGGTGTCATAACTCATAAGGCACTATAGGCATAACTAAGGCTAACAGATGTCAATACATCTGTTAGTTCCATGACTGGCAAGAATAATTTAGTTTTTGTACCAATTCATTAACAACATTTCGGCTCTGCATTCCACTGCATTTCCACTGTAAACATACATTAGTCTAGGAAACTACAATATTGCTACAAAACACTGCAGAAATTTATTATATTAGTTCCTGAGACTAATATTATATTATGCATATGGCATCTTATTTAGCTAACACTATCACATACAATAATACTAATAGAGGTCCACTCTATAGCATAACTAGTAATTCACATTACCTTTATTTATATATTATGGGACTGATCATAGACTTCTCTCATATATTACCATCAATCAAATATAACTTATATTATAGCATAATATCTATAGAAAATTAAGGGTTTGTGTATTTATAATTATTTTCTGAATGTTGGTTCAATAAAGGCTATGTTTATTTATTTACATTTTGTGTGTAAAAATATTATAATAGTTATATAAGTAACAATGGTTTGTTTATACTGTAAGGAATTATAAAGTTAAATAAATACATTAGGCTAAACAATGTGTATAATTCTTTTTTATTGATTTACTTTGGGCACTTTTCTATGTGATTTTTGGTCTACTTTCAATATAGGTACTTTTTTAAAAGCGCCTCTTGTGGAATTTTGTGGACTAATTACGATTGATGTATGGCTGGAAACATTTCACCGATTTTGTAGACGTGTATGTAAGTAAAAAATCGTTTATTACTGCAAAAAGATATGGAGGTTGAACATTAAAAGACTGGAAACCTAAAACAGTGCGTGTGCCACAGAAAACATATTAATATTATAATATAGATCAGTACCAATATGTACCCTATGTTACTTACTGCATACATGTTGCGGAGAGCTTAGTTGCATAAACTATGTTAGTCATGCCATAAAACTTTAGTGCTCTCTAAATAATGCTAGAGCCAAGAGTGTGGACTAAACATATAGGCGAAATACTGCTGTATATATTGATGTAATGATATGTTATATAAAACTACTGATTTTAATTATGATTTGCCTTGAGTCTGTTTATAAATAACTTGTTGACTGGTGCGGCGGTCGTTGCTCTTTCCATATTCTAAATGAAAATGTCATGGATTGATTATAACATAATCGGGCACAGATACCTATTGTTATTTATTTTTTGGCGCGCATATTAACGTATTATATGTATACTAGCTGACCCGGCAAACGTTGTTTTGCCATAAAAAAATGTTTTGACCAAAAGATTAAAAAAAAATGTTAGGGGTGGACAACCCTTATCACTAAGGGGTATGAAAAATAGATGTTGGCCGATTCTCAGACCTACTCAATATGCTCACAAAATTTCATGAGAATCGGTCAAGCCGTTTCGGAGGAGTACGGGAACGAACATTGTGACACGAGAATTTTATATATGTATATGAACACGTCTGACCATAAATATAAAATTAGTTGATTACAGAGTCCTATAGGTGGCGCTGTAATCAAAAAATTTTGTTGAAACAATAAATCACCCCTGAAATCTAGTTGTGTTAACCTCTCGTATACAGGTGTCCGGTAATTAATGGTAACCTGGAAATGTCTTATAGTTGAACTGATGGCCGTTCAGAAACAATTATGAAAAAAAATCTATCCTAACTGCTACCTGAGATGTGTTTTTTTTTTAATTACCATGTATAACTTTCTTGTATACTACGACCATAAATGAATGAAATCTATCGGTTTTTTGTTGTTTTATTATTAAACACTAATTATGCTAATAGATAGACAGTCAAAAGTATGCTATGATAATATAGCTTAAACTTTTGTTTTTTATTTTGTGTTTTTCTGAACGGCCTTCAGTTCTACTATAAGACATTTCATGGTTATCCATTAATTACCGGACACCTGTATATATTAGGTGAAAAGGATTAGTTAATTAATGTCAAATATATTTGTTATTTATTTAGCCAAAATGTATAAAATAGTTAATTTGAGAGTAGGTACTAGAGGTAATACTATCTATTCATGGTAATACTCTAATACAGAACCAGAGTTTGCCCGCGTAAATGTGGGTTAGGTTAGTAACAGTACTTTTTTCTGGATAAAAGACGTACTCGATGTCCTTTTCTGTTCTCCTGACAACGTGTATGTGAAATTTCATGATGATCGGTGGAGTAGTTAGGTAAGGCGTGAAAGCGTAACAAACAAACCAACGCAGATTCGTATTTATACTTAATATTAAGTTAGGATTGACTAGGTGTAAAAAAATCATTGAGTTTTATATTACTTAGAGCCGATTTTTCAATCGTCAGATAACTTTTATCTGGGGAATATGTTTGACGTTTTGACAGCTTTTGTATAGAAAATATGTCATACGGCCATATTTATTCTTAAGATAAAAGTTATCTGACGATTGAAAATCGGCCCTTATAGGTAGGTACGGGTAATACTAATAGGTAAGTATTATGATTGACTCCAAAAACTAACCTACCTAAATGTTTGTGGTGTGTTCAAGTTGAAAATGATTTGAACCCACATCTAGGTATCAACGCCGGGAATATATTATGTGAAAAAGATTTAGGTATTTAAATTTCATTGCGATGTTATTACCAAAGATAACTGCATTGGCTTCGAAGTACAAAGTGTATCGAGCGATGTATATTGAAACGGAAACCAAATTATTGAAGGCTTTGGGATCGTGATGCAATTAAGCTAGCATGTAGGTATCGTTTATAAGTACCTATTAACTGAATTATGTTATACTATCTATTAGGTTAGTGTCAATATGGGTCGTGGGTGCCCGGGTGCGGCAACGTTACGCATCTAATAGTTTCATTCCCTGGCCAAGGAACCTACCTATCTGCTTAGCCTGTTTACCTATATAAATAGGCTAAGCAGATAGGTAGGTTCTCCACTTACATACTTACCTATTTTATTTTTCTTACTCGTCTTATTTGGTTAACAATCAATTCGTACCTACTACTGCTTTCAGACTATATTCTTGCTCTTTGTTTTTGATTTTTAAAAGGACATCTACCACACTGGGAGTAACTCCTGTGTTACGGGGGACTTTACAACATTCAAACAAAGGACACAAAGAACACACAGACTCGGAACAAACATTTGTGGATCACGCAGTTTTGTGCCCCATGTGGGGATCGAATCCACAACACTCGCTCGGTGACAGAGGCAAGGCGACCATTTAAACCACTACGCCATCCATGCAGTCATATTCCATTTTCTTACTGCTTTTATTTGGTAGACAAGCAATTCTTATTGACATTTCGTCATTGGCTTAGCGTGGGTGTCAGCCGCCCGAGGCGTCAGAAAATTTTGGCGCCCGGAGCGATATAAAATTTTGACGCCCTCTTATTCAGGTATTTCAATTTAAAACATTATAATATAAAGTAATTCTAAATAACCTTTCGGCAAGAACAGTCATCATTATTGTGTATTGTACATCAACCTATTCCTCTCGTTCGTAATTATATGGTTTTCAATATTTACAAGACATAATTATTTATTGAGATATTTTGCCGCCCCCTAAAAGTTACGCCACTGCATTTCGTAAATGTGTGTCCCTCTGCCCATTCTTTCGGGGATATAGGCGTGAGATTATAAATGAAAATCGAGTAGCCGTCGTGTCGTTATCGTGCATTATTAATAGCTCTTGTTCGAAGGCAGTATATAATTATGTTAAGCTGCTGAAGCCGACGCCATTACGAAGCGATCACGATGTTGATGGCTCGGTAATTTTAGCGCTTCGCCTACAGTGTAGGTATCAACAGTTTTAAAGCTCGGCCTAAATTGTTGATCGTATAGTGGATTCATGAAAAGTATATTATCAGATCTATTTATAATATTATCCTAAGTCCTAACTAATAAGAAATATCATGTAAATGAAAGGGGCAAAGTAGTTCCAACTCACCACTACTGACTACGTCGGCACCCGCACCACTGGATGCGCACCTAACAAGTAGGACCACCGCGACCGAGGGGAACGCTCAGTCAGTCGACCCGACCAGGACCGGTGACACTATGAGTTTGACTCAGACGGAACTTCCAACCGAACGCGACACGCAAGGGGAACGCGGGCGCCAACACAGGCACGCGGGAACCATTCAGTCAGAGAGCAGCGACCTTATGATGACGGATACCGCACCTCTGACTGAACAACGCGACACAAAGGTTGAAACGACGTCGGAGGCAGCCCGTCGTGCAGTTCCGGTCATGGCTGGTGACGAGGCAGAGTCGACTCATTCAGCCACCACTAAAGCAGGCCCGGAAACGCGGACCACGCATGGACGCGAATCGCCCGTCATGTCCGGACACAGCGGGTGCGCCTACTCTGCCTGCAAAGGCAAAGAGAGAGCGCCGGAATGATACGCTGTCGCCGAGAGATGTGCCGAAGCGCGTGAAGCTGGATCAGACGCCAAGGAGATCAACGACAAGCTATGCAGTTGCGACTCAATCGCACCTGCCGATATATGTCACTGCCATGCCTCCTACGGACCTAACGGTGGAACAGGCACAGCAGCTCGAACTCTCCTTAGAGGAGAGGATTATCGAGGCAGCATTTGCTCCACCGCCAGACAACGAGTCAGCACTTGCACCAGCATTCCGAGGAAAACTTTTGTTCACAGAAGTTTCCCGTACTCTTCTAATCACAGTCATACACAAACTACAAAGCCTACAACGACTCCCCTGCCTGGTGACGACATGCTGTATGAGAACAACCCCTACAACTCATCATACAGCAGGAAGCTGTCACAGCTATCATACGGCTTGAAAAGGTAGGGCTCTGGAAACGGGACAATAGAATAACTCATGCGCGCCTAAAAGAGTTAGCAAACGACGAAATTCCAATGATGGAGGCGACCTGTGATATCATCCCAAAAACCTGTGGCTTTGACAAAAAATACCACATCTAACTTCATGAAGAATCTAAAGATAGCTCTGGTATACATGAAGTGAGAATATACACGGATGGATCCAAAATAAAATCGGGAACAGGAGTCGGAGTCTTCTTTCACGACCTAAGCATCAATTACTCAACGACCCTGGGGAACCTTAACACTATCTTCCAGTCAGAATGTGTTGGAATCACCCAGACTGCAACAGCGATTACATCAAGGGGTATAAGCGATAAGTGAATACGCATTATCTGTGATAGTGCTGCGGTACTACAAGCTCTTAAGAGCAAAGTCTGTTTCAACAGTGGACTCATCCTGGCGTGTAACCGTGAGCTGCAAAGTATTGCAACAAAAAATCGGGTAACGTTGCAGTGGATACGCGGCCACAGCAACTCTTCTGGCAATAATGCTGCAGATCAACTGGCAAAGAGAGGATCGAACACCAAAATGGTAGGACCCATACCAATTATCCCGATACCCTTCTGCTAACTTAAAAACTACACGAAAAACAGTGGACAGAAACAAAGGAATGTAGACAGATGAAAGAAGCCCTTCCATCTTTAGACAAACATCTGTCACGCAAACTGTTACGTTTCACAAGGAAAAACCTACGCTACCTAGTGGGTATAATAACAGGCCACTGCTCACTCAACAAACACCTATTCAACATCAGCATCACTGACAGTCTTTTATGTAGAGGCTGCATGGAGACCGAGGAGACACCGACTCACGTGCTCCTACATTGTAAAAGCGTCAGCAACCAACGGGCGAAACTTCTAAACAGTCCAGAAACGATGAAGGAGGTACTGCGCAACATCGGTCCTCTATCATCTTTCTGGACGGAGCTGAGGTGGTATGAATAACCGAACAATATTTCGCGTCGGTTTCTTACGTACAATGGCCCAATTGTGGGGCTAAGCGCGGATACCACACGTCCAACTAACTAACTATTATAACTGCAAATGTAAGTTTGTTTGTCGCTTTCACGCCTTAACTACTTAGCCGATCATCATGAACGCCTAGACATCGTCACGAGAACAAAATAGGGAAATAGGGTACGTTACATCGAATAAAAATAACTACTAATATTATTATTTTTTGACTTTGCGTTTGCTTTGACGCATACCTCTTTGCGGGGCGACGGAGAGATTATGTCGGGCTCACTGGGGAAAAGATACCCTGCTAATACCGACTAAACCTACCACGGTGTTCCTCAACATAATCATAGACAGCGAGGCCACGCGAATCGCTTTCACATGCAATCGCGACTCCGCCGTGGTTTCGGCCCGCCGTGTAAAACGGCAGGCCACTTATACAAAAATACTTCCTCCACCGTCCCCCTTGGGACAAAGACACGACACAGAGGCGCACGTGGGAACACGCACGCCGCCTCTCGAACCTGGTGCTGATCAGGTAGCGAGCAGGCCCACGCAGCCCACCACCCCCAGGTCAAAACTATTACGCTATTACCTACATTTACGCGAGCAAAGCCTTGGGAAAATCTAGTCTAAACTACATAGGTCTGATATTAAAATGCCTATATTTTAGTGTAGACACCATAGTTTTAAGCAAACTATAGTTTTAACATTATTATATTCCTTTATTAAATAATATAATTTTTTATAATAATATTGATTTATTGACATAAAAAATAAGATACATCCTTACACTACATCATACATATTACATAAACAGTGTTAAAGCATCGCCGCCTTAAATAATTTTAGTTTTTTTAAATTAATTCTTAAACTATGTTAATTTATAGTGTACTAGTTTTCCCCTATGTTTTAGCCTATGTGTGAATCCAGGACTCCAGCTATCTACATACCAAGTTTCATCGCAATCGGTCCAGTAG
Organism: Catocala nupta; assembly: GCA_963675205.1. Classification (NCBI taxonomy): domain Eukaryota; kingdom Metazoa; phylum Arthropoda; class Insecta; order Lepidoptera; family Erebidae; genus Catocala; species Catocala nupta. The sequence goes on along the minus strand of OY776103.1, from coordinate 12,387,538 downwards.
TTTTTGCTTGAAAGAGTTACAAACATCCATACATCCATACATCCTCACAAACTTTCACATTTATAATATTAGTAATTCGTTGATGTTTATTGAATGTTCGAATTGAGCAGACGTGCCTACCTAGCAATACTTATAAATGTTCAAATATTTTTATTTAATTCATTGACAAAGTTAACGCGTTAGTCAACATATGCAATTTCTATGTAAAACGATGAGACATAAGTAATATGCAAGATATTAACTAAGTGTTACTATGGCTAATTTTGAAAGTAGTCTTTCAATCGGAGTACCATGACAACTCGCAGCCCACCCAGCACGCCACAACAACCTCAGCATGAACCCGAAGAGCCCTTGGAAACCTTAAGCACTAATGAAATCAAATACTGGATTACTCCATTGAGTGATCGCTAAGTGAGGTGTGTAACATTGCAACGGAAGGCAAACTCAACTCTGAACAGAAGTTGAAAATAAATTCTTTGGCCCGTAAAGTTCGAAATGGTATCTCTCAAATGGCGGTTTCTTACCAATCCTTGAAACAAAAGGCCTTATTGATGAATAATATAATGAAGCCATGACGGAAAAGCAGGATCTTGCTAAGTGCCTGAATGCCTTCGAAAAGTCGATTAGGTTGACCATTGAAGAAAAATGCGTTGCACAAAATCCAGACCACAAAAAATGTCCTGCTACGACCTAAAAATGAGAGCGCCATTGCAATTTATCCAAATGATAAATTGAAAACTAATGACGAAACAAAGTCGCTGGTTCAGAAAATAATTTGCCCTGAACAATTGAAGTTGCACGTTAGAGGACTAAGGAAGACCAAAAACGGAGGTGTAATCATTAGCACTGACAGCAAGGACGACATTGAGAAGCTAAGGCAGTCAACCCAGTTAACTAGCTCTGGCTTAAAGGTTGAGGATCCACATAAAAGAAGACCAAGAATTATTGTAATCGGAGTACCAGCTAGTGACCAAGAAGTATATGATTGCATATACGATCAGAATGTTGCCGAAAAACTCCCCAACGTAACCCGTGATCAATTCCTGACCTCGCTAAAACTGAGCCATAAGTCGGGTAAGAAAGACGCAGAAACTTGCAACTTCATCATTGAAGTGCCTGTACTTCATCAACCAGGATCGAGTCTTCATCAACTGGACATCCTGCCCCGTACGTGACTTTACACTCGTGCCAACAATATGGATGGCCGCTAAGACTTGCCGCGAGACCATCTCCACCTGCGGACATTGCGGTGCATTAGGTCATCAGACCAATGAATGTACAAAGAAAGACGAAACACTAAAATGTGCAACATGCTTGCGTTTTAAGATACCAAGCAACCATAAGACAGGGGTCTCGAATGTCCAGCGAAGAAAATGGCTGAAACAAGGTACATTCATTCTATAGATTATCATAAAGGCGCCTAAGAGCGCAACCCTATTCAGTTTCTTTTAGACCCTTTTTAATTTTTGTTTGAATTTACTTTAATTTTAAAAGTTTTTATGGCTGATCAATTAATTAATGATTTAGATAATAATTATATATATTGTGACGTTAATCGCCTAGGCGCCTGTCAAGCGCGAGCGCACGTCACTAGCCACCACCCGCGACCGGCGGCGTCGGACTATATAAGCAGAGGACGGTGTCAGACGTGGACCTCTTCCGGCTGGCTTCAACATCAAGCTAAGTGTTCTTGCTACTGAAGAACCACGGAACAAGCTCTTTGTACGAACCACGCCCTGTTTACTGTACGCGTAGGATAGTGAATATTGTTAAATACATATAACTTTTTCATTACTAGACAAATAAAAGTGTTAACTGTTGATCCATCTTTAATTAATCTCTGCACAATTTCAAGCTAAGTGTTCTTGCTACTGAAGAACCACGGAACAAGCCCTTAGTACGAACCACGCCCTGTTTACTGTACGCGTAGGATAGTGAATATTGTTAAATACATATAAATTTTTCATTACTAGACAATTAAAAGTGTTAACTGTTGATCCATCTTTAATTAATCTCTGCACAATTTTACCTTAAGACACCACGACCCTACGGCGTGGCCTGTCCTATTTCTGGATCGATCAGATCCCTAGTCAATAACCACATAACAGGTTACAATATCTTTCGCAAATGTGTGACACTGAGAGCTGCAAACTTTATATTTGCCAATATAGGAAGCCGCTAACAATACTAACCCAGAACATTAGTAGCATATGTAAGAACATAGATAGTTTGAATGTCTTTTTACACAGGCTTAATATTGAGTGTGACGTGATTATTCTAACAGAATGTTGGCTCTCAAACAGACGGAACAATATACCAACTTTGCAGGGATACAATAATTACAATAGTACAATATGTCTCAACCAGAATGATAGCTTAGTAATATATGTGAAAAGTTCTTTGCTCGTCTCCGTCGAAGAGCTAACGGTCCAAGACTGCAACTGTCTTGTTATAAAAATAGGCACTAATATCGCGATCATTGCTGGTTATAGACCTCCTTCTTTTAGAAATTTAGAGACGTTTACGAACAATTTAAATCAAATTTTACAAAGCTTATTAACTTTTAAAAATATTATTATAACAGGAGATATAAACATAAATATAAATTGTAAGAACCATGACGCATATCTACCCAAGATTACCTTAATCTCTGTGCGTACTGCGTACCATGGTATTTTGCCTAGCTACACTTTTCCCACACATCAAAATGGATCATGCTTTGACCAAGTCATGCTCAAAACTAGGCTTCCGTGTTTGACACTTGTTACTAACTCGTCAATAACTGAGCACTCTGCTGTTTTACTAATACTTGAATTAACGCAAACTAAGAATATTATTCGCCCGCAACAAAGGTCAATTATAAATATGATTCACCTAGAGCGTGATTTGTGCAACATTGACTTTACCCCAGTTTATCAAACTGCCGACGTTAATATCTCTATGCCATTTGTTATTAATAAAGTACAAGAGACTGTCATGCACAATACAAAAATAATAAAATTCAGTAGAAAATATTGTAATATTAAGCCATGGATAACTCCCGGCTTAGTCCGATGTATTAAAAACCGCGATAAACTACACAAGAAAGCTAAGCAATGCCCCGAAAATTCTACTCATACTCAAATTTATCATATAAAAGGTATTGGAATTTTTGCAATAATCTTTTGAAGAATTTAAAAATAGAGTACGATAGGTCACAATTACAAGGAGCTAAAAAAGACACAAAGCAAGTTTGGAAAATTGTGAAGAAAGTCACGTTTACTTCAAAACATCATAAATCTGATAGAAGTTTATTGCAGACTTTACATTTTTTTGCCAAAGTTTTGCCAATATTTACAAAAAACCTATTGACGTCGTTGACAGAGGAAATTGGAGAGGAATGTGCTCTCCACTTTCCTCTGTCAACGACGTCAATAGGTTTTTTGTAAATATTGGCACAACTTTGGCAAAAAAATGTAAAGTCAGTGAGCACAAATAACAGTTCTCCTCCGGTTTCAACATATCTTAAAAGTGGAAAATCTCCCCGTGACCATGGCTGCTGAAAAGCAACCGAAACGTCGGGGAAAGTGTAAACCAAAAATAAATAGATTTAATAGTTTAAATAATTTTATTAGCTTATAAATTAGTCAAATAAAACAATAGTAGTAGTAGTGTAATATTTTCAAAATTTTGTAATACAGTGATAAATAAACAACGCGATAAAATCCGTATATAGTAGTTTAATTTCAATGAATAACATTCGCGTAAACAGAAGACAATATTATGGAAAATCTTTTGTTATGTTGGATCCGGATGAAAAAGAAATAGAGCGGGTTATTCACTCGTTAAAAATAATTGTGCCCCTGGGTGGGACAATATAAGCTGTAACATATTAAAGACCTTTGAGTATATCCTGGTGCCTCCATTAACCCACATTTACCGAATTTGTCTCTCTATCGGCGTCTTCCCTCTATGCCTTAAAAAAGCAATAGTGATTCCCATTCATAAGTCTGGTACGAAAGACCTTGTATCAAATTATCAACCAATCTCGCTATTGCCTACTTTCTCAAAAGTGCTAGAGAAATTAATTAATAATAAATTAGTATCATTTCTTGAATAAAATTACCTATTTTCCCATTTGTAACTCGGCTTCAGACCTAAGTTGCCAACAGCAAATGCAGTACATAATTTGACAGCTTTTATCTCAGAGGAACTTGGGAAAAGAAAACAAGTTATTGGAATCTTCCTCAACCTCGCAAAAGCCTTTGACACTGTATCTGTACCCATCCTAATAAAAAAAAAGAGATGCTTTAGGAATACGAGCCACACAGCTTAAGCTGCTAAGAGACTATCTACAAAATAGGTATCAGTGCGTGAAAATAGATAACATCATCAGTGCCGACTTACAAGTGCCACAATTCGGTATTCCACAAGGCAGTGTTCTTGGAAGTACTCTATTTTTGGTATACATTAACGATCTTTGTAACTTAAGGTTACCTAGCGCCAAAATTGTTTCGTACGCAGATGACACCGCCCTTCTCTTGTCAGCTGACACAAATGAAACAGCCGCTTTGTCAAGCAGACTACGTAAATTAATATTCGTTTTTAAAATACTACGTTATATCGCAGATAATAATCTTTTTATACAGAACTACAAGGCACTGTGCCAATCCATTATTCTATACTGTGTTACCTCATGGGGAGACATCGCAAAATCGGTTATTCTTCTAATTGAAAGAGCACAAAGAGCACTCCTAAAAGTAGCCACACATCGACCTTTTCGCTATCCCACATGCCTTTTATATCTAAATTCTAAAGTACTAACAGTCAGGCAGCTTTTTATAATGCACACCGTACTAAAACAACATACTACTCTTGATTATAACCAGTGATCGGAGTAGGTAGATTGAAATGGGGTCATTGATCCGAAACGTATATATTAATATGGACATTCCTCCGGAATTGGTGGATTATTAAAAAAAAACCGGAACTTATGTAGGAATTTTATTCTGCCAGAGTGGAAGGAGTCATTTGATGATTTGCCATCCTCAAAAAAAGGTAGGAGTTGTAATAAAATGAGCAATATTATTCTTTATTATTCTTCATATTTTTTTTAACGGCACACAGTCACGATTTGACAAAACCCTACGACCAATCAGAACAAAGGATCATGGGTGGTACAATAACCGGTTATCAGAACAATGCGTACGCCCGCCGACGACATGCCAGGTAGCTCACTCGTTTACTTCGGTTCGTAGAGTGCGCATCTTTGTTTGTTACTGTGTTGTGAAAACGTTACTTGACCCTGGCTTGTGTACATACTGACTTCTGGAATCTGCTCTAAACCACGATTTGGCTCGAATATACGGACTCAGATTTTTCACTATTGAATTGGATCTACATATTTAAACCAAGCTTTGGTAAGTAATATTTTACTAGTTACAAGGAGTATAAAGCATGTTTGGATGTACTATAAGAATATTTTTAGTATTGTGTTTGTTCGCTTAACCTGCTGAACATACCATGAGTCTTAATATTGTTAAATCTTTAATAGAGTATGAACCAGTGAGCTTAGTGCGAAACAAAATTATGATATTCTAGTAATGTAGTCGCAATTCAGCTAACTCCACTATTAACCGACATTTTACTGGAATCCGTATATAATTTGAATGCCCTGTGTCCTCTTGCAATGTATTGGTAAAATAAATTACTATAGGCCTTATCTACTTCTCTACAAAATATTCTACGTAACAAGCCCTTTCATTTGATATATATATAAATATTGATGGAATTGTAAAAAAAAAAAAATTGTCCGCCATCTTGTAGCGGCAGCCATTTTGGATTGACAGGAAGAGGGTGAAATTTCAATGACTAAATTTGATCCACAAAAAATAAAACAAACGGAGTAAGCTAAATAAACTAAATAAAATGTAATTTTTTCATGTCTTTGTTTTAGGTGATATATACGAGGTTCCATCTCTAAAACAAAGTTCAGATATGGCAAACGTCAAGGATGAAACTGTAGAAAAATGGATATCCGGTCATCCCGAACTACTTTACGATCACGCTAGTGGTACAATATACTGTTCAAAATGTGAAAGCCATTTGAAAACCATAAATAAAGGAAACGTTAAAAGACATATCGAAGGAGCAGTACACCAGGGAAAGTTTAAGCGGCCCGAAGAGGAATTTTATTTCGATCTTATAAAATTTCTCATTTTGTGCAATATTCCGTGGTCTCAGATGAAAAATACTACTTTTCAAGATTTCTTTAAAAGATATATGTGTAGTACCTGTTGTTGTACGTGTACTAATCGTACTCTGCCAGATGAATCACAGTTACGGAAAGTTTACTTGGACAAGTTTTTTAAGAATAAAATCAATTCGATTCGGCAAAATTATAAAAATGAGAAACTATGGATATCATTAGATGAAACGACAGACTTTTTAGGTCGCTATATAGTCCATTTTTTAATAAAACCATTACATCCTAGCAATTTGACTAGACCTTATTTGGTAGCATGTAAAATGCTAACTGTAGTTAATGGACAAACAATCACGCAATTTGTGTTAGAATGTTTGGAAAACTTTTGGGAAGATTCTTTTGAATCGAAGGTAGGTAACATTCTTGTCCTCTGCACTGATAGCGTTGCATATATGCTGTCTGCAGGACGAAATTTGAAACAATACTTACCTGAAATGAAGCACGTAACATGTTTGGCGCACTCTCTTCATCGCGTATCTGAGCAAATTAGGTTAGAATATCACGATGTTAACATTTTAATAGCAAATGTTAAAAAGGTATTTTTGAAAGCCCCAAGTAGAGTAAAAATTTTAAAAGAAAAATATCCAGATTTGCCGCTACCTCCCCAACCAGTTGTTACAAGATGGGGCACTTGGTTAGAGGCAGCATTTTATTACGCTCAAAACTTTGAAAAAATAAAAGAAGTATTATCTTGTTTAAGCAGCTCTGATGCGGTATCTATTCGAGAGGCAAAAAATATTATAGAAAAAGAAAATTTAAAAGAAGATTTAAATTACATTAAAGACAATTATTTTATAATTCATTTGTCTTTAAAAGAATTGCAAAAGCATAATTTATCGTTGACAGATTCACTTTTAGCATTTGACAACGTCAGAGATGCTATAAATCAGTGCAATTCAGAAAATATAAAAAATAAAATAGAACGTGTTATGGAACGAAACCCAGATTTAGACACACTTAGAGAATAAAGTGAGGCCATTGAAAAAAATGAAGCACATAATTTAATACCTTTTTTAAAATTTGTTCCTTTGACATCGTCAGATGTAGAACGGTCTTTTTCCATTTATAAATGGACTTTAGATGTTAAAAGAAATAGGTTGAAAATAGAAAATATAGAGAAACTCATAGTTATATATTTTAATTGTAAAGATCAGGATTACCAGGATGCTGACATTGTAATCGATGAAGATTAAAAATGTGAATAAATGTAAAATGTACATATTTAACAATAAACAATCTTGATTTTTATCTTTTTTCTTTATTCTACCCCTTTTTTTTGGTCCTAAAATCTGACTAAAATCAACCTGTTCCTTCGTATGCTCTTTACGTTTCAGAGTCGTGGTGCATCCTTAGAACAGTCTCACGACCCCAGCAGGCATTGGCCCTCTATGGGGCCCCGTCATTTATTCTACCCTTAATGCAAATTACCATGACCCCTATGAAAATATTTAAATTTAAGTGCAACAATTTATGTCTATCTATAAAAGTTCTAGCCATAAAAGGCTAAAAATAAAAATTAAAGCTTCGATCGGAATTCGATTGTTTTTATTATTCAACAGATAAATAATGAATTAATTTAGTTTTGATACCTTCCTTTAAATTTTGAATTGAGTAGGAATAATATCACTACCAACATTAACAATATTTAATTGAATCCGGAAATACCGGAATTACTTTCCGGGAAAATGGCTTATCCATGTTATTCTTTCTGTGTGCATTTATGATACAAGTACCAAAAATCAATCTACCTACTCCGATCACTGATTATAACCCGGAATTAACTAACACTAAGCGACAGAAAGATATCGTTTGTACTGCTTAGTCTCAATCTAAGTATATTTTTACCAATAGGTTTTTCGCATTTTTATAATAATATAAACAAAATAACTGCGTTTTATTACAAAAAATTATGCTAACACTAATTGAAATGACTCCTTCCAGCATTCAGGAAATTGTCCCGGCACCAGGCTCGCGTCGAAAAGTGTCCTGAGGCAGACATCCAGGTGATCGAGGGCAAGCACGAGAGCTCGCGCTGGCACACCATCAGGTCCAGGGGCGGTCGTCTTGGAGTGGATCCGCAAGACAGCCGCTCCCATTTCCGCGTCTGTAACCGGAGGAGCACTGAGGTCAGCTTTCCGATGTCGGCCTCCCGATGAGGCCATAGTCGGCTGTTGCTGTAGCTGTTGCTAACCTTTTTTTTTTTTTTTTTTTGATACCCAGGAAAAAATGCTTGATGCACTACCCGCCGGCTAGGGGACGGCACCGGCGGGGCGTGTGGGACTCACCAGCCGAGTGCTGGTATACCCACTAAAAAAACCTGGGGTGTTCCCTCTCTCACCCAATGGACCTCCTCTCGTCCCCGGGGGAGAGCATTTCAAAGCTCTCCCCTTTCGACGTTAGAAGGCGCGCGGGAACACCGCGCGCGCCCTCTATGGGTTCTTACTCACGGGTGGCAGGGTCCCCTGAGGCCTTGCCACCCAGAACCCTTAGGTGGGGGGCAGGAGAGCGACATAAGCGCATCTCCTGCGCCCCCTCCTCCGGCGGCGGATGTCCGGGGCGTAAGGATCTTCCTCACGCCCCCGCTCCGCCGCCTCCTTCTGCGAGATGACAGCCTCGCAGAAGGACCTCATTGCACCCCAGCACCTGTCGTCGCCGACCATCATGGATACGACGGTCGGCAACGAGAGGTCGGGGCCAATCACGGCGACCAGGGCACAGCGCTCCTCGGCCCACGCCGGACACTCCTCCAGCGTGTGCTGCGCCGTGTCCCGGTCGCACTGCTCGCAGTGGTGACACCTGGTTGTCGGCTCCCTACCGGCTATCTTGCACAGGTACTCTCCGAAACAGCCGTGTCCGGAGAGCACCTGAGTAAGCCGGTAGGTGAGCGGTCCGCGCCGTCTGTCCGTCCATTGCCTTAGCACCGGACGGACAGCCTCGACTGTCCTCACCCCGTAGCGGGGCTGGGCCAGCCTTTCCCCCCACTTGGCCTCGAGGACCAGTCGAGCCTGGGACCTTCGCGTCTCCACCGCCCCGTGAGTGGGTTCCTCACCATGGAGCCGGAGGTCCACGCGCCAGTGATACACCGACGCTTGGACCTCCGCCTCCAAATCCCAGGGCGGCGATGCCGCCAGGACGCACGCCGCCTCAAAGGAGACGGTGCGGTACGCCCGCGACACCCTGATCGCCATCGCCCTCTGAGGTTTCCTCAGAAGGGCGATGTTTCGGCGATCGAGAGCGCCGGCCCAAATGGGCGACCCGTAGAGGGCCATCGACCGCACCACCCCCAGATAGAGGCGGCGGCAGACGACACTCGGCCCCCCGATATTCGGCAGCAGAGAGCTAAGCGCTCCCGCCGCCGACATCAACCGGGGGGCCAGGCGGCTAAAATGGACGCGAAAGTTCCAGCGGCCGTCGAGGTGGAGCCCCAAGTATTTCATACTCGGCTCCACCCCGATGCGGACCCCTCCAACTATGATGTGGGCATCTGGTGGCGGCGCCCGCCGAGGCCCATGAAATAACAGGGCCTCGGACTTTTCCAGCGCCACCTCCAGTCCCAACATCCTAATTCTACCGACGACCAGGGCCACCCCTGCCGTGGCAAGACGGGCAGCTGCCCCGTAATCCTCTCCCCGGGCCGTGACCAGCGTGTCGTCGGCGTAACAAGTTACGCCGACGCCCGGGGGCAGGGCGCCCCGCAGCACCCAGTCGTAGCCGATGTTCCACAGGGTCGGTCCAAGAACGGAACCCTGCGGAACACCGCACGACACCTCCCTCCGGAACGTCTCTCCGTTCCGCCCCACACAGAATACACTTCTCTGGTGCAGGTAGTCCCCGACTATTCGGCGCAGGTAGGGAGGCACTCCATGAAATCGGAGCGCCTCCCTAATAGTCGCCCACGGCAGGGTGTTGAACGCGTTGGCGATGTCCAAGGACACCGCCAACACCACCCCGCGCGAGGCGACCGCCTCTTCCGAGAGGGCCTTGACGCGACTGATCGCGTCAATCGTCGATCGGCCCTCTCGGAATCCGAACTGATGTTCGGACAAGTCGGGGCCCACCCGCACCAGGTGCCTGGAGAGGCCGGCAACCACTACACGCTCAAAGAGCTTGCCCACCTCATCCAACGGCACTATGGGGCGGTACGCGGAGGGAGAGTCCGCGGGGCGGCCCTCCTTTCTAAGGAGGACCAGCTTACCCGTCTTCCAAATGAAAGGGAACCGTGCCGACTCCAAACAGGCGCTAAACAGCCTGAGGAGCCGGTCCCCTAGGGCGTCGTAGGCCAAAACCAGGGCGCGGCCAGGAATTCCGTCCGGCCCCGGGGCGGTGTTTTTGCCCCGGAGCCGCACCATTGCCGCGCCGAGCTCCGCCATTGTTACCGCTGGCACCCCGGCATTGGCACCGCCCTCCTCAATATCGGGCGGCGCCATTTCGGGAGGCGTGTGCTCCGCTCTCGAAGGAAAGAGAGCGGAGACCACCTCCTCTAATTGCCGGGGCTGGAGACTCTCGGTGACCGGTGGGGCCCAGGGGCGCAACTTGCCCCTGACCACCTTGTACGGACGGCCCCACGGGTCTGCCTCGAGAGTCCCCAGGAACTCTTCCCATCTTTGGGCTTTGGCCTCGCTGATGGTGGACTGCAGGGCGTACTTCCGCTGTACGTATTCACCCCGCAGCCGTGCCTCCACGGTCGGGTCACGGTACCGCCTCCGTCGGCGGTACCTAGTGTACTGGCGACGCGCCGCGATGCACGAGGCGCGTTTATGACTGATGTCGTCAGACCACCAGTACACCTGACGCCTAGGAGGTCGCACTGGCCCGGGGCATCGACGCGTCGCAAATCCGCGACATCGCGCCCCGGAACCACTCCGCCTCTTTTTTTTTTTTTTTTTTTTTTTTGATTCCCAGGAAAAAATGCTTGATGCACTACCCGCCGGCTAGGGGACGGCACCGGCGGGGCGTGTGGGACTCACCAGCCTAGTGCTGGGATACCCACTAAAAAAACCTGGGGTGTTCCCTCTCCCACCCAATGGGGGGGACCAGTTGGGAGTCTAAAAAGATTCATCCATAGCAGGCCCCCCCGTGTGGGTGCCGGCCGGGTCAATCGGACCCGACCTCCTCTCGTCCCCGGGGGAGAGCATTTCACTGCTCTCCCCTTTCGACGTTAGAAGGCGCGCGGGAACACCGCGCGCGCCCTCTGTGGGTTCTTACTCACGGGTGGCAGGGTCCCCTGAGGCCTTGCCACCCAGAACCCTTAGGTGGGGGGCAGGAGAGCGACATAAGCGCGTCTCCTGCGCCCCCTCCTCCGGCGGCGGATGTCCGGGGCGTAAGGATCTTCCTCACGACCCCGCTCCGCCGCCTCCTTCTGCGAGATGACAGCCTCGCAGAAGGACCTCATTGCACCCCAGCACCTGTCGTCGCCGACCATCATGGATACGACGGTCGGCAACGAGAGGTCGGGGCCAATCACGGCGACCAGGGCACAGCGCTCCTCGGCCCACGCCGGACACTCCTCCAGCGTGTGCTGCGCCGTGTCCCGGTCGCACTCCTCGCAGTGGTGACACCTGGTTGTCGGCTCCCTACCGGCTATCTTGCACAGGTACTCTCCGAAACAGCCGTGTCCGGAGAGCACCTGAGTAAGCCGGTAGGTGAGCGGTCCGCGCCGTCTGTCCGTCCACTCCCTTAACACTGGACGGACAGCCTCGACTGTCCTCACCCCATAGCGGGGCTGGGCCAGTCGCTCCTGCCACTTGGCCTCGAGGACCAGTCGAGCCTGGGACCTTCGCGTCTCCACCGCCCCGTGAGTAGGTTCCTCACCATGGAGCCGGAGGTCCACGCGCCAGTGATACACCGACGCTTGGACCTCCGCCTCCAAATCCCAGGGCGGCGATGCCGCCAGGACGCACGCCGCCTCAAAGGAGACGGTGCTGTACGCCCGCGACACCCTGATCGCCATTGCCCTCTGAGGTTTCCTCAGGAGGGCGATGTTTCGGCGATCGAGGGCGCCGGCCCAAATGGGCGACCCGTAGATGGCCATCGACCGCACCACCCCCAAATAGAGGCGGCGGCAGACGACACTCGGCCCCCCGATATTCGGCAGCAGAGAGCTAAGCGCTCCCGCCGCCGACATCAACCGGGGGGCCAGGCGGCTAAAATGGACGCGAAAGTTCCAGCGGCCGTCGAGGTGGAGCCCCAAGTATTTCATACTCGGCTCCATCCCGATGCGGACCCCTCCAAAACCACTCCGCCTCTAGCTCAACCTCCACAGGCCCTTCGCCCATCGGGGTCCAGGCCTGGACGATGGAGGCTTCCACCAGCACGTCTACGTCGAGACGTTTCAACGCCCATCGTGGGGACGACGGGGTGTGCCCTCTCCTCGGGCGATTGTCCGGGATCGCCGGCGAGGCGGAGATGTCGAACCGCACGTAACGGTGGTTCGACAGTGACTCCGCCTCGACCAGCACTTGCCAGTCCCGGACGCGGCGCGCTACGGCAGGGCTTGCGAACGAGATGTCCACAATGGACTCGCCCTGCCAGCGCACGCACGTGGCGACCGATCCCCGGTTAAGAACCACGAGACCGGTCGCAATCGCCCACTCCTCCAGCGCGTCGCCGCGAGCGTCGGTGACAGGGGATCCCCAAGCCGTTGATTTGGCATTAAAGTCCCCCGCCACCACGATCGGACGCGATGGGTACCGGTTAATAACGGCCCCCACCGCGCCCAAAAATTGCTCAAACTCGGCGAGGCGCCGGTTCGGAGAGAAGTACACCCCGATCAGGACGGTTCCCTCCCAATCAACACATACATACCCCTCGCCCCTGTCTGTCATCACCAGGAGCGAGGGTCCGGACGAGACAATGGCCGCCGAGCCCCCGAGGTCCCCAAACCAGTTGTGTCGGCTGGGGACGCAGTAAGGCTCGGCGACCACGGCGATGTCTATTAACCACTCCGCCAAGTGCTGTAGCAAAATATCCTGCGCCCTGGCGGAGTGGTTAATATTCACCTGTAGGAGGCGATGGGCCATAATTAATTACGTGTCCATCGCCTCCGTACTGCTCCCTGCTTGGGACGGGGCCGGGGCGGCCGGAGTCCCGGCGACCGCCCCTCTGGCCCTACGTCGTTTCGGTGGGGAGCAAGATTTGCTCCCCATCCGGTGCTCCACCGGCTTTCCTGCAGCAGAACAGAGGCTGCAGGAAGGTTTTGCGGTGGAGCAGGCGGCGGCCTTGTGGCCGGGCTGACCGCAGCGATAGCAGAGATCGCTGCGGTCAGTTTCGGCGGTGCATTGCTGCCTCACGTGCCCCGGTTCGAGGCAGCGGTAGCACCGCCTAGGCCGCGGCTCCAGGAGATTCACCTGAGCCGAGACCATCCCGACCAGCAAACGGCCGGCCGCCACCTTCTTCGCCGCGGCGATGGGGCAGCGCACCACCACAGTGCACAAGCCACTCTCACCGCGGCGCATCTCCCCCACCCTGACCTGCGCCAGGGGGCAGGCTCCGGCTTGTGCCACCGCAGCGGCGACATCCTCGGAGGAGGCCGAGTCGTCCAGCCCGGTTACTCGCATTTCTGCGGACTTCACCGGGCGGGAGACCTTGACCTCCTCAGGCGTGAAGAGTGACCGAATTGTTTCGGCCACCCTGTCCGCCTTGTCGCCGGAGGTGGCACCTGGGACCTCTAAGATCCTGGCCCCAGTTGCGGCAACCTTAAAGAAGACGCCTCCAGCGAGGCCCATCTCAGCAAGGTTGCCTTTCATGGCCTGTGTGGCCCGCTGGAGGACGCCCGCGTACCTAACGCCTTGCGCAAGCCCCTCCTCCGTCAGCTCCACCACAACAGCGGTGGAGCGCGGGGGGCGCAGGTCAGCCGGGCGGAGGCCCTTCTTCTTACTTTCCACCGGGGTAGCCCGGGAGGCCTTCTTCTTCTTCTTCTTCCTCCTCTTCTTCCCGACGACCTCTGTCCACGGCTGCTCAGCCGAAGAAGCGGCCACCGGGGGGGGTTGGGGCTGGAAGGCGGGGCGCCGCGGCGCCACAGCGGCGGCCGCCCTCCCCTTGCCCTTCCCCTTCCCCTTAGAAGAGGAAGCCGATGGTGTGGGGACAGATGTCTGCCGCGCAACCAGTGGGCCGGAGGGCGCCGGGCCAGCCGGCGTGCCTCCGACCATCCGGGGGCGGCCCCCGAGCGGAGGGCCCGGGGTAGGGACGGGCGTGAGGCCATAGTTGGCCAGGCACGCATCAACCACGTTGCGCGCCTGAGCCACCGTGGCCCGCATCAGTTCGTCCGCCCAGGCGGGACGCCGGTCCTCCGCGGGAGTGAGGGCCGTGCTGGGCGCCGCCGCGGGAGGGGTGGGAACTCCTCCCGTGGCCTCCCGGCAGGCGCCACGGCGGCGGCTGAGGGCGTCTTGGCGGCGTTGGCCCGAGCGGCAGTGGCAGCGGCCGCCTTCATGGCCGTCACCTCCGCCCGGAGCTCCGCCAGCTGCCTGTGCAGCCCCTCATTCTCTGACCTCCAGCGCCTCTGAAGGTCAGAGGAAGTCCGTCCCCACAAATCGAAGAAGGCCTCCCTCATATCCTTAGTGGCTTCTTTAAGGTCCCGGACGAACCCTCCCTTTAAGTTGCCGGACCGGGCCGCCACCCTCAGGACGGTCTCGGCTCCAGCCTCGAATCGTTGCCGAAGGCCGGCAACCGAGTCCCCGGCCGAGGGAGACGCATCCGGGACCTCAGCTGTCTTGGGGGCATCCCGACGGGCAGGTAAAGGCTGCCCGGGGAGCCTCCTCGTGGAGGGAGGCGGCGTCGGGGAACCAGCCCTTTCTCGACAGGGAATCCCCCCCACCACCTCCACCTCCGTGTCCGAGCACGAACGCGACGGCACGGGATGCGAAGTCTTCCGGCGCTTCGCGGAAGCGCCGGGCGTCGCCCTAAGCCTGAGGGTGAGGGATGCAGAACTATCCCCCTCCTCCTCCCTCTCTCGTCGAGCCGTCGACGAGCACCGGCTCTGAGGCCGACTGGCCTCCGAACCCGAGCCCGCCTCGGACCCAGACTCGACGCTGACGGAGCTCCTCCGGCTTCCGTCAGGCGTTGACGCACTAGCTCCAACATTGCTGGCGCGTGGTCGTAAAGGGCGCGTAAAGCGCCCTTTGGAGTCACGTAATCGCACTCCTTGCCCCTCCATCTTCTCCACCTTCTCATCTTCGGGTTTTTTTGATTTTAAATTTTCCATTCTGTTCCCACGAGAAGAGACGAACTAAAGTCGACCCCCGGGTGACGCTCATTCCGGGGGAAGGCCTACATACTGCTGGGGGACGGCAGGTACCCAGAGGTTTTTACAACTTCGCTGTTGGGTGGTGTGAGTTTTCCTTCTCGCGGGCCGGCCAACTAAGGCAAGCCCCTCGGTCCCGTTGAGCCGCTAGACGTGATCAACGACACTCAACGGGTAACGAGTCGGTTGGAGCAGGGTTGGGTTTCCCCTCCCCTATGTGCTCCCGCCCGGGCCTTACAGGCCCCACTGGTGATTTTTTAGAGAGGAGCTGTTGCTAACCTTTTTTTTTTTTTTTTGAGGGGGGAAATGCTCCTGATGCATACCGTCCCACTCGGGGGGCAGTGGGACGGTATGTCGGGCTCACCGGTCAAGATGACACGACCGGCATACCGACTAAAACCCCCCTGTGCACCGTCACCTCACCTTGACGGGTGGGCCGTTGGAACCTGATACGACATCAACGACCCACCCAGTGACTGCCCACGCCCTGCGGGCACCGACAATGGCGGCGGCGTCTGGGTGCACCAGAGACGCCGCCACTACGCAGAAGGGTGAGGGTGGGAGAGTAAATACCCCGATCTCCCACCCTCAGCCCTACTCAGGGTGGCATCAGGCGCGCATCGGCGCGCCGACGCCACCCAGTTCGCCGGCGACGGATCGGGTCAGCGAGGAGACTTTCCTCCCTGGCCCGCTCCGCAGAAGGAGGCGACTGCGTTCCAATTCCTGTCGCTATCGGCCATGGAGCGGATTATGGCCGATAGCGAGAGATCCGCACCGATGGTCTCGACGAGGACACGACGCTGCTGCGCCCACGCCGGGCAGAACTCCAGCGTATGCTGCGCCGTGTCCTCGTCACAATCACAGTGGTGACAGGCGGGACTCGATTCCCTCCTCGCGACCTTGTGCAGGTAGTATCCGAAGCACCCGTGCCCGGATAATACCTGCACCAGCCGGAAGGAAAGGGTCCCGTGCTGTCGCCACACCCACAACGAAAGGACCGGCCGGAGCGCCTCCACCGTGCGAAAACCCGCACGTGGAGCCTCCAGCCGGACTGACCATCGGGCCACGATGGCTCGTCGAGCGGCCTCGCGCCACTCGCGCACCTGCTCGAGCAGAGGGCGACCGCCTCCGCCTGCCCGAAATTCGGCCGCTCGACGATAAACGTCGGCGAGCACTTCCGCCTCCAAATCCCACGGGGGAGTACCGGCCAGCGCGCATGCCGCGTCTGCGGACACGGTGCGGTAACCGCGTATTGCCCTGACCGCCAAAGTGCGCTGCGGTCGGCTTAACCGCGCGCGGTTCTGGGCGGTCAGGGACTCCGCCCACACCGGTGCGCCGTAGAGCGCCATCGACCGGACTACCCCCGTGTAGAGCCTCCGGCACGCCAAACTGGGTCCGCCCAGGTTGGGCAATAATCGCCCCAGGGCGGACGCCGCGCCGTCCAGCTTGGGCTCAAGCTGACGGAAGTGCTCGTCGAAGAGCCATCGTCCATCCAACACCAGGCCCAGATATCTCATCTGGGCCTGAACCGGTACGAGGACCGAGCCGACGGTGATCGAGGCGCCGGTAGGTGGCCCGCGACGGGGCCCATGGAACAACAGGGCCTCCGTCTTGGTGAGGGCCACCTTAAGCCCCAGCGCCTCGATTCGCCCGACCACCTGAGAGACCCCCGTGGTGGCCAGGCGAGCCGCCTCCTCAAAGTTGCGACCCCGGGCTGCTACCAACGTGTCGTCAGCGTAACAGAATACGCTCAGCCCGGGGGGTAAGACTCCGCGCAGGGCCCAGTCATAGCCGATGTTCCACAGGAGAGGGCCAAGGACGGACCCCTGTGGAACACCGCGCGATATCGCCCTGCGCACGACGTCGCCTGCTCGGTCCTCGCACAGCACGGACCTCCGCTCCAAATAGTCTGCCATCAGCAGCCTCAGGTATGCGGGCACCCCGTGGAATCGGAGTGCCTCCCCGATGCTGCCGAATGGCAGAGTATTAAATGCGTTGGCGATGTCTAGGGACACCGCCAACAGCACGCCGCCTCCCCTGACGGCTTCCTCGGTCGCGGCCCTCAGGGCCAAAATGGCGTCGATCGTCGAACGCCCGGCGCGGAAACCAAACTGGGCGTCCGACAGATCGGGCCCCACCTCCTCGAGGTGCCGGACGATGCGGGCAGCGAGAATCCTCTCCAGCAACTTCCCCGCCTCGTCCAGCAGTACGATAGGCCTGTAGGCCGCGACCGAGTCCAGGGCTCTCCCCGGCTTGGGCAGGAGCACTAGCCTCCCCACCTTCCAGCACTCAGGGAACCTCCTCGACGACAGACACGCGTCGAACAGTTCCCTGAGGCGGTCGCCCATGTGGTCAAGGGCAAGGGCCAACACTCGGGCCGGAATTCCGTCCGGCCCAGGGGCGGTCCGCTTCGAGCGGATGCGCAGAACGGCCGCCCCCATCTCCGCCTCCGTGATAGGCGGAACCACCACCTCGTCGGCCTCCCGGACTTCGGCCTCTGCGGCCATCGCCGGGGGCGTGTGTTCCGCCTGTGGCGGGAATAGGCCCTCGACCACTTCGGTGAGGAAGCTAGGCTGAAGGGACTCGGTAAGGGGGGGGCCCGTCGCGCGAAGCTTGCTCAGCACCGCGCGGTATGGGCGACCCCAGGGGTCACGATCGAGTCCCTCCAGCATCTCCTGCCGCGACTGCTCTTTGGCGCGACAGATGGCCAGCTTCAGAGCGTCACGCGCTGCTTGGTACGCTTCGTACAGCTGGCCCTCCCCGTTATCGTTGCGGCGTCGCCGCCGGCTGCGGGTGTAGGACCTCCGGGCACGAATGCAGGCCTCGCGGAGGTCCACCAACTCCCGGGACCACCAGTAGACCTCCTTCCTAGGAGGCCGACGTCGGACGCGCGGCATGGCCGCATCGCAAACCTGCGTAAGCGCAACGCGAATGCGGCCCGCCGCAGCATCGACCCCCTCGTCGGGAGGCACCGGAGACAGCCACGACTGCACTATGGCTGCCTCCTCCAACAGGTCCCGGTTCAAACGACCCACAGCCCACCGCGGAAATCGGGGAGCTCTGTCCGCCATGTGACCCCTAACTGGGTCCTGGGGATTCCGGGAGATCTCTGCTCGGATATAGCGATGATCCGAGAGAGTCTCGACCTCGTCCAGGACTCGCCAGTTCCTTACGTTGTGTGCGACAGCAGGGCTAGCGAACGAGAGGTCCACTATCGACCCGCCCTGCTGCCGAACACAAGTGTCGGTGGTGCCTCTGTTGAGCAGACAGAGGCCCACCGAACTCGCCCACTCTTCCACCGCTCTACCGCGGGCGTCCGTTCTGGGAGACCCCCACGCTTCGGACTTTGCGTTGAAGTCTCCCATAACCAGGACGCGGCCTGATGCCAAGCGCCGTATCGAGGTCTCCAGAGATGTGAGGAAGACCTCGAAATCAGCCAGACTCCGGTTGGGGGAGAAGTAAACCCCGAAAACGAGTAATCCCCCCCATTCGGCCGCCACGTATCCCGAGCCCTTGTCTTTGAGCGACAAGGGCGGGGAACGCGGAGCCGTGGAGCTGACGACTGCCACGGAGCCGTCCCAGTCACCCACCCAATTTGGGCGGGGAGGAACATAATAGGGCTCCGCGGCTACGGCCACACCGATCGACCACTGCGCCATGGATTGCAGGAAGAGATCCTGCGCACCGGCGCAGTGGTTGAGGTTCGCCTGGAGGAGGAGGGTGCAGTCGTGGTCCATTATTGGGCCGACGTACCTGCAACCACATCCTCCTCCATCCGCGACGATGGAAGAGCGGCGACGACGACGGGGGTAGCTGGGGTCGATTGGCTACCCGCGACGTTTTTAGACTTGGAAGCCCGGGGAGGGTTGCATCCCCTTCGCCCCATTATGTGATTGGCGGGCAATTTACCCGCCGCACACGCGGGGCAATGGGGGGCGGCGGAACAGTCCGTCGCCTTGTGCCCCGGCTGGCCGCAGCGGAAGCACAGTCCGCTGCAGTCGAAGCCACTTCTACAAGTGGCGCGCACGTGCCCCTCGGCCATGCATTTATGGCACCTCGCGGGCCTAGCCGCCAACGAGGAGACCTTGGCAGAACTCCAGCCCACGAGGAGCCTTCCTGCAGCCACCAAAGTGTTGGCTGCTGCGACGGGGCACTGCGCTACCACGGCTCCGACACCGCCGGGACCGGGGCGGATGGCGCCAACCTTGACGTCGTCCAGGCGGCATCCAGTTTTGACTTGGATAGCCTCCCGGACGTCGTCAGGCGTGACCGAATCGTCCAGGCCAGCGACTCGGAATTCCGCGCACTTCACGGGCCTGGCGATCTTGACGCCTTCTTCCGCCCCGAACAACCCTCGCAGCCTTTCTGCGACTGTGTCCGCCGTCTTTGCGCCCTCCGCACCGGGGAACTCGAGAATTCGAGCCCCCGTTTGGGCGAGGCGGGTCCTGGCACCGGTGGGGCCCAAGTCCGCCACACCGACGCTCTCCCGCGCCTTCTTGAAGACGGCGGCGTATGAAAGGCCGCGCTCCACCGCCTCCGGCGACACCGTTATGACAACGGCGGCCGATCTTGGCGGTCGGAGCTGCCCGGGCCTCTTCCTCTTGGCCTTCTTGCTCTTCCTCTTCTCCTCCTCCTTCATCCGCTCGGCAGCCGCAGCGCTCCTGCGCTCGCGCCTCTTCTGACGCCGAAGCTCCTTCTTCTCCCCAGCCGTCTGCCAGCCCTTATTAGCAGGCGCAGACGGACCAGGGACAGAAACCTGTCGAGGCGCACCCGTGGTTGACGCGGGTGCGCGTTCCTTCGGCGCTGGGGCGCGAGTTGGGCCCGCAGGAGTCGGCCTCAAGGGCGGGAAGTCCCTCTGGGACTGGGAAGGGGCTTTGGAAGTCCCCTTCTTCCCGGCCGCAGGTCTCGACCCTGCGGGGACGCCGACCGACGCTGACGCCGCCGTCGCGTAGGACCGCTGGCCCGACGTGGGCACTGGGTCCCTAGCAGCGGACGCACGGTTGTCCGCTGCGAGTGGTGGACGGCAACGCGGTTCTGGAGGCAGTCTTGCCTCCAGGCTCCCCAGCCGCGCGTTGATCATGGTCCCAACGGACGACATGACCTGGCGCAGCTGCGCATCGGTCAGCAGGGAGCGCTGCTCCTCTGCCCCCCGAGGTATGGCATTCGGCTGCCGCATGGACTCCCGAATTTGGCTGAGCTCAGCGCGGAGCTCAGCCACCTCCCCTGCAAGGCGGTCGTTTGCCGCCCGCAACCGCCTCGTCTCGTCGGAGGTGGTGCGCTCCGCAAGCGTATGCACCACCTCCTGGAGGTGAGAGGCCGCCTTCTTGAGGGCATTGGTGAAAGTGCCCTTCAAGTTTTGACTCTTTGTGGCCACCGTAATTATGGCGGCCACAGAGTCTGCGGCGGACTGGACGAGGTCTACATCCGAGCTCGGGTGCCGGGTCTCGTCCAGGAGCTGCGCAACAAACTGTTCTGCTGCGCGCTCCCCCTCTTGTCGGTTGCGGGCGACCAATGCCCGCCTATTGAACGGAGTAGGGGTCACTGATCGCGACGGCGAAACCCCCCTGTTCGCAGGCACCTTAGTGGCTGGTGCGCTGCTCTCCGCTTCTTGCGACCTGCTGCGCTTCCGGGTCCTAGCAGCCCGGCCGCTGAGGTCGTTGGAGTCCAGGTCCTCGGATCCGGACTCGACGCCGAGGCTGACAGAGCTCCTCCGGCTTCTGTCAGGCGTCGACGCCAACGATGTGGGCGTACATGCCCCCATTCCTCTGCCATCGCTGGCGAGTAGTCTTGAGGGACGCTTAAAGCGCCCCTTGGAGTCCCGTAATGGGCCTCCGTGCTCCTCCATCTTCCTCTCCTTGTCTACTTCGGGTTTTTGTGTATTTAAATCTTCCATTTGATTCCCACGAGAACGAGACGATATAGAATCGACCCCCGGGTGACGCTCATTCCGGGGGAAGGCCTACATACTACTGGGGGACGGCAGGTACCCAGAGGTTTTTACAACTTCGCTGTTGGGTGGTCTGAGTTTTCCTTCTCGCGGGCCGGCCAACTAAGGCAAGCCCCTCGGTCCCGTTGAGCCGCTAGACGTGATCAACGACACTCAACGGGTAACGATATGAAGACGGAGGCAGGGTTAGGTTTCCCCTCCCCTATGTGCCCCCGCCTAATGCGGCCAATAGCCAGAGCTATTGGCAGCCCTCAACCCTGCGCAGCAGGGTAGCCTCCAGTAGTCGTTCCCTTGCCAGCCCTGATAACAGAGGAGTGCAAGGGAACGTGAAACTGGAGGGGGCCCACTCCTCCCCGGGTCCCCCAATGTGGGTGAGCTGAGTTGGAGTGGACGGTCGGTCCCGCAACCTCGGAGTCCCCTGCTACAGGGGAGCTGAGGAGCGGAAACGAAGCTAGTGATTTTTTAAGGAGTTTTCTTCTCCGCGACCCCCACCTCGAAAGGTGGCGGCCCTCGTTCCGGACGCCTACGGGTCCGGGTTACGAGTTGGCGGTCTCGCGAGAGACCCCCTCTTGTTGGGCCTTACGGCTCCCACTGGTGATTTTTTAAAGAGGTTTTCTTCCTCTATCCCCCCCGTCTCAAATCCAGGTGTCCTCTGCTATTCAGAGGAACACGTGGATTTGAGACCCCCGAACGCGGCCCTCGCGGGCCGATAACCCCGAGACAGACTGCCTCGGGTCCCTACGCGCGTGCCAGAGTATTAGCCACGAGTAATAATGCCCCCGAAAAGACATTATTACCCGAGTTGCCCGGGGTGTACCGGCCCAACGACTGCCGTTCCAATCCACGAGAAATGTAGAAAGGACCAGCAGCCGTCAGGCACACTAGGAGGTTCTCTGGCCACACACCCCAGCTGTTGCTAACCTTTTTTATTTTTATTTTTTTTTTTTTTTTTTTGATACCCAGGAAAAAATGCTTGATGCACTACCCGCCGGCTAGGGGACGGCACCGGCGGGGCGTGTGGGACTCACCAGCCTAGTGCTGGTATACCCACTAAAAAAACCTGGGGTGTTCCCTCTCTCACCCAATGGGGGGGGCCTGTTGGGAGTCTAAAAAGATTCATCCATAGCAGGCCCCCCCAGCTGTTGCTAACCTGACCTAACCTACATTTACGCGAGCGAAGCTGCGGGTGAAATCTAGTATTACATATTCAGCAGTATTTTCTAGGTTAGTCATCAGAACGCGTCATTTCAATTCACATTTCGTACCGTTCACGGAAGCCGCATTCTCAATACCAACTACTCTTATTTACTAATCATAGCAGGTACCTATGTACCTATTATATCAGTTAATAAACTGTCATAGTAATATAACAATTCTTTCGAGGTATAATATCAGCCTTGTATATAAATTGTTCCTCTGCTGGGCACGAGTCTCTTGTTAGTGTTTCAGTCGATCTGTTTCTGTGGCGCAACGTAGTGCAAGCGACTGTTGTGCATGAAAACCAAATATAACCATCCATCTGTTTTCAGTTTAAAGTGGTCAAAAATGCGGCTGCTGAGTATGAGGTCTCGAGTTCGATTCCCGGGTTGAACAAAATAACATTAAGTTATTTTTGAGTCTGGCTGGCGTGCACAGGTAACAGTCAACATTACTATCATTATATAATTAAAATTAATTTATATTTTAAATATTTTTTGGCCGTTATCCAATAATAAAGGGCCTTAAATTACAACTTCGAAAAAGATGGCCGGCGTTCCAATAAATTTAAACTTCTGTCTGTTTCAGACTGCTCCCTACAGATGTACCCGAAACCTGTGAAAAAACATCTTAACCTTTGAAAAAGATTTCAGTTTGGAAATTAAACGGTCATCAATAACGAGACCTTAGTAGGTCGTCTCTTTTTCTAAGTATCTCCGTAGCCATTTAATTTTATAAACATAGGTACCTAAGTCGTGTTTAGAGAGAAATCTGATATCATTTTCAGCCTTATTTTCAAAAATTACTTATCCGAATAAAGTAAAATTTCTTTTCGTGTAGTATTTTCTTTATTTTTATTTCATTTTTTGTTGGTATGTCTGGTTTTACGAATTAGGTATTAGGTACCCATATAAAACAAAGCTTATTACATATAATAAGTTAAAACATCTGCAATAATCATAAACAGTGTCGTTACTGTATGTCCACGACTGGACCGAATAACAGAATAATTACAAAAATACACAGCCGCATAATATCGGCCGCCATTTTGCAAACAAAAACACATTAACGCGAAAACAAAATGGCGCGGATACAAATCAATTTGCGGTCGTTCGGTCGAGCAAAAAGGCTCGGCTTCCGTTCTGCGTCGACTGTCGCCTGATTGGTCGAAGTGCTTTTTACTTACTCCGGTGCAACTGGTATAGTTTATTGATTTCGTTTCGATAACTTTATTTAACTCCAGACAGTTTTACTTATCCATATCTTTAGCCGGCAGTGGTACTCCCAAGTTATGAAGTGTTAAGAAACCTAATGGAATGATAAGACACATGCACACGCAAATCAAGACACCCAAAACGTACCTATGCACCCTATGCAATATAATGTACCCAATAGATTGTACACACTGATTCGCTCGCGTTAATATAAAATTTGTCAGAGAAATCTCTCAGGATCAGTAGGTACTTTTTTTTATGAAAGTTTGCATCATAATTTAATCATAGCTAGTGTGTCTGAATTTTGTAAGTGTAAGTTCCTTACACTTTAGAATAATTACGTCATCATATTGAACAAAATTTACGATGAGTTTCAGGAATAGGGCTGGAACAAGTTGACAGCCGCAGGGGTCGGCCGCAAATTGTCCGGGACGCATACAAATAGCTGTGTTTTTGTAACCGCGTCTCAATTGTGACGCGAAAGGGTTTTTATGTTCGCTGTCTAGATCTGGACCTCGGCGACCACAAGAAAATTATGTAGAATAATTGAGGCAGAAATATCTTTAGTCAAGTTATTAATTACGAGATAGGTGTAAAAACCCAGTATTCAACCCCTTCGTCTTCATGTGACTTTTTTACCATCAGCTTTTTGAAGTGTCCACTGCTGGCCAAAAGCCTCTCCCTTGGACTTCTAAATCACTCTGTTGGTCGATATCCCCTGACCTTATGACCTTGTGACCCCTATTCTCGGGGGTCTTTTGACCCACAGAGCCCAATTATTCAAACTCGACCGAGGGATGTCGAATGGTTCGAGCGCTATGCCTGTCACTAACAAACTGTCTCTAACAGACAGACACACAGACCCACATAGTGTTTTCATTAACCCCTTCGAAGAAGACTCAGAGGTTAATAAAAAGTATTTAATGTTCAAAAGGTTATATAATAAAAAACAGTTTAATGTCCAAGACCTCATACAAGCTCCCGACATTAACCGTCGGGCCGTGGCCCGCCAGGCACGATCAACCAGCCTGGTCGGAGGATTTTCTCTTTGTGTTGGAGGGATCACATCACACTCTGTTTCTCCACAAATGCATCGATTTCTTTTCGAGTCTTACACAAATAAATGCAAGCTGCCTTTTGTCTATATAAAGATATAATTTTATGATAGCCTCAAGGTGTGTAGCAGTAATGAATGCCACTGCTGCGCATGAGGTCTCGGATTTGATACCCTAACCTGTGGCGATATTATGTTAAGAAATTTTAGTAACAGCAATACTATTGTGTTATCGAGATTTTTCGGCAAGAAATTTTCAGGAACAGTTTGAACTGCTGGAACTTTGTGCGGGAGAGCAATAAGCTCGCCTCCATTATGGACTTACCTACAACCACAGCGTGTGGAGTTATATCTACTGAGTGTCCTTCGTGTCCGTTATTTGAATGTTTGTAAAGTTCCCCGCGACACAGGAATTATACATAGGACGGGAGTAGTCTATAAAAAAATATAGGTACTTTAAACTACAACATGCTAGTATAATATTTGTAAGAAGTATAAACCATTTTGAATTAAAATATGTACGAATGAAGTCTCTTATTACATTTCGTCATTTATGACCCTACTTTTCCTTTATAATCTCATCAAAATCAAAGTTAACTTAAAGCTGACACAAATCGCTATCTAAATCGAAGTGGGTTGACATGATACGGCATTACTCGGAATATGAAATGATTGGAACGGATACACGTCACACCTAAATCATTCGCGACATCAAAAGTTTTATTACCGTCCATGCCCAGAGACACAGATTACTGAGATACAGATGACTGGCTTAACCCGAACTCGTAACTGATATTTTAAATGCGAATGTGAGTTTGTTTTTTTTTGTTTCTTTGTTACGCTTTCACTGATGATGATGATATAAAACGTAGCTTAGTTTTAAAGTAGAAGCGTATTAAAATATAAAAACTAATACATTTTTTTTTCTCCATTTATTATTTCCTCCGGGGTTTTTGTCTAAATCAGACATATTAACCCCATCATACCTTTTAACATAAGTAAGATCATTTTAACATAAATGCTATTATTAATTATTATATAATAAAATAATTTAAAAAAAAAATCACAAATTAAGTACTGCTATCACGTCACACATCTTTTTAGCAGCCTCTGAAGACGGTACAGCCAATACAGATTGCAGTAACCCCATATCTAATCTATTTAAGTTGAATTCATTTAAAACTCGCTCTCGTTCAGTTCTATTTCGGACACAATCCACCAGCAAGTGTTGTACATCCTCAATTTGATTACAAGCAGAACAATCTGGTGAATCATTTTTTTTTTCATAATAAATGCAAACTTTGCCGGTGGATAGTGTCCTGAGCGGAGTCTTAACATAATTTTCACCATGTGTTTACTTAATTTAATATTATCAAACAATGGTACAAGTGACGGCTCGCTTTGTATACTACGGTACCAAATACCCTTTACTTGTGAAATATGAATAAAATGTTTTTCCATAAATTAAAACATTTTAGTTTAAATCTAGGTATATAAAACTAATTCATAAACGTCTAAATTGTTTTAGCCGCCAAAAATAGCTCGCGTCACTTCCTACTTATATTATAAATGTGAAAGTTTGTGAGGATGGATGGATGTTTGTTACTCTTTCACGCAAAAACTACTGAATGGATTTTGATGAAACTTTACAGAATTATTGTTTACATCAGAATGACATAAAAGCTACTAAAATCTATCTCAATACAAATTTACAGTAACGCAATCGAAGCTGCGGGCATAATTTAGTATTTATACATCTTTACTAATATTACAATGAAAAAAAAAAAAACCTGCTGGACCTATTTCATTTCACCATTAGAAAGCTTCTATATTTAGAAGTAACAAAGGCCATATAACATATTGCTTTCAGCCACTGGAGCGGAGTAATAATAATAAACGTGGGTAAAACCGCGGGGGATAGCTAGTTATATTCATACTCTTTCGCATATATCACTCAACGGATACGCAGGTGTTTAACACCCACACGCAGGCTACGATTTTAAGATCCACGTAAAAAAGGCGAGCCTAGACGTCAGATTCCAAGTGGCTACTGAAAATTTTCATGACACTAACTCTCAAAAACACTTTGCTGGAGAGTCGAAACCGAGACCTTATGCACAGCACCCAGATTCACACATTCACTACTACCGCCAACAAGCCAGTCGAGTAGTCAATAGTCGAGCCAAATTCGACTTTACTTTCGTCTAACTTTTGATTGCATGGATGGTGTTCTTTGTGTTATGTTTGTAAAGTCCACCGCGACGCAGGAATTAATTCTAATGCGTGAGTTAACTTTTCTTAAAATCAAAATGAAAAAGAAGAAAATGGATTAATTAACTTGATTTCAGTTTACTAACGTAGGTAGTGTAGCTTCCTAATGAAACAATTTTTGTTTAATGAATAGAGGCGGACGAGACGAGGCTATTCAGACGAGGCGTAAATTGACGGCGAGCCGAAACTGCGCCTCGAGATAGTTAGCCGAGTTTAAGAGCACTTCGTCTCAGGTGGGCTTATTAAAGAGGTTTTTATGAGACTAAGACACGGCCGTTTGTGCCTTTAGGTAATGTTTCAGGTTTTATAGTCATGTGAAAGTATACAGTATCGTATGGAGGCTAATGTCTTATGTACTTAGTGGTCACCTCATCATTGCCACTGCGGCGACTGCTGTGGGCTCGGGAACCCGAACGGGTCTATGTACTCTTTGGGGTCGACCCCATGAGGGATAAAAATATGTAATAATATAATAATAATATTTTATGTCATACACACAACACCATCTAGCCCAAATTAAGCAGAGCTTGTATTATGGGTACTAGACAATGGATAAACTTATATAATACTTTTTTTTTGTAAATACATACATATACATAGAAACACCCAGACCAAGACAAACATCCATGTTCATGCACACAAATGTTTGACTTGTGCGGGAATCAAACTCGCGACCTCAGGCGCGGCAGTCGGTTACACTAACCACTACGCTATCGCAGCCGCCAAACGATGTGATCCACAAATAGTTGTTCTGAGTCAAAGTGTTCAATGTGTCCGTTTTTTTAATGTTTGTGAACTACCATGCGAAGCAGGATTAATAACCAGAGCAGGAGACAACATCAAAAAATTACAATTATTAAGGATAAAAATAACATCTATGAACATCAAAATTGAATGGTTAGTAAGCTTCCTGAAGTTACTGAATTTAGATTAAGGTTAGATGTTTTGTTCGGGCACGCCACGATTGTGGCGGTAAGTCCCGTGTTTGAGGAATGGCTGGAGAGGCGGCATGGCGCCTTCACCTTCCGGCTGACACAGGTAATGACTGGCCATGGTTGTTTTGGCCAGTTCCTGTGTCGCATAAGCCGGCAAGAGACGCCCGGTTGTCACCACTGCGGCGACTGCCGCGACGTTGTGGACACGGCGCTGCACACTTTGGCGGACTGCCCCGCCTGGGCATCGCAGCGCCGTGAGTTGATCGCGTCAGTCGGATTGGTTGCCCTCTCGCTCCCGGCCGTAGTTCAGTCTATGGTCCGGAGTGAGAGGTCGTGGAACGCCGTCGCCTCCTTCTGTGAGGAAGAGATTTCCATCAAGGAAGCGGCGGAACGAGAGAGAGAACGCTTAAACCCTTTCCCCAACTGTAGAGCCGGGCACTGGAGGGCGCGAGACGATCTCCAGCCACCCTGAGGTTTGACCTGGGAGTGGTGGGCTTCGTGGGCCTGCCCGCCACCCGATCAGCACCAGGTGGAGAGAGGCGGCGAGCGTGTTCCCCCCCGTGCGCGCCTCTGTATCGTGTGTCCGTCCCGCCCTCAGGGGTACAGTAAAAATTGTGGTTGTCTATTTGTGTAGTGGCCTGCCACTTCGTACGGCGGGCCGAAACCTCGGCGGGGTCGCGATTGCATGTGAAAGCGATTCGCGCGGCCTGCCGATTGCGGTTGTGTCGAGGAACACCGTGGTGGGTTTAGTCGGTATTACCGGGATGTCATTCACCATCTTTCCCCGGTGAGTCCGACATAACCTCTCCGTCGCTCCGCGGAGAGGTATGCGTCAAAGCAATCCGCAACATTAAAAAAAAAAAGGTAAGATGTTAGGTTCAGGCAAAGGATTGAGCCTTTTAGGAGATATCTGCAAGAAACTTACAACCATTATTTTTAATATCCTAACTAATATTATAAATGCGAATGTGAGTTTATTTGTTTGTTACGCTTTAAAGCCTTAACTACTTGACTAATCATCATGAAATTTCGCAAACACATTGTCAGAGAAACAGAAAAGGACATAGGGTATCATTCATCCAGAAATAAGTACTGCTACCAATCTTTTGTTTTTTTTTTTTTTTTACTTGGTGGAATGCTTTGACGCATCCCTCTCCGCGGGGCGACGGAGAGGTTATGTCGGGCTCACCAGGGGAAAGATACCCCGGTAATACCGACTAAACCTACCACGGTGTTCCCCGACATAACCATAGACGGCGGGGCCGCGCGAATCACTTTCACATGCAATCGCGACCCCGCCGAGGTTTCGGCCCGCCGTGTAAAATGGCAGGCCACTATATGACCCTTCCTCTACTGTCCCCTTATGGGGGGAGAAAAAACACGACTCAGAGGCGCACGTGGGAACACGCACGCCGCCTCTCGGACCTGGCGCTGATCGGGTGGCGAGCAGGCCCACGCAGCCCACCACCCCCAGGTCAATTCTCAGGATGGCTGGAGGTCATCTCGCGCCCTCCGGCGCCCGGTTCTGCGGTTGGGGAGAGGATTCAAGCGCTCCCGCTCCCGCTCCGCCGCTTCCTTGATGGACATGACTTCCTCACAGAAGGAGGCGACGGCGTCCCACGTCCTCTTGCTCCGGACCATAGATTGAACCACGGCTGGGAGCGAGAGGGCAACCATACCGACTGCCGCGATCAACTCACGGCGCTGCGATGCCCAGGCGGTGCAATCCGCTAACCAATCTAACCTAAGCTACTTTTACATGAGTGAAGTCACGGGCAAAATCTAGTATTTTTATAAAGTCAAAGACAGCTTATTGCTTATATATGTGGTATCTTTTTACGTCGTATATTTATCACAAAATCAACGATTTAAATGATTTATATTACGAAATTCAACCTAAATCTGTGTTCGAAGTTCCGTCTAAAACGAAATCCAATTTTAACCACCCATTAGAACTAAATGAAAGAGTTTTCTCTGGTTGTTATAACAAGCGGACGAGTACTGATCAAATGTTTGCGGTGACATCGCAAATAATTGCTGCCAATGTTCCCAAATAGACTTACATATAATTGATTTTATTGTTTACACAATCATTTTGTTGACTGGACGTCTGTGGCACTTGACTGGGCGTTGTTTGAAGCTGTAATGAGAAAATAAATAATAACTATTTATGTCTGCTTAGTAAATGTATCTGTATAATACATACTAGATTTTGACCGCGACTTTGCTCGCATAAACGTAGGTTAGGTTATGTTAGTAAAAGTATTATTTTTATAAAGTATCGGACACGATACTATCCAAGAGTAGCATAGTACGACAGTACTATGTTACTCTTGGGTAATATAGCTTTCTAATGGTGAAATCATTTTTATAATCGGTTAAGAAGTTTTTGAGTTAAATCCTTACAAACAAAGAAAAATCAAATCATACCTTTTTATAATATTGGTATGTCTTACGTTTATGCGAATGGTTTACAATGGAATTAGGTACTTTTGTACCGGCGGCCGACGCTACAAATTTATGTACCTACAAAGCGCGCTATTGTGTGTGCGCGTGCAGTCGTCTCCCCACACCCACGAGCGGCTGCTCAAAACGTCGCACAACATAGCCATGTTAACGGGTAGAATAAAATGGTAGTGGTCTGAATGTTTTTGAAATATAGTTTTAAAAAGTACCTAAACATAATCGAAACCTATTTACGCAGAATGAGCTCAAACTCTCTATTAAAAAGAAAATAAGAAGAAAAGAAAATGTTTTATTTGAATCTCCATACATACATAATTTAAAAAAAACAGTAATAATTACAATTTAACAGAAGGCGGTACATGGAGATCAAACATATTATACTTATTTAAATAAATAGCTGTTTAAGTCTTCTTGTCTGTCTACAGAAGTAACTTTATGTATTCTCTCTGTAGGTATTTTTATAATGGGTCAAATAGGAGGAAAACTAGAAAAGTAATAATTGGGCAGTTAATATTATTATTTGACGTCAAGTTGTATTCAGGATGTCACGTGTACATGCGAAACACGTGCCGAAGCCTTTTTTATAGTTGACTTATTTCATTTTATTAATTTCAATAGCCAACTTCATTACTAGGAATAATGCCTGTCTCGTG
The DNA here is from genome assembly GCA_963675205.1 of Catocala nupta. Classification (NCBI taxonomy): domain Eukaryota; kingdom Metazoa; phylum Arthropoda; class Insecta; order Lepidoptera; family Erebidae; genus Catocala; species Catocala nupta. The sequence goes on along the minus strand of OY776103.1, from coordinate 12,356,319 downwards.
ACTTCACATACGTTCAAACGACAGACACTCATACTCGGAAGAACTATTTACGGATCAAGCTAATCTTTGTCCCGTGATCGAACCCACAACACTCGGCGTAGTAGCGGCGATGAGGTGACTAATTAAACCACTAGGCCACCCTAGCAGTTATATAGATAGATAATGCTGCGTGATAAAATACACCCTGATCTCATGAAACAGATTATTGGATAGAATATTTTAGATAAATAGCAGATCCACCTGAAATATTCAATTTATCAACCTTTTTCTATGGCATTAGTAGGGATGACCATTCTGAAGATGAATCTCTCCGCCAGATTTACAAAATGACTTGTTAGACCTCGCAAAAAAAAAACATGTGGGGCAGTCTTTGGAGACTGCTGATAGAAGTGAAAACCAAGTAACTAGCGTGCGGTGACGATGACACGAGTTTCATGCTTTTTGCTCACCCAAAAAGTACACATATATACACAGTATACATATAGCTCATGGAAAGCGTTCGGTGACGATGACGCGAGTTCCATGATTTTTGTTTATCCAAAAAGTGCTCAACGCGCCTAAAGAAGTTTTTACTTTAAAACTTTTTTTCTAGTAAAAGTAGGTAGATGCCTTTTCTATAACCCTAATAACGTGTATGCGTTTCAACATAATCGGTGGAGTAGTTACGGTGTGAAAGCGTAGCAAACAAACAAAATCACATTCACATTTATAATACTAGGTTTGGCCCACGGCTTCGCTTCGCTGTAGACTAATGCTAAGATAGATTTTTAGTAGCACATATCCTCCTCTGAGTCTTCTTCGAAAAGGTTAATGAAAACACTATGTGGGTCTGTGTGTCTGTCTGTTAGTGACAGTTTGTTATTGACAGGCATAACTCCGGAAACATTGAACCGATTGACTTGTAACTTGGTGTAGAAACCTTAGGGTTATCTCTCGGTCGAGTTTGAATATGGGCCCTGTGGGTCAAAAGATCCCCGAGATAAAGGGGTCGCAAGGTCATACCTAAGGTCAGGGGATATCCACCAACAGAGTGACTTGGAAGTCCAAGGGAGAGGCTTTTGCCCAGCAATGGGACATTACAAAAAGTTGAAGAAAAATAAAATCGTCACATGAAGACGAAGAGGTTGAATCCTGGGTTTTTACACCCATCTCGTTCTGATGTATAAACAATAATACTGAAAAGTTTCATCAGAATCTGTTCAGTAGTTTTTGCGTGAAACATTAACAAACATCCATCCATCCTCACAAAATTTCACATTTATAATATTAGTAGGAAAGATTAGTTAGAAATCAACTACTTACTGGTTGCTAGACCAGCAAGAAAGCGCTGAGCAAGACTTGATAAATTTTAATAAATGACAACTTGTACGTTACGTATACTGTGTGAAATGAATTTCGTGTAACTCATTTAAAAGTACGTGATTCATTAGCTTAATAATAATATAATAATAATAATGTTTATTCATCCAACAAAACAAAACAATGGTACAGTTCATCTATCTTAATCTAACATATCATGGACAAAAATAGGATTTACACGCTAAAACGATAGAGTTAAACGACGGTGTCTGAGCTAGTAAAAAACTGTGTTACAGACACCGACGCCCGCCCCTACTATACAAAATGATCCATAAAGGTATTAATGTGATATCGAGATGTAAAATGAATATTATGTCTAAATATACGTTAACACAACTGTAATGAAACTGACATACCTAATTACATATTTGACTGTTGGAATGAAGGACAATAAAGAAAGATAAAATTTGTAGTTATGGAAAAAAAAAAAATGCTATAGGTCATGCAGCACAGTGATTTTGAAAGTTTGAATGTATGTGAGTATATGAATGAGTGTAGATGAGTGTGTGTGTTTGTAAGTGTTGAGATGAAAAAATATGTTGTAGTAATTGTGATCATCATTAATTGATACTAATGAAGAAAATTATGTTACAATTTCAAGCAGTCTTTCTGTCTCTTCATAGGATAGTGTTTGTAAGCCCGCTCTAAGCACTTTTTTACATTCGTGTTTGGTTAGGGGGAAGATATTATACATTTTATTGAATTTATTATATAGACGACAGCTGAGATTTTGGAAATGACGGCCAGCCACGGAGGTCTTGATTTTAGGTATTGTACACACATGAGATATACGACGCTTGTTAGCCTGTGAGCCAGCATAGGTCAGTGAGGAGTGTTTACGTAGGACAATTTGGAGAAAGCAAAGCTGCCTGACGGTAAGCACTGACATGTCCCTATAGAGCTGGACTGTAGGATAGCGAAAAGGCTTATTTAAAAGAACCTTTATGACAGCGCGCTGGGCTCTCTCCAGTCGTAACATAGAAGTTTTGTAGGTACCACCCCAGACTAATATGCAGTATGTAATGAGAGACTGCACTAATGCAAAATATATATTTTTTAGTAGTGGGGTGTCGACAACATTTCTTAATTTTTTTAGCGGGAACATTAGTTTGCGCACACGAGCAGTCGTGAGCTTTACATGTTGGTCCCAACTTAACGTAGAGTCCAACTGTATTCCCAGATATCTAATGTCCGAAGCTCTTTGAACGGATGGACATGGACAATTAGGTGATATTGCTGAGCAGCTGTGTGCTTTCAAAGTAATTTCCCTCGGTTGGGTAGCAGTGTTAGCTGTAAAAGCAACGAACCGAGTCTTTGTCACATTTAAGGTGAGTAAATTTTCATTTAGCCAATGCATCACAATTTTTAACGCATTTTCTGCGGATTTTGTTGCACGACTCCAGGTTTGGTCACTTATTATAAGAGCGGTGTCATCAGCATAAGCTAGTATTTTGCAGTTTGGAATAGATAACATACAGAGTGTGTTGACATAAACAAGGAATAGAGTAGGAGCAAGCACGCTGCCCTGCGGGAGGCCATATGTGAGGGTTTCTTCGTTGCTAACGCAATTATCGACCTTAACACGTTGACTTCGGTTTGTAAGATAGTCACAGAAGATATCTAGGGCACTATCTCTCACTCCAAGACTCTCCAACCTTAGCAAAAGGTTATGTGTAGAGACCGTATCGAAAGCCTTGGCCAAATCTAAAAATATTCCTATGGTTTTAGTCCTGGACTCAAGATTGTCAACGATAGAGTTCGTTAATTCTAGTAGCGCATCTTCAGTAGATTTATTCTTCCTGAAGCCATATTGATTTGGGTCAAGAGCATTATTGTGTTCTAAAAAGTTGAGCAATCTTTTATTCAGAACTTTTTCCAGAATTTTCGAAAGAACAGTTAAGACTGATATTGGCCTATAGTTTTCGATGCGGTCCCTATCACCACTCTTGAAAATGGGGTGAACAAGTGCTGGCTTAAAGACATTTGGGAATACTCCCTTAGATAAACATAAGTTACACACGTGAGTAATCACTGGAATTAGGATATGTCGGGTGGCTTTGATGACAGACACTGGTATTTCGTCATACCCGACAGCACAGTTGTTTTTTAAGCCAGAAATTATAGCATTGATTTCGGAGAAATCTGTGTCCAGTAGAACGAGGGAGTTGCCCTGTGGGTTAATCAAATTATTCATTGGGAAGTTATTTTGAATGTGCCGTTGGTTTTGTTGTATATTCTGAGCTAGGTTGGCTCCTACATTGGCAAAGTAACTGTTAATGTAGTCAACAGAAGATTGTTTATCACTACGCATGTTCATGAGATCGTAAGTAACATTATCGGATTTGTTATTTAAATAACTTATTGATTTCAGGATATTCCATGTGGCCTTAGGATTTCCCTTGGCTTTCTGGAGCTCGTGTTGGTCGTATTTACGTTTAACTGCCTTCAGTGAGTTGTTGCAGAAGTTACGGTATCTTATGAAGATTAATTTAGCGGTAATGTTATCAGGATCTAGTTTAGATTTTTTGTGCAATTTATCACGGTTACGTATGCATCTAAGAAGGCCCGGTGTAATCCATGGTTTGATTATTCTTTTTCGGTGCGGTATTTTTTTTTACGGTGGTGAAATCGCTAACAACGGATGATAGCGTAGAAACGAGAAGTTCCGCACATTGATTAGGGTCGTTGTTGCTTAGAATAATTGTAAAATCTTTCTTTTCAATGTAACTGACAAGGTTAGGAAGATGGATACGCCTTATGATACCTCTAGGCTTTTCACTTATGCGAACAGATTCAATACACAACATGACAGGGGCGTGGTCCGTTATATATGAATCAAAGACCAAGGTTGTGGATCTCATGTTAGATCTTAATAAAACATGGTCCAAGCAGCTATCGAGACGTGTGGGGAAGAGGTGAGCCGGCAGAAGGCCATGATAGGCAGTTACGTTTAAATATTCCTCGGAGCTAGTGTCGGAACCGTTCGGACAAATGTTTATATTTATATCACCTAGAATAGCCACCGTGGAAAAAGATGCAACTGATGACAGTGTAACATTTAAAGAATCTAAGAACTTTTCTGTATTTCTGATAGATGGGGATCTATATATTGCAACGATGGCTATATCTGGATATAACTTCAGGATTATACAATTTGCGTCAACGAATAGCGGCTGCGTAATTGTAAAGTTTAAATCAGAGCGTATGTAAATAACGACACCGTCGTTCTGGTTATCAAAGGTAGACTTGGTGGAAGCGTAGCCCTTTAGATTAGGAATATGGTTAACTTTACTCAACCAGCACTCTGTGAGGACAATTATATCGCATTTAATATCCATAGATTGTAGGAGGATGGTTAAGCTATCGAAATTACAGTTTATACTTCTGATGTTTACTTGAAGAATATTTAACGAGGATTTTGTATGAGTTAAGTGCTGTAGGCATTGATTAGGGGAACATATCAAAGATTTAGATACGTTTAAGGATTCTACTGAATCCGCGAACTCTCTTATATTGGCCATTTGAACATCAAAGTAATAAGGGGGTACGAGGTAGGTGATCTTGGTTTCAGGAGAGATTTTAGGGCACAATAATAATATGCAAGATTAGTGGCAATGTATGAAAGCTTTGGGGTTATACTTATAGTCTTAAGTACTGCATTAAGAAGTGATGGGCTCCTATAGGTTAGGTGGTGTATATTGACTTTGCTGAAATTGTATGAGTCATGGTATGTGTGTGTAGTGAATTGTTGTATACTGTGAGCATGATGATGGTATATATAACACAAAACGGAACTAGGCCTATTAAAAACTAAGTTATAGATACATTTGTTAAAACATTTAAAATGAAAAATTGATATTTTTAAGTAAAATAAACATGCAAAAATATAAGAAACACGCGAAAGAGCTAGTCATGGTTGCGCCTTGAGCTTAGTCAAATCTTCTTCAGACTTGATGAGTATGTGCGGTTGACCTTCTGCTTTACGCAAGAAAACTTTGCCACTTGATGTCCAACAGAAGAGGTAGTTATTCATTTTAGCAAAATTACGAGCTTCGTAGAAACATCTCTTAGCCTTGAGGGTCAAATTTTCAGCAAAGTAAACTGGCTGTTTAGGACCATCGATTTTCATAAGACTTGTGTTGAATTTATTGTCCTTGTTTGTCGAGTTATGCTTTTTAACAGCCCTTAGCAAGGTGTCTTTTAGTAGAACAGAGGTGAATTCCACGACTATCGGTTTGTTCGATTCCGATTTCGTAGGAGTGCGATATATATCTCGAATGTCAGACTCAGCAACGTGAATATTTAGGGCCTTCCCGGTGTTTGTAATAATTTCGGACAGATCTTGCTTATTTTCTTTCTGTTTTTGAGGGACATTTCTCACTTCCACGCATGCTATTTTTTGCTGACGTTCAAAAGACTCTATTTTGTTTTCCAACTGCACGATGTAGTTGTAGTTAACTTTCCTCTCATTCTCAAGTTCATTCATTCTCTTTAGGATATCATCATACTTCGCTGATATAAACTCTATTGTTTCATGTATAGCTTCGTTTTGCTTACTTATTGTGGTAATACTGTCCTGTAATGATGCAAATTTCTTGTTCTGTTCGGTTTTAAAATCGTTAAACATTTGCATAAATTCCTGTTTAAAAGCACTAAGATCGTCCTCTCTCTTGCGCTTAGGCCGTCGTGTAACATTCAAGTTGGACGTATTAACATCATATTCAGTAGATGCACTGTTGGGTTCGGAGTCATCAACATCCTATTGCGAAGGTGAAATGATCTTAGGCGGTGTGCGTTTTAACGGCATATTGCTCAAGAATAATGCCTAGGCGCTCAAACAGTAATTGGCCGTGCGGTGCGGTGCCACTACCAGGATACAAGCGCTATTAAGAGTACTAGCGTAGCCACGTACCTCCCTCTTTAACTTGATAGTCGCAGCAGCTGGTGTAGTAGTGTGCGTGCGCGCAGCGGTTGGCGGAGCGACGTTGACGCCCTCTCTTGTACGCGCAGTAGAAGTGGGCGTTGGCAGCGGTGGGCGTAGGCGAAGTAGTGGACAGCACCAGTGGGTATCGACAACTCGGACGGTCCAGTAATGAGTCATATACTACTTCGTCGGCAAGAGGTATAACTACTACTAATTTATGCGCTCCTATTTTTTTTACACTAATTTATTTGATACACTCGTTATTTTTAATAAAATTACAAAAAATTAAATAACTGTGGTCACTTAAAATACGTCTGAACACCTCAGAGGTCCGGGGGGAAGGGGAGTAGCTACGGAGCTCTTATACACTGTTTCGTAGCTAACTACTATAATTAACTTGTTAATGTATGTATAGACAAGCGTAGGTACGTAATATCAGCCCTGTATTAAACTCCTACTGCTAGGCACGGGCCTCTTCTCAATATGTGAAGGGTGAGATCATAGTCCACCACGCTGACCGAGTGCAGGTTGGCAGACTTCACATATCTTTGAGAATATTATGGAGAACTCTCAGACTTGTACGTTTCCTAACGATGTTTTCCTTCACCGCTTAAGCATGCGATAATTAATTATTTTAATACGTACATAACTTCGAAAAGTTAGGATCGAACTCGAGACCTCTGCGCGGCTGTCCAACGGTCTCCCATTAGGCTATCGCTGCGGTGTTTGTACTTAAAATATATTAAAACTCGTAGTAAAGTTTGATGTCCAGTCTGAATTTCGTAGTTTAAATAATATCCTCGGTACTTTTAGTGCCGAATAGGTCGATCAGCACATGACAATAATTGTATGATCCCCAAATGTTCACATTGAACACTTCTTTTTTTACCCAATATATTATACTAGATTTTTCCCGGAGCTTCGCTCCCGTAATTGTAGGTTAGGTTAGGTTAGTAACAATATTTTTTTTGGGTGATAGGTACTCTATGTTCTTTTCTGTTCCCATGACAACGCGTATGCAAAATTTCATGATGATCGGTCTATATTTAGGCCCTACTTAAAAGGGGACAACCTTATTGCTGTTTTAGCGGGCACAATTCAAGTTCAAATGCAAATTCCAGTAACAGTTAGCCCGAACTGTGAATCTGTTATTTAAATTTTTTTATTTACATCTAGACTATGCTGCTAACCAACATAAATATAAATTTAGTAACTACTACACTGGGCAATGGGCTGGCATATAATATAACTGCAGTTGGAGTAAACTACTCTTATTTGGAGACCACCATCAAGCCTCAGATTTGTGGTACCATGTCAGAAAAACCATCAAAAGTAGCCACAAATTGTAACGCCTATTAACTGAATAATTCCTTATAGTATGCATAATCTCGTAATTGTGACGGCCATGACTTCACTAAAAGTAGGTCCCTATGATTGATGCGTGTTCCCAAACTTCCATAAAAGCGTAATAATCAATCAATCAATCTTTCTTACAATATTTCACACGGTCTTTAATTTCGACGCTTATAAATCTTTTTTTCGTGAAAGCAATTTTCTATTTCTTTTTAGGTTAGTATGAATAATTTTATTTTGATTTTATTCAATTAATGTATTAAATCGTAACAGATTTGATTTTTTTTATATGATTAACTTACTTTTTTTTTTTTTTTTTTTTTTTTTTTTTTTACGTGGGGGAATGCTATGACGCATATCCCTCCGCGGGGGCGGGCGGAGGGATTATGTCGGACTCGCCGGGGTAAAGAAAGATGTTGAGAATATAATGTACCTCCCGGGATACCGACTAAACCTACCACGGTGTTCCTCGACACAACCACTATCGACGGGGCCGCGCGAATCGCTTTCGCATGCGGTCGCGACCCCGCCAAGGTTACGGCCCGCCGTATGAAACGGCAGGCCACTACACGAAAGACCTACCCAAAATAGGCACTACGTCATATAAAACCCTACTGTCTCCCCTAGAGGGGAGACGGACTCGACACAGAGGCGCGCGTGGGAACACGCACGCCGCCTCTCGGACCTGGTGCTGAACGGATGGTGGGCAGGCCCACAAAGCCCGCCACCCCCAGGTCAAACCTCAGGGTGGCTGGAGGTCATCGCGCGCCCTCCGGCGCCCGGCTCTGCGGTTGGGGAGAGGGTTTAAACGCTCCCTCTCCCGCTCCGCCGCCTCCTTGATGGAAATCACTTCCTCGCAAAAGGAGGCGACGGCGCTCCATGACCTCTCACTCCGGACCATAGACTGAACTACGGCCGGGAGCGAGAGGGCAACCGATCCGACTGCCGCGATCAAATCACGGCGCTGCGATGCCCAGGCGGGGCAAACCGCCAAAGTGTGCAGCGCCGTGTCCTCAACAACGTCGCGGCAGTCGCCGCAGTGGTGACAACCGGGCGTCTCTTGCCGGCGTATACGACACAGGAACTGGCCAAAACAACCGTGGCCAGTTAGAACCTGTGTCAGCCGAAAGGTGAGGGCGCCATGCCGCCTCTCCAGCCACTCCTCAAAAACGGGACTTACCGCCACGATCGTGGCGTGCCCGATGATTAACTTACGTGTATTAGGTCGTAGCAGCTCACAGGCGGCCAGTTTTCAGTGACTTCTGGCATTCTAACAATTGACAGTTTAATGGCAAATAACTTTCATATTTTAAATTTAATTGTTTGCAATATTAAGGATATCAGTATTAATGTGGGTTTGTTTCTTTATTGGTTTGTTACGCTTTCACGCCTTAACTACTCGACCGATTGTTATAAAATTTCGCATACATGTTGTCAGGGGAACAGAAAAGGACATAGTACCTTTCAAACAGAAAAAAGTACTGTTACTAACATAACATTACCTACATTTACGCGAACGATGCCGCGAGCTAAATCTAGTAAATCTTATACTAGATTTTACCCGCTTCGCTAGCTTTAATGTAGATTAGAAAGATTTTTTGTAGCAGCCTATATGTTATTCTGATGTATAAACAATAATACTGTAAAGTTTCATCAAAATCCGTTTAGTAGTTTTTGCGTGAAAGAGTAACAAACATCCATTCATCCTTACAAACTTTTATATTTATAACTCGTTGCCGAATAATATTGGAATATTGGGATAAAAAGTAGCCTATGTGTGAATCCAGGTATCCAGCTATTTACATACCAAGTTTCATCGCAATCGGTTCAATAGATTTTGCGTGAAAGAGTAACAAACATCCTTACATCCTCACAAACTTTCACATTTGTAATATTAGTATATATATAGTATAGATACGATGAAGGAAAGTAATGTAGAATGTAGTATGATTCCTAAACTTTGACTTATCGCGTGTGTACTAACAGTGATATTACTCTTGCGACGGGTTTCTATAAGAAAGTGTTGTTCCCCGGATGAGATGACTCATACTTACCGTCACTAAGCTGAAGAGAAGTGATAGTAGAATTATTATATCCTATCTATTATTGTAAATGCGAATGTGAGTTTGTTTATACGTTTTTTACGCTTTCACACCTTAATTACTTGACCGACTGTCATGAAATTCCACATACACGTTGTCAGGGGAACAAATAAGGACATATGATACCTGTTATCCAGAAAAAAGTACTGTAAAAAGTACTAACCTAACCTTAACTATATTTACGGGCTTTTCCAACCAGCGATAGTAAGGAGACCGCTGATGGTTCGACTTCTTGTAACTGTAATATATGAATAATTTTAATATTGATTATAATACGTAAGCGTCGCATGATTTATTTAGTAGGAACAGTAATTAACGCGATCATTAAAGGTATTTATGTAACTTTTTGTAACGTTTGATGTTTCGGCCAATAAGCATGATCGCGTTTATTCCCGTTTGTATCAAGGGGCGAACTAAACTGGAATTATTTTTACTGCATAGTGTGCTGGAATATACTTATCGGCAATACAGATATTATAGAATACACGTCAATATTTAGATTTAGACCACTGCTTAGCTTGCGTAAATGTAGGTTACGTTAGGTTAAATTAGTAACACTACTTTTTCTCGATGAAAGGTACCATATGTCATTTTCTGTTCCCCTGGCATCATGTATGCAGAATTTCATGACGATCGGTCGAGTAGTTAAGGCGTAAAAGCGTAACAAACAAACACACATTCACATTTATAATATTGTAAGTTAGGATTAAGCTATTCAGAGAACGTTGTTTGGACAGGCTCACGCATTAAAATTGCATTGTTTTTGATCCTGGGTTATAATGTCTTTGGTTGGCAACATTGTAGTCTAGTATATTGCAGTAAAATACTGTCTGTTTTAAAGTCCCTTAACATATGTGTATAGTTTAAAACTTTTATGTACATAGTATTACACTGTTGTGTATTTAAAAGTTTATCTGCTCTGATTAACACAAATGTAGAGCGATCTATCACGCCTACGAGCTTATATCACACCTACGAGATTCGTAGATCCTATACCCGCCTACGAGATTCGTAGACTTTATTTGTAGCAATCATAGAAATTTTATCGCGTAGGATGAACATATTATATTGATGTTTGTGTAGCACAAACATTAATATAATGTGTCAATTTGTATTTATTAAACTCAACTAGAGATTGATCTTACTGATATAAGCGGGTTTAGGAAATTCAGTCCCTAGACTGCTTTGTTGGTTCCGTGATATAATGTTTGCCTAATCGTCAGGTTTTTTTAGATTCAAATTAGGTTGGGCAAAGGGTGTGATATTCTTAAATGTTAATACAGTACGATGTTTGGAATGTGCCTAATAGTCATCAATAGCATAAAATAATGAGCAACTTATGAGTGTTTGCCCTGCTGTGCTAAGCATCGATATGCTACGGTAAATGCTTATATTTAAATACATATAATAATATTATTTTATATTATTGGCTCCTAAAATCGTCAATCAAATGAAATAAAATTCCCGTTTGATTTATATATGTCATCGTATTTACCATTCAGTCTCTAATATTCTAAGTACTTACTGTTCTGCAATACACACAGAACTAGAAAATGGCACAAAATACCTTAAATTATGTATTTTTTGTTTCCGAATTTATTGCATTTCCTTCACGTTTGAATTTTGGCGACATTTTACTCTATTATTACAGAACTCAGATATCGCGTCCAATTTGTCCCGCGCGTGGAAAATGTTCAATGCATTGACTTATGTTCTATGTTTGATTAACTATTCTATTTTTAAGATATAGTTCAGTGATGAACTCCTACATCAAAGGTATAATATAAGTCATTTATATATAACCAATGATACAAAACATACAGTAATGACTGTCATATAAATTTCAGGTGAAAGATACTGTTTATATTGTAGGGATATTCAATCCATCTAATTAATAGTTTCACGAGAAAATAAAACAACACATCATTTGGTACAAATGCAACAACGGATATTATAAATCAATTGTTACCAAATACAACTGATTGTAATCGAATCGTTCCAATTTTAAATGTCTGTATTTATTTTTAATGTCTGAATAGACACGGCTATAAACACTGGCTGTATAAATTATCTTGGAGTTTGGAACAGTTGTTTACTGGCTGTAAATAAAATTTACGACTAAATCTGCACTATGTGCTGTAATTAATCAATTTTTAACTGCCGTTTTGAACGAACACATTTTGTTTGGTTTTTCTTTTCAATATTTTCGTTAAATATTCCGCAGTATTGTGTTTTCATTATACGGAATTAGATTTTACTTATCTATACATAATTATTAACACGGTGGAATCAACCTTATTCATTTGTTGACTAAAAGCTAAGTGTAGCGTTTTGTTGCGTAAAGATTGAGCTACCGATCCTAAAGACTTTGGTTCGATTGCCTATTTGGTAAAGATAATAATGCTAACAAGCATGTTGTATGTAACCATGTGATTATCTGTAGGTAATATTTACTCTCTAGTGTAAGATAATGTAGACAAGGCCCGGTAGCCCGGCAAGTTTAATCTCTACCATTGTGCCTACGTAATCTCTTTGCTTATCATGCCATTAATACTTGCGTCATGTTAAGTATAAATAATAGTAAACGTAGGCCGCAACAATTACTGTCTTCATCAAAACAAATTTGTTCATTATTTTTCCATTCCTAGATGAAGCTAAATATAAAAGATTAATAACAATTTGCTAAGCGAAACAATAATAGCACAGAACATTAAAAACTCATTTGTAAATAAAAAGTAAATTTAACTTCTGAATACAACCTCGTTCTTCGCGAATACAGGTAAAGAACACTTTAAAAAATAAAAATAACGGAAGCCCTAGCGTTCCGCGTTCGTTCGAATTCATTTAAATATGCCGCCCTTTTAGGACAACGCTGGAGAAATAAAATATTCTGCTGTTGCAGAACTTTATTATTTAAATTTAGAAGTTTTAGTTTAGTAGTGGGGCTACGCGTTTCTCAATTTTGTGAAAACTTTAAAGGGGGTGTAGCAATAAGCATACAGTCGCCATGATAATGCCACAACGCTGGTAATAATAAAATATGAGCTTCATTGCTGGCACGCATAAAATTGATTGACTACCTACAAATAAAAAATCTATTTAGCATTCAATAGAGTACAATTTTGAATGACAGAACAAAACGTGAAACGATAAAATTTTATTTAAATATCATACTATCATTAAGATAGTAATACAACTGGATACTTAGTTACTTCCAAATGTACTGTTTTTTTGTACAACGAAGATGGCTAACATACATACAGCTTTCTAATAGCTACAGTCAATGACATTATTTGAATAGAATATTAGCAGATATTTTACTAACGCACTCAAAGTAAAGACTCAAAAATGTTCTAATTGAGGCTTTTTCTATTGGTCTCAAACAAAATCGGTTCAGCAAAATACTTTTCAAAACATTTGAAGAGCAATTGGTTGAATGAGAGATCTTTTTCTTGTACACTATTTTCATATCATGCTACTATTAGTTAAAATTGTTAACACGTACGTAATTCTAAGAACAAATTAGTCTGGGCAGCAGGAAGCATGTGTAGTGTACCTACATTATCATGGGTTACCGTAGTCTTAGAAGAAGAGGAATGAAAAATCGGATAAAAAGAAAGGAATAGGAGAGGTTCATTTGCAGATAAGCCTCACTTAAGTTCTTAAGTGCCGTAACGCATTAACACTGTTACTTCTATGAGGTACGCCATGTTCGTTTGTTCTGTCAGCTAATATTCTTTAATACATCTTCCTACTGTCAATATTTCCTGTGTCGCGGCGGACTTTACAAACGACACAAAGAACACACAGACTGGGAACATCCATTTGTGGATCAAACAAATTTTTGTCCAGTGTGAAATTTGAAACATTCGGCGTACTGGCAGTGGCAAGCTTTTCTTGTATATAGTTTTATGCAATAAATATACATATAACTACATCTATGCAAACGCCAGAAAACCTACGTGGCTATAATCCGGTCAAAGAACCGTTTACCAAATGTGTTCCTAGATATTAGCCGCAAAAAAGGCAGGATCGCGTTAGGACGTCCACACACGTCGTGAGAATATTGAAAAATATATAAGACAAGCTATTGCCCGCGGCTTCGCTCGCGTAAAAGTAGCTTAGTTTAGGTTATATTAGTAAAAGTACTGTTTTAATATATAACATAGCCTATGTTACTCGTTGATAATATAGATAACTAATAGTAAATTATTTTAAAACAGTTTGTTAAGTTTTCGAGTTACATCCTTACAAACAAACAAATGAAAAATCTTATCGGTCGTCTTTATAATATTAATATAGAAATGTGAATATGAGAATGATTTTGCTGCTGAAAGGCTTCTAGAAGCCTTTCAGCCTTGGGTCTAGTAGACCCAGATTATTACTTTTTATTTTTTTATTTTGCTCGTCAAAATGACCACACTCCGCCTGATGGTAAGCAGTCGTGTGGTCTAAGAGCAGTGGCCTCCACATCGTCCTCATAGCAGCCGAGGCGATGTTGAGGTCTCTACTTTGACAGCCTGAGAAGGCCCTGTTTTCTGTAACCCTACCAATATATATGCGAAAATTCATGACGACCGGTCGAGTAGTTAAGGTGTGCAAGCGTAACAAACAAAGTCACATTTGCATTTATAATATTAGTAAGGATGAATTTCATGTTAAACCAAGCATATGATAATACATCATTTTAAATCAAATTTAATTTTGTTCAACTTTTGTGGAGAAAATCATGAACAAGTGCATAGACAGATAGGAGAAAACCGTTTTTATATTTTATTTTTGGTATATATAACACTAGACGTCTACCATAGTCTTAATACTGCATCACGTAGGGTCTGTATAAATCCTCGTCTCGACGGTCGGCAGCCTAATCTGTACCATTAAACTGGTTCATAGTACATTTGTCAAGGAGTGCTTCGTCTAGTTGACGTGATACCGAGCTCGGACAAAATGCCTACTGGTGGTAATGACCTCGCAATTGCTTTCGCTGCTAGTGGGAAAGGTTTTACTGTTAGCGTTTAGCGGTTTTTATTTTCTTTACGGTTAGTAAACTGAACTATTTAGCTGGTTTTTGATACATTTTTCAAGTAGTGTAGTCTTCTGTCTGTCATCTCGTCTTGTTGACGTGATACCGACCTCGGACAAAATGTCTACTGGTGGTAATAACCTCGGAATTGATTTCGCTACTAGTAGAAAAGGTTTTACTGCTAGCATTTAGCGAGTATTAGGTGACTATGTTTCTAGAAAGTAGGTAATCTGTACCACTGAGCTGGTCCATAGTACATTTGACAAGAAGAAGATTAGAGAAGGCATTACCGCCTCTAGTTGACGTGATACTAGGCTCGAACAAAATGCCTACTGGTGGTAATGATCTCGCAATAGATTTTGCTGCTAATGAGGAAGGTTTTGCTGGTAGCGTTTAGCGGATTTTAGACGAAGTTGTTATTAACGTAACATCTAGCTAGCTAGTAATCTGTAGTATTAAACTGGTTTATATTCAAGAAGTGCCTCGTCTAGCTGACGTGATACCTACCTCGGACTAAATGTCTACTAGTGGTATTGCTCTTTCAATGCTTTCGCTGCTAAAGAAACTGGTATTACATATTGTAAGTGTTTAGCGTTATTAAATGTATCTATAAGTACAATCGTTGCAGTGAGAAAATGCCGTATGGCTTTCGATACATATATAATTAGAAATTAAGGACTCCTACTTCGTCGATTGGGTTCATGTTCTTTGCAGATTTACAAATATGTTTGTACCGGGTGTAGAATGCACATTTCTTCATTGAGTATTCATATGTAAATATCTGTACTCAAGCCTGTGAGCGGTATTATAGAAAGGTTTTATATAGGTACGAGAAATATTATCACAATTGCCAATTTAACTTCTTAATAAATTGAATTGTTGCGAAATAGATATTGTGTCCCCAAACTATGTGTACAAAGGAATTCCGTGAAAGCTAATTCTGATTTACATTGTAATTTAATTTTAGCTAGACAGCCATTTCATTTTCATTTCAATTTAGTTAGATAGAAGTTTCGCCGAAATCAATGACAGCTAGAAATATTACAGGGGTCCCCTTTATCTGGCAGAATCTTGATGCTTCGAAACATAACACAGTTGGCATAATCTTCTTTAAACGAATATTAGTAAGGCATAAAAATTATTTAATATACACATTGTTTGGCCGAATGTTTATATGTTCGAATTTACAATGGCATACTTTTAAGATGGCAGAATATTATCTGGTATAATTACTAATTTTATTTAACCTTTGGTAGAATTAATATTCCGTATTATTTCGTTTTGCATAACGTTCATTTAGATTGACGATTATATGGTATAATATCACTTGGCATACTATGAAGATAGCAGAATTTCATTTGGAATAATTTTATTAGGTATATTTCTATTAAATAGCATTTTCACCTTAAATTAAAATAATGTCAACAAAAGATAGTGACAGAAACGAATCACTGCAAACTCGAATCCACGTAGTCTAGTTTGTCCTAACCCTAGAGTGTAATTTAGAATCGCGTAGGCGCGTAGGGGCAAGGCGGCGAACCGAAGCTGTGGTGGTGAGCGTTAAAACTATCTGCGACGATAAGCTCACGTGGGGCCGCCGGAGCTCCACAGCGCCGGAGCCGTGACAGAAAAACACCTCCAAATTATACTAACTAGATGATATGATAGATCAGTCTCTCAATTATTATGGATATGAAAAGTATGCTAAATAATGATTCTAACTGTAAACTTTCGGAGATATGATGGTTCTGCCTTTTAATGACTATAGATATTAAATGTATGCCAAAGATGATTCAGACTATGAACTTTCTGTGTTATGATGGTTATACTTTTTAATTAGGTATTATGGGTATGAATTTTATGCCTAAAAATGATTAGGACTTAGAAAATGATGAGTTCTGAATGGATGATGAATGAGTGTATGCAAACGATTTTCTGCGAAATGAAGTTTATGCTATCCGTTGTTATGCAAAACAATATTATGACATAAAAAGTTCTGCCATAAAAGGTGGATCCACATTACAGTAATGAATTTGTCCGTCAGAGTTTATCTTTTATGATATTTAGATTATATAAAAACTAAAGATTAAATAAAAATTGAATGACGAACCACGAACGATACGCTAAAGCAGCAGGTTTAATTTTGATTATATAACTACGACACCTTTTCATTTAGAGCTTCTCTCCTCGGCTAAAATATTACACAGTGTTCATTTTTTCAAAGCATCTTTATTCAACTCGCCTACTGAATAGCTATTCATAAACATCTTCTTGACCCTATAAACGCCTGAAACAAACTGTTTTCATGCTCTCTAGAAGAACACTATATTGTAGTCTTTAAACCACAGTATATAGATTTATAGAGATTCCGCAACCTAAGAGTCCATGTCCAAGTAAAGTTTTCCAGAACTCGCGTGGTGCGCGACCATTTTGACTCGTAAGTTAAGTAAACCTGATCCTTCATTTGATAGATTATAATGTATATTAAACCAAATTGGCGTAAATTGGTGACAATCCATTGTAATTAAATAATTGGGTGAGAGGAACCTGCTACGCACTCTCAGATTACCTCAACTCTTCGGATAAAGCTCGCTCACAGTACGACAGAAGCTCGATTCAATAAAACATGTCCTATACAACACAGTTTGCATCTCCCATTGTCTGCGTTACATTCGCATTGGAGATCTCTGTAAACTTTCCAAATTGACTGTTTTTTACACTGACTGTTTTGCAGCAAACATTACTCACGCGAAATTTGTGCAATACAAACGTAAGCTTCGGTTCCACCTGTTGTTGAATATATTAAAACAAATATTGCCTTGCTTAATTATTATCCTTCTGGGACTGACGTATTAGTATACTAGACACTATTTAAAGTACCTGTATTTTCAAATTTAGTTTTAGATAAGTACCTAATATTAAATATCATTTTAAGTTAATTTAAATCGTACATCATTATTCAAAATTAGTAATATATAAAATTAAAATACATTATGTAATTAAAAAATGTTTATTGACATGTCATATATCAGTCTTTCAAAACTTACAGACATAGGAAATGATTAAAAAATTTAATTTCACTTCTTGCAATAACTTTATACATTATGAAAGTTTACACATATGCTAATTAGACTAAAAAAATTAAAGCCATTTATTGTTTCATTAAAATGTTAAATATCCTCAAAATCAGGCCTTATATTGGCAGTGTTCACAAGGTGATTTAGTGCATCATTTTTCAAAATTAGTAATATATAAAATTAAAATACATTATGTAATTAAAAAATGTTTATTGACATGTCATATATCAGTCTTTCAAAACTTACCGACATAGGAAATGATTAAAAAATTTAATTTCACTTCTTGCAATAACTTTATACATTATAAAAGTTTACACATATGCTAATTAGACTAAAAAAAATTAAAGCCATTTATTGTTTCATTAAAATGTTAAATATCCTCAAAATCAGGCCTTATATTGGCAGTGTTCACAAGGTGATTTAGTGCATATAAGACAAATTGACTTCAAAAAATCACAGTATCAATATATAATTTTATTTTTGTTAGACAAAAAGAGCAAAGATTTCTACTTGGTAGAAAAGATCGAGTTGTTGCTGGTGAAAGCCTGTACCCAAATCTCTACTACTGCTAGTGACCTCTAAATGCCAGCAACATATCACCGACGCAAATGTATGTTCCAGGGAAATATTGACTAGCTGCTTAAGATGAACTTGTCGAACATGCCTAAAATTGGGGCACGAGGATCTTCTTTCAGACGTTCTTCTCTGGTAGATCAGTTTAATCATTAAAACGGAGGCAGTCTGCTGCCTCCGTTTTTCAACGAACGTTTCTCAACAAGAAAAACGCCAACTGGACATCTCATAATGTATTATTACATGACCAGTTCCGTCAAAGCAAATTACACGCGAGGATCCTTTGAATGAACGGTTGCACCAAAGAATTAACTTATGATTGCTTTCTTAGTTCCACCATTGCCCTATAAGCTTGTGACGACTTCTAAAGGTTCCAGTCCACTATCTTTTAGTTCTATGAGAACCTTGTTTATTGTTTGAGTTCAGCATCTAAAGAGTAAACAACAAATTTAATTGAAACCAAAAAAAAATACTGGCATGTTGCTTAGAAGACACTATAAAAATATAACTATTACACTGAGGTAGTTGTTTATTAAATACATACCTTAACACTGACGTGGTTGACCCGTAGACGCCTTCTTCACATAAGAACACGCACGCCACGACCGGACGTGGCACACTCACGCACTGTTAAACAGGCAGCGGGAAGGAACTGAGAGCGCGGGAGTTTACATTTAAAAAATAACAATGTCATACTAGTGCGTGTAAAATTGACAATATTGGAGAGAGACTCTTACAAAGAAATCATTTATTCGTTTATTATCTATATATTAATACGTGAAGTAAAAACTTTGTACCCCTTTTTACGAAAATTGCGCGTACGGAGGAGTATGAAATTTGGCACAGTTAAAGTTTATATGGAGAAGGAGGGGCGAATCCTAATATTTTTATAAAATATACATAAGAAATACATTAAATTAATGAACAAATACTACACGCACACAACCATGCATTTGACACACGCAGTCGAATCGCGTTCGTAGTATTTCGACATTGTTCGTCTGACGTCGTACAATTCTTTGTAACTATGGTTATCTATACATTATTTATATGTAATAGAGAAAAACAGAAAACAAAGTAGCAAGCTTAGGAATTTTGGTCGAATTTTGACCACTAGGCAACCGCTCGTACACTTAAAAGCGTCAATGCTATTAGTAAATGTCAGACTAAAGATAAAACAAAATTATGTTTTTCAAGCCTTATTTTTTAAGTTTTCTGTCAGTTAGTTCCGCGCAAAGTTAAGAATTCATTTTTAAGGGATGAGCCTTTGAGAACGCACAATATTTATTTCCTACCAGTCTTTCTTATACACTACAGAAACAATATACAGGGTTTCTTGATTGTGATTTTTTACACGTTAAAGGTATTCCTCAGTTACATAGAAAACGAAATTCGGATTAATCTCAAATCTGAGTTTTAAATCGGGCTTCCGATGTGCCCTAACTCGTTTAATGTTACTTTTTTTCTTAAAAACAACACAGAATACGCAGATATCTTCGAGACCATACAAATCTGTTACTAATCATTCGTAGCGTAGATAAAGGCACTAGCCCATAGAGTTGCCAGGTAAATATATTTTAAATAAAATAACAATCGTGAAATCTTTTACTTTAGCCATATGACACATTTTTTTGTGTCATGCTTTGGAACTGACACTACAACACTCGTGCTACCTAATTAGTATACTCTTTGCTCGGTGCGCTGGCAATGGCTATGAGACTGCTTAAACAACATAATCTATAGAAAAATCGTGGCATTAGGTTGTGTCCACAATTGTCTATTCCACGCTGTATCGTTGCTTTGAATCATATGTTCTTTGTGCCAATGTTTACAGAGAGTACGGCTAATATCTTTTATTCACCCCTTAACACTGTAAAATTTTATCAGCCGTGTATAATACTCGCATATTCACCTACAATAAAATAAAAAGGTTCTTTTTATTTTGTGTGTTTTATTTTTATGTAATAATGTTGTTTTATTTTTATGTAATAATGTTGTTTTATATATGGAAATAACAAAACTTTTCTACATTATGCAGTGTTTTATGTATGAAAATATAAAGAATGGGCGGACAATGCGTCTGCATGATATTAAAATTAATTGTCAGTTAGATATTACATCTTTAAGTACAATAGTGCTTTGTGATATTCTGTGATATCTTAACGTTAAGTTCACATCTATACGCTGAGTGTGATTTTTAATAAAACAACAGCAATCTATACAGCTATCGTAACAAATGTATGAAAACTATTATGCTGTTCCTGGCGCAAGTTATTAAAACTACGAGTGTAAGATTGTTTGTACGACTTTAAACGAGACCACGAGTTGAAGGTACTCCACCTTCAAATTACGATCGGAAAACGATCAATTCTGCTTCCGAAGGGCAGATTTAATCGTTTCGTTCAGATATGCATTTATTAGGGCACCTTCAAATTAGCCGCGCGGCGGCAGCGGGCTGCATATCAAGAACGTCATGTTAAACTCTTAGCCATGCAGGTTTCCTCACTATGTTTTCCTTCACCGTTAAAGCATGCGATAATTAACTGTTTTTAATACGCACATAACTTAGAAAAGTCAGATGTGCGAGCCTTGGGATCAAAATCGAGATTCTGCGTGGCAGCCCAACGGTTATAATATTAGAAATGCAAAATAGTGATCCCAATCCTAACTAATATTATAAATACGAATTTGAGTTTGTATCTTTGTTTGTAATGCTTTTACGCATTAACAACTCGATCGACCATCATTAAATTATACACGTTGTCAGGGGAACAGAAAAGGACATAAACTTTCACCCAGAAAAAGTACCAGTACTAACCTAAACTACATTTACGCAAGCGAAGCCGTGGGCTTAATCTAGTAAGAAATAAATATATTTATTTATAAATCCATATTGCTTCGTAGTTGTCGCCTCCTTGGTCTCTGTCATATTGCAATATTTACAAAAATATATATGTTAATAGAATTTCTTTGTTCAGAAATTCTAAGTAACAACAAAAACTTTGATATGTGCTGTCAATTGCCTCACTTCCTCACACTCTCATTTAGTGACAAGCGGCAGTATTTATTTATATAGTCTAATTGACTAGGTTAGATTTAGAAATAAGCAAATACAGAAATCTGTATTATTTATTACATGGCGGATAACTTATTGGTCTGCAAACAAGTGTTGAATTATGCGGGAGTGTGGCACCAACGTGCTGGGATGATTCAAACGTGACTGGGATCACTTTTAGTTATTTCTTCGCTAGTTCATTTCTCAGACACTGTATGGATATTGGTTGTTTCGATAAAACTTATAATAGCGCCATCTAGTAACAAGTTCAAATATATTTTCAGAAAATTGCACGGCTTTAGAAATACATGTTGTTTTATATATTAATCCAGGTTATTGTCTATCTAGTTGGTTGCTAAATTACATCAAATACATACAATTTAGCGGCTCAACCATAATTTAATAACAGTCATTCCATTATAAACTTTATTAATGAAAAAAAACTTTATGCCTTTTGTAACATATACATAGGTCTCCCCGTGAATAGGGGTGCTAAAAAGCAGCCTAACAACGGTGTCAATACAAATAATTCTCAAAGTTATTTAACAACAATAAACCTTGTTAAAATCCATTTAAAGTTGTTAATTTTATCTGACTGCACAAATGGCGTTGTGGTTGTGCCGTATCCATAGACTTAGAATATTTTCTCAACGCTTAAGCCGTATGCGTCGCTTTACTGTCACTGCATCAAATGCTGCGGCTCCCAACCGCAAACAAAAGCTCGTGTGATCCACAAAAAGTTGGGTATTCTTTGTATCTCTCATTTTGATGGTGGTAAAACTCCCAGTGACATAAGCTGCCTTTTCTAGTTACGGGAAAGGCAGTATTTTTTTATTGAACTGGAAAAGCAACACAATTATTTTAGAATTTTAGTCTGTCTGTCTGTATGTTTGTTCGCACAACACGTTAGAACTAATGAATGCTGAATGCTGTTTTCACAGTTGTATTGCAGGAGATCTAACTTAAAAACTGATACATGTTTTATATTCGCCTAGAAGTCGAGTATTAAGAAA
Source organism: Catocala nupta (assembly GCA_963675205.1). Lineage (NCBI taxonomy): Eukaryota > Metazoa > Arthropoda > Insecta > Lepidoptera > Erebidae > Catocala > Catocala nupta. Next base: position 12,333,837 of record OY776103.1, on the reverse strand, counting down.
GAAATATTTAGATTGGTTCTAAATTCTACGCGTATTTGACATAACTACTATGGAGCGTCGGTTATATTTATGTGTCTGCTAGGTCAAACGATGAGTTAAGTTAATAATTTTGACCTTATACATACAATATCAACCAATCTGTTGATCTATGTATTGGTTTCGTATAAACAAAAGCTGTCAAATAAACAGCAGTGTGTATAAAACCCGAGCACTGTTTCATAGCGAAATAAACAGCACTCTGTATCGAACGACGCCTTTATGCGTCTGTAGCTAGACCGTATTGAGTTCTCAAATCCTTGTTAGTATTTTATTTACTCTTTGGTTTAATATACAGACGGTTAAGAAAAGTGTGGTCGGATGTTTTTGTGCGATTAAGGTAGTAAAAGGATACGCTTGACCTTTGGAGTCGCAGTGTACACCGGCGGCCGAACACAATAGGCTTTTTAGAGTTCGGAAAACCTAATATTGTCTTCTGTTTACGCGAATGTTATTCATTGAAATTAAACTACTAATACTACTAATACCCAGTGTAATATTTTCAAAATTTTGTAATACAGTGCTAAATAAACAACGCGATAAAATCCGTATATAGTAGTTTAATTTCGAAAAACCTCTTATACAACAGCTTTGTCCGTCTGTCTGTTATACAACTTTCAACTCAAGAACCGTAAGAGCTAGAGACTCGCGGTCAACGCCACTCGAATCGGCATAGCCGTTATACCCCGAAATGACTATGACCTCAAGGTCACGAGATACCATTTTTTCGAACTCTTAAGATTTACCGCAATTTATTGCCGTTTCTCACTTGTTATTATGTCTAGCATTCCAAGACTTGAAGGTTAGTGGTGAGTGGAATAATGTCCTCCAGACCGAATTTTGGTCACACCAATGTTAATGACTCGACTGCACGGACGGCGTAGTGATTTAAGTGGTCGCCTTGCCGGCACCACTGCACCGAGAGATGTGGGTTCGAATCCCACACGGGACAAAAATTTGCGTGATCCACAAATGGTTGTTACAAGTCTGGGTGTTCTTTGTGTCCGTTGTTTGAATGTTTCTAAAGTCCCCCGTGATGCACGAATTATTCCTAATGCATGAGAAGTCTAAAAAAAGAAAAATGTAGGCTGGTAAAGCTATTTTCTCTCTCTGCTCAAGATAATAATAATAATAATAATAATAATATTTATTTAAATAATAGGTACAATAATTTATAATACATGACTAATTAATTTATAAAATACATTTGTTGTTGTTTTTATAGGGCACAAGTGTGTGCGCTAACACAAATCCACAGCCTGTTCTCTAACTTTCATTATCTGATGGGACGGCAATCCAACACGACAGGCGCAGGATCAACAGTTTGACTTGCTTTCAAAGTACGGGGATGAGCAACACCGCCAATTTCAAATTTCGCGCTAGTAGAGAATTTCTTGGCAGAAAACCCAATAACCATTTGCTGGTCTGATTCGAACTCGAGACCTCTTGCATAGCAGTCGCATTCACTACCGCTGTGCCACCGAGATATAATAAGCGAGCCACATAAAAACAAACCTCATTTTAATACCAACGTAAATATTCTTTTTTAGTGTATCTTGGCATTGCTAGTACTCAGCGTTATATGAAAGAACGAGGTTATTGCGGCATTTTGACAAATTATTCATCACCTTAGTTGAACGAATTCCCCACTTTCATTCAACCCTTTTATGTTTTGATAATTTTATTTACAGTTTGGGCCATATTGTTGTTATGCGAGAAAGAAATAAAGCTGTCATTTATTGCGCTGCTTTTCCTGTTAAGAAATATTAATACCAGTCCAGAGTTAGCAAGTTGGCGGTGTTAGACACCCTCTTGCCTCGGCAAGCACGTAAAGCCGTGGGTCCGTCTAGTCTCTCTCTCGTTGTGTCGGATTACCGTCCTATCGGATCATGAGAGTTCAGAAAGAGAGAGTGCTCTTGTGTTTACGCACACACTTGTGCAGTATCTCCTGCGCAGATGGCCAGTATCCGTTAATTGGCCGCCATGACCGAAATTCGGTCTGGAGGACATTATATTATACAAAAACAAGACGGGTGTTCAACCAGGATTCAACCTCTTTGTCTTCAAGTGGCCTTAATTTTTGTTTTCTATCAGCTTTTTGCTATGTTCCAGTGCTGGGCAAAAGCTTCTCCCTTGGACTCCCAAATCACTCTGTTGGTGGATATCCCCTGACCTTATAAACTTGTGACCCCTATATCTCGGGGATCTTTGGACCCACAGCCCATATTCGAGGGATGACCCCAAGGTGTCTGTACACCAAGATACAAGTCAATCGGTCCAGTGGTTCCGGAGCTATGCCTGTCACTAACAGACAGACACACAGACCCACATAGTGTTTTCATTAACCTCTTCGAAGATAACTCAGAGGTTAATAAGCGGGAAAAGAAAAGCTCGACTTTAAAAAGGAACTTGATAAAATGTGTCAGAATTTCCTTAATTTATTTAGTAGTTAAACCCGATCTTAAATGTAAATTTATTTTGTGCCCTCATCTGCTAATATTTTTTGTTTAAACCCAGCGCCATTCCCGGATACAACCCTTAAAAATTATCCTCCATAAACAAAGTACTTACCGCCCATTAGATTATTCTCGAACAATGTGTAATTTCATCCCAAAAGGGGTAAATGTTCGGGCTAATGCCATTATCCCATCAATTATTCGCCTCAGTCTTGTTAAAACACAGTGAGATATAATTGTAAAATTTAATGGTTCCCAACTAATTGATACATACTTACACGGAGACTAAGGGCCTTACGTAATATCATTGCACGCTAGCGAAAGATAGAGCTATACAATCTGAAACGTTCTGTCTTATTCTGGCGCATGCAATGACAATGCTTTAAGCGATGGTCGTCAGGCTGTACCAGGCTTACTAATGTTGATCTAAGTACAGGTTTTCCCACGTAATATAGTGAAAGCCTATTTTCTAGAAAATCTATATTCGATTCTTTAGTAACTAGCGAGAAGGATACCAAGTCAAAAGACTTCTTGTCCTCAACTGGATAATCTATATATGGCTACTGAGTATTACTATAAAAGCATATTTGGGCCCAAAGCGCGCATCTCTGACTTTTCTAAGTGTGCGTATTAAATCCTAACTTATATTTGAAATTAAACTCCTTTATACGGATTTCATTGCGGTTTTTACTAACACTTTTATTACACAACACGATAAAATCCGATAAACATCACAAATATCTTAATTTCTTAGATATTGCAATCAAAGTTGTTGCCTAATTATCACACAATAACCTTAATCTCAATTATCACACATTCAAAATGAGCTATCCAATTTAAACGCCACGCAGACGCATTTACAGACATCCTTTTTCTTTTGACACACAATAAGAAACATTCAAATAACATCCCACTTACAATCCTTCAAAAGACTACGCACTACATCTTTTACTTCGAAGAATTTCCGTTTTCCCCCAAAACAATTAGCAAAAACGTCCTGTTGTGGCCCCAGGCTTTATCGTTTCCGTATTTAAGGTTATTACTGAGGGTCAACTGTTGACCTCAACGAAGGACCATTATCCTGTGACCTTCAGACATATAAGGCATATCCCAGCTCGATATTGTGAAATAGGTTATGAGAAACCGATACTTGTGATGTAGCCGGCTGCCGAATTATTTTCTTGGACAAATCTTTTGTTATACTTTCTTGATATTAATTATAGGCATGCGTAAATCGTTTACGTGAAATATAATAATGGGTGGAGATAAGAAAAACAGATTTTAGGTATGTATCTGCTTTAGGTCTGATTAGAGATATGTGTTTATCGGAAGATGGTACGGAATATGTTAATAATTCGTCTCTATTGTGATATGTGAATATTGGAAATTATCTTGATACTTGGAGAAAATATAATTATCTAAAGAATCAAATGCAATAAGATTCATAATAACGTTACTCTATCTTATCTTGTGTGGGGGCCAGTCAGTACAGACCGGCGACACTTCGACCCAGTGGGATCTTTTGTGTCGACTTCCCCAATAACGACTGACATAGATGTTCATGGCAGTCGGGACCGACGGCTTAACGTGCTCTCCGAGGCACGGAGCAGGCGATAATTGTCAATCAATACGCACATAATTTCGAAAAGTCATATAACTTACGAAAGTCAGAGGTGCGCGACGTGGGTTCGAACCCGAGACCCTCTACATTGCAGTCTGTTGGTCTCCCCACTGAGCTATCGCTGCTCAACGTTACTCTAAATGAGATGTGTTAGGAGATCGTAGCTCGTAGATTTCTCTACATATCACTACAAATGAACAAGCTTGAGTGTGTGTATGTATAGAACTACATATATTGGTTTGTTTTGATTTCATAGATAGCTTGTTTATTATACAGCCATTGGCAAATTTAAAGCAATTCTAAAGTATCCTAAACCGGTCTTTTTACAAGGGTTAGTTTCTGTTAATATAGTTGCTCATTTTAGTAACTTTAAGACAGCTAGTTATACGATACCAATAATATTATTCTTGTATTGTATTTGTTTGCTATAACAGTCAACGATAACATTTGGATGTGCTTATTAACGATTAGATTTTGCCCGCAGCTTCACCCGCGTAAAAGTAGGTTAGGTTAGATTACTAACATATCCAATCTCCAATTCTGTACACCTGTACAACGTGCATGCGAAATTTCATGACAATCGGTTCAGTAGGTAAGGCGTAAAAGCGTAACAAACAAGCAAACTCACTATGGTATTTATGTATAATGTTAGTTACGAATAGACAATGCATTAAAGTTTATACACAATATTTTCTACATCAAATTACACTTACACCCTTTTTCAGAAAGGTAACCAACGATGTGTTAATATCAAACCCTTATCGAGTGATTTGATTAACATTAGTTGACATGCGTTTAAGCATCGGATAACAATATACTGTGTAGATCTACCATCCAGAAACCGGAGGATAATCGATTAAAAAGTTTGATAATTCAGTCGCCGCGATGCTTTCAATCACACATCGTTTTCTTTCTACATCTTTCACAAAAAGAAAACCGGTGAAACTTGATGAGTTGCTTTTTAAAAGACTTTAATGTAGTGCCGACTGTGAGTCATTCACATTTGCCATACACACTTTCTTGGTTAATCTTTTGTCGTCCTGCTTTTACGTATATTTATTACTAAAAAGGTTTCTCCACATTTAAGTAGATACTAGAATTAAGGCTCTATACAAAAACACTTTTAGTTCGTAAATCTGTCAAGGCCTAGTCGTTACAGGAGCAATTCTAATCCTACGCCATTTCACAACAAAAGGCGGGTAAGCGTAAAAACGTTACAAGACTTTTACAAGCCGAGGGGTCGCCATTGTATTATTTAAAGAGGCATTTGTCAAAAGTCTGGTATTCCAATTAAATGAAACGATTTGATATGTGAGCAAGGAAGGCTTTTGTGTTATTGTATGTAAAATGGCGGCATACTCTTAATTTTTTTAAATTCTATCGGTATTTACATTTGTACAGTAGATATGTCCGATTTATCAATTATAATTATAACACGAATAAATTGAACATTCGAATCATTCGAATGTTCAATTTATTCGTGTTGCTACAACTCTTTAAAGTGCAAACCGATCGAACGACGATCGAATATGGCCACATCATGTTGCATGCGAACGCAGTCCGCTCTCGGAAAATACTCGATAGTGTGACACGCAGTGCAAAATAATTATTGCTATTATTGACACAGTTACGCTGCGCGCTGATTCGATCGATTGAAAATAATTTTAAGAGCTCATCGTTGCTTAGCATCGTGCCGTGCGGTGGTTTGGCTGCACCATGTTTTATCGTCTATTTGCACTCTAATACATATCTCAGTATCTTGTTACAGTCGTAACTGACATATCGTCATGTACATATATGATTATATTCAGGTAAACATTAGACGTTTTTTTTACCTTAATCCGATAGGCAGACCCACCCAGTCCAAGGAAATAGTCCATAAACCCATAACGACTTTAATTCAACACTCAGTTTATCAGCCGTAAAACAGTTTGTACTCGATTCTTTACGCGTTGTCCTACAAAACTGAAACGGGTCTCTCGCTACCCTGTAATGTTACCCCTTGAAGTGACCGTAAACTGTCATGTCTACCCTCTACATGAAGCCTTAATAGCTACCCCCGCATGCTAATATAACCCTACTAAAGCAAAAGAATATGGGTGAGATTTGCGTGAGGTTTGATTCGATAGAAGAGTGTTCCGACCTCTATAAAAGTAGAAGATAAGTCCCGATGCATATTTATGATGTGACTTTTTTAATACTCTTGAAGGAATCTTTTTAAAGGATTTATGTGTGATACAGATATGGCGTCGATTTATACGCAGCTGTTGCTCGGATGCTGAATTGGATTGAGAGGGAAGTAGGTTTATTACTTATCTATAGATACTGGACTTTATGAAGGACTGCCCAAGAGGTTCAATTATGTGTGCGTAGTATGTATGTGCGTAATAAATTAAAACTGGCCGATATCAATGATATAAAAATATTGTAAGAGTCTTTATAAGAGGACTATTCTCTCCTTCTTTAAATTTAAAAGCGTAGCTCTTGTCAGTGGAGCAATCGCCACGTATGTATGTCTGTGTTCTGCTTATCTGTAAATCTCTTGATACGACTCAGCTCCCATTTTTCTTCACTTCCTTATAAGAGCTACTGAAGACAAAACAATATTTTAAATTTTTATCTGTCTATACGTTTGTACACAAATCACGCATAAATTGATGCATGAAATTGAATGTGGTTTTCACAGATAGAAAAAAAGGTAACACTGCCTTTGAAAAATTAAAAATATTACTATCATACCACTATCATCCATCCTTCTTATACAAAAGCACACCCTTAATAGATCCAGCCATTTATCCGCAAACATGTCACAGTCAGGATTGGCACTCAGGACGGCGTTTAAGTGCAGGAAAGGTTCGCGGTATCGGTCACTTAGCAACGCCGTGGTATTACACGATGGCTAAACAAACAACTTATGCATTCGGTTGCGACGATAGTTATTGGGAACAATAAATCAATACAATTCAACATGCAGGTCTGTGGAATCAAGCATGTTACTCGAGTAGTGTTCAATAATCTTTACATAATGGCATGTCAGCTTAATAAGATCAATGACAGCTGTTAGGTCACAGTGTAAAAAGAGTTCATAAGAAAGTGGTTATGTCTTTAAGATATGTAAACAACGGAGATATGCACGCTTGTAACAAAAATACGTCTTTCATATAAATATTTACGCGATGCTTCGCATCGTTCATTATGCAGAAGGCGCAAGTATTGATAATACAGCGATTTAGACATTATAATTAAATATTTCGAGTTCGATTCCAAGGCATCGCGGCAAGGCATCAGTCGCATCTCTGACTTTTCGAAGTTATGTGTCTCGCTTTAACGATAAAGGAAATCATCTTGAGGAATGCTGCATGTCTAAGAGTTGTCCATTATATTTTTGTAGTTATGTGAAGTCTGCCAATCCACTCCGGGTCAGCGTGGTGGTCTAGGCCTAACCCTTCTCACCCTGAGAAAATGGCCGTGCCCAGCAGTGGGACAGTTTAATACAGGGCTGATATTATTAAATACCAATATCATGATATTATTAAATACCAAGAACTGCTGGGTGTTTTCTAAGATATCTTGATGACCCCCACACCATGCATTTTTACATTAAAATTAATAAATGATTTTCTACTTTTTTTAATAAAGCGTGTTTTTAGGTTTTCAAATTATTATTTATTAAAAAATATTGTCATATATTTTGTGCCTGTCCTTTTTATTTTGGTTTACTTATAAGTAGTTAGGTTTCTTAATATGAGTTAAGTTGTATATTATTACTGTTGCTTTTGTATGTATTAGTAATAGAAAATAACGACTGTTTGTCTCGGGTTAGATTAATAGTCAGGCGAATGTTGTAGGCCTTCTCTGTCAGAAAATCCTTATTAGCAACATGGACTCTGAGATTGTTTTCAAGAGCAGATATAGGTTTGCCAAGGTGCCACCTACTACGTGGCGCCTTATTATTTATAGATTTTATAAAATCTATATTTTTAATTAACAGGATACATTTACATATATTTAATTATAATACTAATTAATGTCATCCCACCCCAAAACTTAAATAGCTTAGCTTAGCATTTGTCGGTGTAGCAATCTCCATCTTTCTCTTTCCAATGCCATCTCTTTCAGTTCCTTATAAGTATCAACTTTCAGAACTTCTTTCAGTTGATCGGTGTACCTTCTTCTTGGTCTTCCCCTCTTCCTTCTTGCTTTTATCTTCCCTTCCATTATATTTGTGATAAAATTATCATGTCGAATTACATATGTGTCCTATCATTTTACCCCTTCTGTTCTCTATATGTTTCTAAATTTCACGTTTTCCATTTCATCTTGTCAATATTTCTGTGTTAGTAACTTTTTTTGTCCAGGGCACTTTCTTTATTTCGAATGGAATGGAGAATTAATGTCATATACATTTACAAACGTATTAACAAAGTTATTATAAAATACTAAATATTAACAAAAATGGTTACAATGGTTATATTTAATGGTTACTATGTATGTTCGTTTATGACATAAAATCTATAATACACTTTCTGATGGTAAGCTGGTTGTTCTTTATGTCTGTTGGTTGAAAGTTTGTAAAGTTCACTGCGAGACAGGAATTAATCCAATCGCGGGTAACTGTCTTTTGAAACGAAATACAAACTGATATACGCTTATCACTTACACCATTCGAAAGTATAGCGTTTATAAATACGCCGTCTGTTAGTATAGTCTCGGGTATATCTCAAAACGTCCGCGCCTTGTCGTTCTATTCCACAATCATTTATACGATTTAACTGCAACATGTTGTTGTTCAACGGAAGTGATGCAAAGAACAAAAATATCAAAGGAGTTTTGTTGTTTGATGTCGATGTTATTGATGTTATAACTAAACGGTGTTGGAAAGGATGTGAGCGAAAAGACGATGATCTAGTATTGTTTTTGATGATAATATCTTTCTCGCGGCATAAATCGAGATATAAAATATTTAGTAGATTTAATTTTTTTAGAATTTTTGCTTTGCGTTTATGAGCCCGCCATTGCTAATAATTTGGTGATGTCTCTCGCCCGAAGAAGTACAGTTTCTTATAGGATGTTGCCTCGCCACTGCCGCCGCCCCGAGTGTGTGGGTTCAATCCCCACATGGGGCAAAAATTGTGTATACCACAAATATTTGTTCTGAGTCCGAGTGTTCTTTGTGTTCATTTTTTAAATGTTTGTTAAGTTCCCCGCGACACATGAATTAATTCTAGTACGGCAGTTGTCTTATTAAATACTAAAAATACTGAAGATACGGAAAAGTTCTGATGGCTTGTGAGACGCAAATATCATACCCGTTCTTTTCATGAAAGACACCCCTATAGTGATCGATCCTAACCTACATTAAAGGCTAACAACCATCAGGAGTGCGGTATGCTTGTTTGCCACGCTATATTATTAGGTTTTTTATACATTTATGTATATAAGTAGCGATAGTAGTATGTAATAGTATGAGATCGCTGGAATGCCACGAGTTTTCAAGCTCAATACTAAGGCTCTAACTTTTTGAAGTTATATGCGTATTAAATAGTTAATTATATGTAGCTTGACTGTAACAGCTGAAGAAAATACCGTGAACCTGCATGTCTGAAAGTTTTTCATATTGTTTTCGAACATATGTAATACCTACTAACATGCAATTATTTAAGACTAGCTGTTACCCATGACTTCGTCTGCGTGGAATTTTATTTGCGAAACCTTAATTTTTCTAAAATAAAAGTAGACAAATTTGCTCCTTATAACATCAGCTATCTGCCAGTGAAAATCGGTCCAGCCCTTTCTAAGATGAGCCGTTACCGTTTATACTGTCAGATGCATTTAGTGAAATGCTTTTAATTTTACATTACAAATAGATACTTCAATTTTATTGATTTGTATAAATTTAATAAATAAAATAATTTAATCTCTTCTTAGTCGTGGTTTAGCTATGACTGATATAATAAACTTTAGAAGTGTGTTTCTCTTTGAATATATTCAAAGGGAAACTGAACAAATCTCATACAAAAATCTGTCGAGGTATGTTGTATAAGCGCACTCATATGGACGAAGTTATTCATGAAATAAGTTCAGTTCTGTCCAGTTTATCATATTTTCATATGGTCGCTCGAGATTGGTGAGTCAAATTGATATTCTTCTTCTTTATTTGGTACATTGTTAGGTGAGCGTGTAAGAAAGGGACGTACGTATCTTTATTAAAAATTCTTTTTCTTTAAAATACAACTGCTGCACTAGGAGCAATTCCTATATCGTGGAGTTTTCACCAATTACCACCCCTTTATTAGAATACCCTGACTCTAAACAAGTATTCGATGATTACACAAAGTTTTAACCCAATATAGGGAACCCATAACACACGGCACTGGGGCGCCTGCTTTTTAACTTAGATGTGTTTTTTCATATTAGTGAAGTAGCAAATAAATTGACCACAGAAAGTATACTGAGTATTAAATGATCAATGTCTCACTGAGGACTCAATCATAAGACAAAACAAAAAATTACTGATTTACGAAAAGTTGTTTCAAGCCTAGATATTCTTTGTGACCGTTGTTGAAATATTTATATAGTTCTCAGCGATACAAATACATTAGTTTCTTTTAAATTTTTTCTTTAATAGGATCAGTGACCTACTGGTAATGCTACAACTTCGCATCTATGGACTTCGGGAATCAGAAGGATATGGCGTCTTTCAAATACTTCAATAAAAATAAATTGCGTGTCAAATATAATTATAATTGTTATCTATACATAATAAATCTGTAGAAGTGTAAATTCTGTACATTGAAAATATTGAAAAATAAATAGCAGGGGATGTTACTAGATTGAAACCGAATCCAAAAATGTGATAAAAAAATTGTTGTCTGTCTGTTTGTTCAAGCATCACGCAAAAACTACCAGTTCGATTACGATGAAACTTCGTATTATTATACTTTAATATCCGGAAAAGTATATACAATAAAAAACAAATTTAATTTTGCAGTTCAATCCTTAGACACGGTTACTATACCAACCGCAAATAATAAGTTTGTCGCCCTTTATGTCACCCGCAGTTCACCAACGTTGCACTGTAAATGTAGGGCCAAAGGTCGAATTTGGCTTGAACTGTTCGCGGCACTAGCGTGGCGAGCGACGCCACGGATCGCAAGCCTATATAAGGACGGCATCTCGGCCGCGCGCTACAAGGGTTGGGAGCCTTTTGCGTTCACTTCCCTCTATATTACTTTACTCTTTGGCGTTCACCCATAGTCCGCGTAAAGTTGTCAAGGCCATCTGAGGCCAACAACTAACACCAACAAAAAAACCGCGTGCGACATACATTTTTTGACAGTTGATGCGGACGGACGTGTCGAGCGGCGAGCGTTCGTTCTTATTGACATTTTATAAATTGTATGCCTGCTATTTTAAAAACCGTGCTTTTCAGCGCGACCTTTTTATTTCAGAACAGTACAGTTTAGACTTTAGAGTAGTTACTTATTAGATTTATTTTTATAAGGTGTATATATATAGATTTAATTTTAAGGTATAGGTAGTATATTTAATAGTGTGTAACGTAGGTTATTTCTAAGACTGTTAGGTAAGATTAGTTATTTGTACATGTTTTAGTTTAGTATCTTAGATTAGTTTTCATCATAAATAGTTTTATTTAGGTAGGTATTTCATTTTCTCTTTTATTATAATATTTAACTTTGGTATATGTATTAGGTAATTATAATTAAATATAGGTAAAGTAGGTTAGTTATTAATTTTAATTCTCTAGATTTTAATATTCGCAATATATAGGTACAATATAGTTACCTACCAGGTAGTCTTAAATATTTCTTTTTGTTAATACGTTTGCAACACAAAGTCGTCCAGAAAGGGATCTTCTCTTTCTGCTACATCAAAACACGCTAGGCGAATGAGACTAGCTAGATCACAAGAATCAGTTGAGGAGCGAGAATCCCCGTTAAGCCGCATGCGAGACTACAAAGTAGAAGAATGACATTAATTTTAGCATAGGTCATTTATATACGAGGAATACATAAATATTATATTTTTGTAAACTTTGCAAACTGAACAAACACTTTTTAGATAAAATCCACGCGGCGTAGTCGCGGGTAACAGCTAGTTAATAATATATTTCTTTCTTCGCAAGTTGTAACTTTTATACTTATTACTTTATTAGTCTTCCGGTTATATTTTGGTACTTACGTTACGAATGGATTCGAGTGATATATAAAGATAGAAATATAAGTATGTGTTATTTTTGGTAGTAAAATATATATATATTTGAGTATCTAAATTGAGTACATACTTTTCTATCTTTAAGTAGAGAACATTTGGGTGGACCACAAATACTTGTTCCGAATCTGAGTTGTCTTTGTGTTTGTTGTTTGAATGTTTGTAAAGTCCTCCGTGACACAGGAATTATTCCTGGAGCGGGAGTTGTATTTTAATAACTAAATAAATAACAAAAAATACTAAAATTCTTATGTTAGGAGTGGGCCCACGTTGGCAGTGAAATGGCTGAGATTCGAACCCACACACTCTCCGAAGTCTAATGCCTTATCCATTGTGCTATCGCAGCGCTGAAATGTATGCAGAGTGTAGTTAATTTATTCGATACCATCTTTGATTTAAGGTAAACCTTTTTATACTTGCTCGAACTATACCGACAAAATAATAGACGTGAAGTGGAAAAATAAAACTACGTGTAAAGAAAAACAGTTGGTTTCGATAGCGCTTGTTGATCGCAATCTAGTAAAGTGCAGTTGGCAAAACGCCTCCGGTGGATACCGATCTCTGACGCCAATCAACGATTCAGTTAAACGCAGAGGTTGTAAACCGTGTGAATTTAAGAAGCAGCTTTTTCTGAGAGTTTGGATTGAAGTTTAAATATAATCAATTCGTGCATTACCCATTCTATTAAAAACCTTATCATGTAAGTATAAGTTATCTCATTTAATACTGACGCTTGTCTCAACGACTATAAGGAATAGACCAGTATCCATAACCTTTATTTTTTAACTGCTCGACAGCTTTTTATAATGTACACCGTACTTAAACAGCACGCAACGCTTACGTATAACATCAACCTTACTAACACTAAAAGACGAAAATATATTGTCTGTACCACACTTTCGGAATCAAAGTTTGTTTTTACAAATAGATTTTTCGCATTCTTAGGGCCTTTTCTTTATAACAAGATAAATAAACAAACAGCTATATATGACCTAAGTTATATAAGATCTAAGCGGATAGTCTGTCAGTACTTACAAACTTTAAATTATGAGGATACTGAAGATTTGTTGCTTGTTGTTAAATAAGTAATAACAAGTTCCATGATAATAATTATAATCTTGGCCTATTTTTGCATATATTTATATAATAAGTATGGTTAATTGAATATAATTTAGTTCCTAGTAGTATATTGTAAGTGCCCTTAACGCCTGTGGGGCAGGTTTACCCTAGTACAGGTACTCATATTATATTACCTATATTAAGTACTTTATGGACTGTATTCATGTTTTACCACTGTAATCAATAAATAAATTATTATTAATATTATTATTATTCGATGTGGGATAAAACCGTTGTGCACCATTGGGTAATAAAATTCCTGTTAAAGAAGACAACTTTCGTATTAGAAATAAATGCATGCAGGTTAAAATAAGCAATTCCTATGCGTCTTCCTACCCAAAAACCTAGATTAAAAATAAATTGCTGCTAAAAATCAATATAAATATAACAATATAACGATTACTAAATCAATTGAACTGTTAGTTTAAGCAGTAGCTTATTTGTTTAACATGTGTCTGCACAAAAAGCCACATCAAGGCCGCTCACCCTCAGCCAAGCCCCCAACCAAACGGAGCATAGGTAGCAAAGTAAATATAGCAAGTAGCATATTATGACGGGTGGACAGGAGCCTAAACTAGGGAAACCCTGTATTTCAGGTCTCCTGGACACTAACCCGTGGCTTTGTGAGTGTTTGTTCTACTTCATGAGTTTTATGAGATCTGTGCGAGCGTGTGTCAGTAAGTGTGAGTGCGCGTGTGTGTGTGTGTTTGTGTGTATGGGTGTGTGATTGTATGAGTTTATGTGTGAGTATGTATGTGTCATACGGCCTGTTGTTATTTTATTAATAGTAATTTATTTCACTATAGATATTAAGGCTTCTGTGTTGGCGTAGTTTAAATTCAGTAAATAATTCCTAACAACATTTTTACATTCGCGTGTAGTTTTAGGATATATGTTTAACAAAGCGTTGAGTTTATTATAAAGATAATTTTCTAGAAAACATAGTTGTCGTCTGAAGAAAACGGTATGGTGTCTTAGAATTAGTTTTTTAATGTGTTCTTCGTAATTGGCGTACTGTCTTATTTATAATTTTATTAATATTTATTGTCAGCTGTGAAGGACCTAAATGTAATAAATAAATAAATTCCTGTATTGCGTGGGAGTTTACAAGTATTCATACAACGAACACAAAAAACACCCAGACTCGGAACAACTATTTGTCGATCACACAAATTTTAATCCCGTGTGGGGATCGAACCCACAATACTCGGCGTTATTGCAGTGGCGAGGCGAGTACTTAAACCACTACACCATTCGTCCCAAATGCAATCTTTGTAAAAAAATTAAGGATCCATCTTTGGGAGATAGTCTAGTGGCACACCATTGGACTGCCATTCAGAAGTTTCAAGCTCGATCCCAATGCACATCATCGGCGCATCTCTGACAATTAGAAATTATGTACGTATTAAATAGTTAATTTTCGTTCGCTTTAAGGGTAAAGAAAAACATCGTGAGAAAACCCGCATGTCTGAGAGTTCTTCATAAAGTTTTCGAAGATATATGAAGTCTGCCAATCCACACTAGGCGTGGTGGAGTATGGCCTTAGCCTTATGCCTTAATACAGGGCTGGTAGTATATGCATCATTTACGTTTAATACATTGCAAAATGCTATTTCTTTCACTTAGTATTCTTAGTACGAAGTCTAGAACTCTGTTCGGTAAAGGGCAATAGAGTTACACGTCATTACGTAATCTCTTAAATGTTGCTGGCAAGAGTGGGTAACCAATATATCACTGCCTAATCCTGTGAGGAATACAGAGGTAAGGCTATATATATTTGTGCGTTTAAATGAAATTCAATTCAAGCTTAGTTATAAGCTGCCACAAATCTTTTGACCCTAAAGTAACTGAACGCAACCTTTTACTTTTTGTAGAAATGTTGTGAGCCCCTGCATTACCTCGGCTTTTACGATAATCCCTTTTGTATAACATTCGGCAATATTGCTTACATTTGATAGTTAGAAAAACCCGTGCCTTTTTGCGAGGGAATAATTAGGTGTTTATGTAAATGGGCTGATATTAAACAGGTGTTACGGTTTATTTTATAGGTAGAAGGTCTCGTTGGAGATCAGATCAATCACTTTAGTTTAACAAGGAGCTAATATTTGAGTATTTCCTTTTGTTGTGTGGTAGCGGTTTTACCGCTGATATACAAAATACTGTAGATACTCATTTAGTTATTCAAAAATATTCTCAGATTTTTTTTGAAATTCAACCTAAGTGGTATTTTCCTTTGAACTGCTGCTGCCGTCGCAGTAACCCTCAAGCGGTGCAAATACAATAAATACTTAAATTATTGATAATATTTTTTTTGGGTTTAGGTGCTAGATTTATAGGGTTCGAGCAGTCGTGCTGTTCACAGAGATCTCGCAAAAATGCTTTGCCTTTTGATCACCGCTTCGCGTAACCAATACTATATATTTTGTGTTCCCGTGAACTCCCGCACTAGAAATAATTCCTTTGTCGCGGGGGACTTTACATTTCTTTATTTTTCATTCAAACTACTTTTCTTTCAACGGATACAAATAACACTCAGACTCGGAACGACCATTTGTGGATCACACAAATTTTTGTCCCGTGTGGGATCGACACTCGACGCAGCGGCAGTGGCGAGGCGACCATTTAAATCACTACGAAATCCGTGCAGTGATACTAGTACCCTATTTCCTTTTCTTTACCTGTGTCAACGTGTATGCAAAATTTCATGATGATCGGTTGAGTAGTTAAGGCGTGAAAGCCTGACAAACACACAAACTCACATAATATTAGTTAGGATTAGGATTGTGAGTAATTTGCCACTTCAGTACAAATGGGCATACCTTTAAAAAAAGAGCTTGTCATCGTTGCTAGTTATTTGATGTCAATACAAATGAGCCAGGTCCTCTGAGTAAAAGCTCCCATTATTTGCCACTCATTTCATCTTTAATTTATTGTACTTAAAATCAGCAACAAACAAAAGGATTCCATTTTTTAGGATAGGATATCATCAAATAATCCCCTTCACTCTGAGCGACGCTAAGATAGACTTGTACTAACTGAAACTACACTCGTGTGCCTTTTCTTGCGCCTTTCATTATGTGGTCGGTTGCTTTCGGATTGCATCGCGATCAGATAAATGATATCTTTGGTAGGTAACACGCAAATAATGGGTACGTTAACTTGCCTATGCTCAGTACTCGCCTACTTAACACATTGGATGCCATGTAGCGGTCACAATAGAAAACGTATTGGTCATGAATGACCGTCACGGCGTTCAATATCAACAAATTCGACTGCGCGGATGGCGTAGTGGTTTAAGTTGTGGGTTCGAATCTATGACGTAATATAAATAGACGCGTCATAAATGAACATCACGGCACTCGAAAACAGTGTACATTACATATAGACAATAGACAGCTACCTAAGTAGCTAGCGTCTAAACGCACGAAGAAAGGAAAAGAAAATTAAATGTCTACGGAATGCCTGTTGTTAGAGAGAGATAAATATATTTCTTTAATTACGTTGTCATTCTGCGGTGCATGCTCATTGGCCGAGCGCGAACACGTGACTTACCTCAAGCGCCAGCCGCCATTAGAAGGCATAAGAAAAACCATTTCTCTTGATACTTACGGATGAAATTATACTTTTTTATCTTTCACAGTTGCAGTATAATTCTTACATCTCCTAAAAACACAGGAGGGCATTTTTTGTTGTTGTTGAGGAAGTTATTCACTTAAGTTATTTTAATGACACGAACACACGCGGCACTGCTTGGTACGTGACTAAATAAACTTCTTGTAATTACCTTGCATTCATGTTGCTACTACGGAGCGCGGGCAATGTATGTATAGTTTATATATCATTGGTTCGAATCCCACACAGGACAAAACATTGTGTGATCCACAAATGTTTGTTTCGAGTCTGGGTGTTCTTTGTGTCCATCGTTTGAATGTTTGTAAAGTCGCCCGCGATACAGGAATTACTACTAGTACGGAAGTTGTCTTTTTAAAAAGAAATATTTTATTATTCGAATTGTTTATTTATTAAAACAAAATAAGATAAAAAAATTGCCTTTAAGTATACACATTATAAGCTGAAATGCATTATATTAAAAGGAAAGAAAAAATCCTATCCGGATATCAAACACTAAGCCTTAAAATAAGAAGTCGCGCTTGTACTAACATGACGACAAATAATTCCAACTAGTGACGAAGGAGTTTCCACTGCGAGTACAAATTGTGTTGTGAAACTTTTGTTTTTATTGGACAAGTTCTACATTATTCCGGCCACGTCCTTACATCTCCAGAGCCCTTGTGAAAGTTGAAATAAAATTTCAATTTTCATATAAGAAATATAGATGAATGTTTTTTGACTTTCGCGATTTATACATATATGTATAAAACGACGTATGCGATAAATTGGCGCGGTTAGTAGAGGGTTCAGAGTGCCTAGTGTGAGTTTGCTTTACGTTAACCTGATCGACACGTTTCTGACTTTCGGCGCTCCGATTGGCCCGCTCTAAGCTCTTGACTAATCAGAGAGTCAAACGCGGTAAACGTTTCGATCGTGTTAACATAAAAACAACTCGTATTAGGCACCCAGTTCATAGCGTAAATTTCAAACCACAACTATATACACTTCTCACAATCATTTTACTATACAGCAATTACAGAATTGTAGGTAGGTAGGTAGGTACTTAGATACACTGAATAGTTTCCGAGTAGAATTATTCGTAATAATTATATATAGAGCCGAGAGAACTAACGGTCACACTTGGTAGTCCGATCTTCTTCGTAACTTCCGAAAAACTGCGCCTTGACGATCATCACTTCAAAATATAACCGTCGCTCACCAAACGATTCCGCTCACGTGACTCGTCAACGTTACAGCGTTTCCCGCTCTCGTACAATAAAACCAATTGAGTGTCTCATTTTAGCTAAATTATCGTAGTCTCCGACATATATAATTATTGCGATATTAGGCAACAGGTTTTAAACGCGCGAATTTAAAACATGAAATAACTATTTATTGTCAATCGTTTCGACTGATTTGTATCGGCCGTAGTCATGAATGTGAGTCAGTGCTTCCTATTGTGGCAATTTATATTTTCATTGCACTTTTTAAATTTAGCTTAAAATTTCTAAACAAGTGTAATTTCTAAGTGTAATCAAAAACGTAAGGAATAAAATAATATAATGATTATTAAAGCACACTACTTGCTTTGCCAACAAAAGCTAATGGGACTGCTGTGCAAGAGATATCAAGTTCGATAGCCAGGTCGGCAAAAAATCTGTCTCGCAGTCTGAAATTTGAGCTCAGTGGACGGCAATAATTCTGAAAACATTTTTTGGCGAAATATGTGTGCTATACACCTCTGCTTACCTCTTTAAGGAGTTAGTCTTTTTGCTTTCTTTCTTTTTTATAAAGACGAATATAATAAAACTAGGAATAATTCATGTGTCGCAAGGGACTTTACAAATATTCAACAACGGACATAAAGACTCGGAACAACCATTTGTGGATCACACAAAGTTTTCTCGTGTAGGATTCGAACCCACAACACTTGGCGCAATGGTAGTGGCGAGGTGAGGACCTAAACCACTGCGCCATCCGTGCAGTCAAAGTCGTTAGACTATGTTTGTAAAGCATAGCATCTTATCATTTAATCACACCCCTACTAACCCATTGCACTTTTGCCGCGAACTATCTCCGAGCACAAGCATGCAGTTTAGTTGGAAGTTTAACAAGAATACTTGGTAACAACAAAACGAACACTAATATGGTCAATAATTAGCGTGTCGAAGATGGCGGCTTCTATTAAAACTTGTATACTTCAAACTTGTATCGATTTACACCCTCAGACAGCTGCCAGTGGAGCCATAAAGCGATGTCTTCAGCGAGCGTTTAACAGCTACCACATATGTACATAGTATGACGTAGTCGGTTAAGTGGTCGCCCAAAAGAGTAGCAGCATAGAGTCTGGCACAGTGTGGCTGTGCATTCTTGACAAAAATCCAATAATCCTATACACAAAGTGTTTCTAGCTAGCTTAGAATACTTGTTCAAAGAACGTGTTTCCGTCGGTAGTGGCCTATCTCAATCGGAAGCCTTATCCCACACGGGACAGTGATCTACAAACAGTTGTACAGAGTCTGGCTCTTCTTTGTGTCCTTTTTTCTAATGTTTGTAATGTCACCCGGCAGACCGAGGTTACCCAGTGCGGATGGATCCTGTCCTGCCGTAGTACTGCGGTATCTAGTCCGGGTTACTAGATAAGGCAGCACTTGTTATGAAAACGTGACGTTGCTTGCTTTTTTTTGTTTTAACATGCATTGACGCATACCTCTTCGATGGAAAACGGGAGCCGAGAGGTTATCACGGGCTCACCCGGGGAACGATGGAACAGCCCGGGTACTACCGACTAAACCTACGATAGTGTTACGTTGTCTTCCTGGCCCGACATTTCACAAGTGCAACGACTGCTTCACATTGAAGGATAGTTACAATTTGCTTTGGTGCGCAACCCACGACGAACTTCCACACGTTTCCCATACAATGTTCACTAATTAAATATGTGCTGCTTCATCGGCAATATGACTAACTTCTTGCTAAGTATGTGGAGCAATTAATGAATATATCTTATAGTAGCTGTCTATTCACTCGCATTTTCTTGTAAATTCTAATCCCACTAATCTTATGTATAAAAATCTCGTGTCACGATGTATGTTCGGGATAAACTGTGAAACTACTGAACTGTATTTGATCAAACTTCGTAACTATCTGTAATTTGGTCCAACTTAAAAGATAGTAGGGTGTATTTATTGGTTAGTTCGCCGTTCGATGAATTGTTAACAGATGACTCTGTAGGTTAATTTATCGAACGTGCTAATTTAAGGAATTACTGGTCCGAATTGTAAAATTCTTTTAGTGTTGGATAGTCCAATTATTGAGGAAGGCTATTTAACATCACGCTACAACCAATAGGAGCGTAAATGAAAAATGTTGCAAAAATGGGGAAAATTCTCTTATGTGAAGCAAACGACGTTGCGCGGGTCAGCTAGTCTTTAATCCTAATCCTAATCCTGACTAATATTATAAATGCGAAAGTGAGTTTGTTTGTTTGTTTGTCTGTTACGCTTTCACGCCTTAACTACTGGACCGATCATCATCAAATTTCGCACACGTTGTCAGGGGTACAGAAAAGGACATAGGGTACTTTTCATCCAGAAAATAAGTACTGTTCCCGAGGGATACAAAAATAACTTATAGACGTTCGTCCGCTATAACAACTCGGCGTACTGATATGAAATAATTACAACGTGATGCCTAGAGTACAGAAAAAGGGATCTAATGTATCCCGCTAGAAACCGGATATCCGAAATATAAATCTGTGCCCGAGTTAGGTTAGGTTAAGTTAGTAGGTTCATCATCTATCTCAAAATAATAACATTCAACTAATTACGCTATGTCTGTTCACTTATTTAAAGTAATTAACAAAATTGTCGTAAGAAGTTTGGTATTATATAGTGTTGATTTCAAATAAATATATATGTATTTCTTATACTAAAGTACCTTTAACGTTTAGTATTATAATAATTCGATAGATGGCGCTAAACACATTTTAAAACGTATTATTATTTTGTATTATCTATAGCTATATTAAACTGATAAATAATCGTGAAGTTTGCAGAAAGGAAGTTGGGTGAACGTGTCGGAAATTGCAATACATGTTTTCGATTAATTTGTTTCGAAATATTGATTTGTAATCGTTTATTTATCTGTTACTAATATTCTAATAATATTGTTGGTTATGGAAGGCGTCGTAAACAAGTGACGTCACGAATCATTCGATCGAGCGGCTTATAAAAGCGTGTTCAGCGCGCAACGAGTCACTTTGACATCGTGCGGCAGGCGGAACGGACGTGCTGTGTGATTGTTGTTGGGTGATATCAATTATTATGTTAAACTTTATTTGTTCATGTATTTCTTCAATTACCGGTTACAATAATTATCATGCAAAATTACTAGAACTAGCTTTTGCCTGCGGCTTCGCTCGCGTAAAAGCAGATTAAGTTAAATAAGGTTATGTTCAGGCACGCCACAATCGTGGCGGTAAGTCCCGTTTTTGAGGAGGGGCTGGACAGGCGGCATGGTATCCTCACCTTCCGGCTGACACTGGTAATGACTGGCCACGGTTGTTTTAGTCAGTTCCTGTGTCGCATAGGCCAGCAAGAGACGCCCGGTTGTCACCACTGCGGCAACTGCCGCGACGTTGTTGAGTATACGGCGCTGCACACTTTGACGGATTGCCCCGCCTGGGCATTGTAGCACTGTGAGTTGATTGCGGCAGTCGGATTGGTTGTCCTCTCGAGTGAAAGGTCGTCAAATGCCGTCGCCTCCTTCTGTGAGGAAGAAAGAGGCGGCAGAGCGGGCGAAGGAGCGCTTAAACCCTCTCCCCAACCTGACCTCCAGCCACCCTGAGGCAATTTGACCTGGTGGGCTTCGTGGGCCTGCTCGCCACCCGATCAGCACCAGGTCAGAGGCGGCGTGCGTGTTCCCATGCGCGCCTCTGTGTCGTGTCCGTCTCCCGTCTAGGAGGGGACGGAGGGAGGGGGGGACAGTAGGGCTTTTAAAAGTGAGTGGTGACCAAAGGCTAGGTCTTGTCGTGTAGTGGCCTGCAGTTTCATAATCTCGGCGGGGTCGTGACCGCATGTGGAAGTGATTCGCGCGGCTCCGTACTCCAGCTGCGGTTTTGTTGATTAACACCGTGGTAATGGTCGGTATTACCGGGAGGTACATTATTATCATTCTTATTCCATCTTTCTCTTTCACCTCGGGAAGACCGACATAACCCCTCTGCCCGCCCCCGCGGAGTGGTATGCGTCAATGCAATCCCAGACGTAAAAAAATATTTGATTATATTACGTTCGGACACGCCACGATTGTGGCGATGGGTGCCGTCCTTGAAGGGTGGCTGGAGAGGTGTCACGGCGCCCTCCTTTTCCGGCTGACACAGGTAATGACTGGCAACGGTTGTTTTGGCAGAAGACGCCCGGATGTCACCACTGCGGCGACTGCCGCGACGTTATAGAGGACACGGCGCTGCACACTTTGGCGGTTTGCCCCGCCTGGGCATCGCAGCACCGTGAGTTGATCGCGGCAGTCGGATCAGTTGCCCTCTCGCTCCCGGCCGTAGTTCAGTCTATGGTCCGGAGTGAGAGGTCGTGGAACGCCGTCGCCTCCTTCTGCGAGGAAGTAATTTCCATCAAGGAGGCGGCGGAGCGGGAGAGGGAGCGTTTAAACCCTCTCCCCAACCGCAGAGCCGGGCGCCGGAGGGCGCGCGATGACCTCCAGCCACCCTGAGGTTTGACCTGGGGGTGGCGGGCTTTGTGGGCCTGCCCGCCATCCGTTCAGCACCAGGTCCGAGAGGCGGCGTGCGTGTTTCCACACGCGCCTCTGTGTAGAGTCCGTCTCCCCCCTAGGGTAGTAGACAGTAGGGAATTTTTGAGGGAGTCCTTTGGGTAGGTCTCATTGGGTAGTGGCTTGCCGTTTCATACGGCGGGCCGAAACCTCGGCGGGGTCGCGACCGCATGCGAAAGCGATTTGCGCGGCCCCGCCGATAGTGGTTTTGTTGAGGAACACCGTGGTAGGTTTACATTATTTCTTTTCCATCTTCTTTTAACCCGGCGAGACCGACATAATCCCTCCGCCCGCCCCCGCGGAGGGATATGCGTCATTGCATTCCCCCACGCAAAAAAAAAAAAAAACTTACCTCTAGCGAAACATTTTTTTAAATCGGTTGATTCGTTTTTGAGTTAAATCCTTACAAACAAACAATCAAATATTTCCTCTTTATAATACTTATAAGTAATATATATACAAATACAGATTTATTAAATACGCATAAAAGTTCGTCGTCACTCGGCTTGCATTTCTGCATGAACGATTCTTCTCACCTGCGACTGTTCTGGAGTTTCTGACACTCTAATAGGTGACTGCTGCTGAGCTTGTTCTTCTAAATGAAACTGCCTTTGAAGGGGCATCTCAGTAGCTGTTAAAGCTCTCTAGGGTTGAGATTGTTTATTTAAACTTCGTTGCGTTTGATGAGACGTCTCAGTTGCTCTTAAAGTTGCTTGGCGTTCAGCTTTTACATCTTAACGAATCTGCGTTTAAAGAAACGTTTTATTAGCTCTCAAAGCTCTCCGACAACTCGTTTCTCTCACCACAATCGTGCCTGAAGGGGCATATCAGCGCGCTCTTGTAGAAGCCTGGTGGGTGGCTTGGTCCTCCAGTCTTTTTTGGCTTTGAGAAAGTGTCTCACCTGCTCTTAAAGCCGCTTGTCGCTGCCTCGTTAATTTCGCATGAGGGACGGTTCTTGGGATAGAGCAATTCCTGCAGCCCGTGCCTGCGAAAAGTTCCTAAATAAGTTAGAATTACGTTTGCAAGGCATGTCGAAAAAAGTAAATAAACTCTTAACGAAAAGAATACAGTAAGAACAAAAAGCAGTAATACAGGTTAGGTAGTAACCTAAAAATTGAAACTGAAACTATTACTTAAAGATATACAAAATAAAAATGAACTTGAAAATCAATATAAAACTGTAAACGTATAACAATTATAATATTGTTAGGAATCAGAAGTGAATGAGCCTAAAAAAAATAACAAACGTACTTTCATTGTTAAATTATCATTAAAGGAGACCGGCAAGTTTTCATATATCTCTGGGCCTGATGTTACTCAGATGATTTTTGCTTTATTATATAGATATAATATTAACATTTCAAAATGAAAATATTCATCTAGCTGCTCAATGGGAATAACGAAATATTTACTGTCAAAGAAAAATGAAATACACATACACATGTATTTAAAAGTCTCAAAGATCTTAAGACCACCAAGTAATTAAGAGTTATTTGAGGTGTGTTATGTACTGGAACATAAACATATATTATACTCTATCATCATCATAGATAATTAAAATATCATCTAAAACTGTGCAGGCGGTGTTAATTTTTGTTGGAAGATTGCGCAGCTAAGGCACCATATTATGACCATTATATGACAACATCCTACAGTTCCTTTACCTACAACACTACCCACAATTACAATAATATTGCTCGATCGCTTCCCTACCAACAAGAGAGCTGTCAACTAAAATATAGGAAAATATATTTATGCACTGATATGTCGTTATATGATTTTGTTGCGTATGCATTGTGATCGAAATCCGTTAAAACAAGCCGTTGTCAGTCGAACAAACAAGAAACCAATATCCGTTGTGAGAGTGCGTAAATCGTTCGTGAAAGCAATATACGCCAGAGTCCATAAAATATCGCCAAAATTGTCAAGAAAGCACAGTACTCAAGAAAAACATACAGTACGAGAAGTATTCACAATGCGAGAGCAGCAAGCGGTGCGCAAGAAAGCGAATGTTGATTGTCGAGAAGTTTGACAATAATTAACCCTGTCAAAATCGTTTTTGAGTTGCCATTAAATAAAATAAGTCTCAGTTAGTATCGATTCCAATCTAAGGAAAAATAATTAAAATGGGTTGAAATAAAGTGTAAGTTACAACTAAATCTATATTTTTATACATTAATTGATCTGTGTATGTAACACTAATAATATCCTGATATACTGACACTTGAAAAAAAAGTGAAAGAAATATCGATTTGCCTAATTGTTATTTCATACATAGCAACACTGTATATTATCCAAAGTCAACCGAAACCAGTAAATAAAAGTAAGTTGAAGTTTTATTAATTTAATAAAATACTATCCCATTGTAAATCTACAAAATATTAGAGGACATGGCTTCCAAAAATATCTAAAGAATTATGAATAATAAGGCATTGGAGTAACATGAAGTTATGTTAAGCCTATTTCTGTCGGTGTCCTTTCGAGGATGATATCATAACCGTTAATTAAAGAAATACATTAACAAATAAAGTTTAACATAATAATTGATATCACCCCACAACGATCACACATAACGTCCGTTCCGTCCGCCGCTCGATGTCAAAATGACTCGTTGTTGGATGATTCGTGACGTCACTTGTTTACGACGCCTTCCAAAATCAAGACGATTTTTCCTGACGCTCTGATATCCTCGTTAGATCTGGAAGATGGACCTGCCTAATCAACGGCTGGTAGTCCAAGTGTACAGTCTTCGTCTTTATTATCACTTGAAGATTGTAGGCATAGGCGTGAGCCTTGCATACCACATCGATTCAAACATTGTAGGCATAGGCTCAGTTTGCTGGTATAGGCACAAAGTTCGCATACCACACAAACTCAATCATTGTAGGCATAGGCTCAAAGTTTGAGTACCTCACAACGACTATTGGCATATGCACAAAGTTCGCATACCACACAAATACAAATATTGAAGGCATAGGCTTAAAGTTCGCATACCTTACAGTGACTGTTGGCGTAGACACAAAGTTTGCATACCACACAGATTCAACACCAGATCATCCTTCTGATGTGCACGTGGCGGCTGTTGGTTGTCACTGATACATTATTTTGGTCTGCTCAATTCGCGTGTAACCGTACGGCCGTCCTCTATTTTCTCTTCGAACCACAGAATTACATAAAACTAGCTTGAATTAAAAAATTAATATCGCTCTTACCACCTCAGTCGATACTTCAGTATGCACAGCATCTGGTGTCACTATTACCTGTGAATGGTCCTCCAATACTTTCAACCGTGAGACAATATTCTCAAACGATTGTCAGAATGTAGCCAAAAAAAAGATATCGCGGAACGCTCGCGATCTTGGACGTAAAACGCGTTTTTCTGCCACTATCGTGGCAATTACGTGACAGCGTCATGTAGGTAGACCTAACCTTAAAAGAGAATTTTATTTTAATTTATGCCATGCCAACGTAATTCTAACTTATTTAGGAACTTTTCGCAGGCACGGGCTGCAGGAATTGCTCTATCCCAAGAATCGTCCCTCATGCGAAATTAATGAGGCAGCGACAAGCTGCTTTAAGAGCAGGTGAGACACTTTCTCAAAGCCAGAAAAGACTGGAGGACCAAGCCACCCACCAGGCTTCTACAAGAGCGCGCTGATATGCCCCTTCAGGCACGATTGTGGTGAGAGAAACAAGTCGTCGGAGAGCTTTGAGAGCTAATAAAACGTTTCTTCAAACGCAGATTCGTTAAGATGTAAAAGCTGAACGCCAAGCAACTTTAAGAGCAAATGAGACGTCTCATCAAACGCAACGTATTTTAAATAAACAATCTCAACCCTAGAGAGCTTTAACAGCTACTGACATGCCCCTTCAAAGGCAGTTCCATTTAGAAGAACAAGCTCAGCAGCAGTCACCTATTAGAGTGTCAGAAACTCCAGAACAGTCGCAGGTGAGAAGAATCGTTCATGCAGAAATGCAAGCCGAGTGACGACGAACTTTTATGCGTATTTAATAAATCTGTATTTGTATATATATTACTTATA
This sequence comes from Catocala nupta, assembly GCA_963675205.1. Taxonomy (NCBI): domain Eukaryota; kingdom Metazoa; phylum Arthropoda; class Insecta; order Lepidoptera; family Erebidae; genus Catocala; species Catocala nupta. The sequence continues at coordinate 12,306,931 of OY776103.1, read as the reverse complement.
TGTATTATAAAGAGGAAATATTTGATTGTTTGTTTGTAAGGATTTAACTCAAAAACGAATCAACCGATTTTAAAAAATGTTTCGCTAGAGGTAAGTTTTTTTTTTTTTCGCTATTGGAAAGCTTTATTATCACTGAGTAACATAGGTTATGCATAATTTAAAAAGAAGTACTGTTACAAACATAACCCAACCTAACCTAACCTACTTATTAGAATATAAAATATAAAAAATCCAGAGATATCGGGGCTGGGCGAATCACTTTCACATGCCATCGAGACTTCGGCGATAAATTTTATCGCTACGGCTTGCATTATAGAAAGCAAGACTACACAACTGAGAAGCGCGCGTGGTAACAAGCACGCTGCCTTTTAGACCTGCAGCTGATCGGATGGTGGGCAGGCCCACAAAGCCCCACCACCCTCAGGTACAATGTTATGGTGGCTGGAGTTCGTCTAGCGCCCTCCAGAGCCCGGTTCTACGGCTGGGGAGAGGGTTCAAGCACTCTCTATCCCGCTCCGCCGCCTAGTTGATGGAAATTACTTCCTCACAGAAAGAGGTGACGGCGTTTCACGACCTCTCGCTCCGGACCATAGACGGGCAATCATTCCCACTGCCGCGATCAACTCACGGCGCTGCGATGCCCTGGCGGTGCAATCTGCCAAAGGGTGCAGCGCCGTGTCCACAACAACATAGTGGCAGTCACCGCAGTAATGACATCCGGGCGTCTTCTGCCAAAACAACCGTTGCCAGTCATTACCTGTGTCAGCCGGAAAAGGAGGGCGTCGTGACACCTCTCCAGCCACCCTTCAAAGACGCCACCCATCGCCACAATCGTGGCGTGTCCGAACGTAATATAATCATATATTTTTTTACGTCTGGGATGGCATTGACGCATACCACTCCGCGGGCGAAGGGTTTATGTCAGACTCTCCGGAGTGAGAGTGAAAGATGGAATAAGAATGATAATAATGTACCTCTCGGTAATATCGACTAAACCTACCAAGTTGTTCCTCAACAAAACCGCAATCGACGGGGCCGCGCGAATCACTCCCACATGCGGTTGCGATCCCGCCGAGGTTTTGGCCCGCCATATGAAACGGCAAGCTGCTACACGACAAGACCTGGCCTTTGGTCACCACTCACTTTTAAAAGCCCTACTGTCCCCCCTTCCCCCTCTAGAGGGGAGACAGACACGACACAGAGGCGCGCGTGGGAACACGCACGCCGCCTCGCCGAGCTGGTGCTGATCGGATGGCGTGCAGGCCCACGAAGCCAACCACCCCTAGGACTGTTACAAATCTAACCTAATCTACATTTACGCGACCGAAGCCGCAGGCAAAATCTAGTATACAATATAAGCAAATGATTATAACACACAATCGAATGGAGACATTAATAAAATGAACAGTACATAAAACGGTACTGCAACGTAATTTAGTTGTTTAATTAATTTGTCCGTACATGTAATCATCCGTCACGTACGATTTGTGATTGCCGCCTAATTATACGACCCTGTTACATAAATGTATTATTGTAAACCAATGAAAACAAATGTTTTGATGTAACAGATAAAATGTTAAGTGCAGGTGGGAGTTGTGAAAGAAATAAAGACAATATACAAAAAAACAGTCAGAAATATATATGTACATTACTAAACAAAATGCGAGCTAGATAAAGTTGATGATAGAATCTTAACAAGAGTATACTATAATAATATGTCCCTGTATATCTACTGTTCCACTTGGCACGGGTTTCTCCTTAGTAGCAGAAGGGTTAAGCCATAGTCTACCACGCTAGCCCGATGCGGGTTGGCAGACTTCACATATCTTCGAGAATATTGTGGAGAACTCTCAGACAAGCAGGGCGCAGGCTTCATTAAGGCAGTCTATCACACTGGCCCAGCGCGGGCACATTATGGAGAACTTTCAGACGTGTAGGTTACATGAAGAAGTTTTCCTTCACCGTAAAATGCGACAATTAATTATTTAATTCGCACAAAGTTTGAATAGTCAGAGGTGATTGCCTTGGGATCGAACTCGCGACCTCCGCGTGGCAGTCCAACGGTCGCCTACTATCACTGCAACAAAAATATATTACCTAAATAAAGTTATACGGACGGGACAAGAAAATAATCGTTTACCGGGCATAGCTCCAGACTTCGTGTTGTTACTGAGAAAATATTGTTAGAAAACCCAACAGAATGGTATTTCCCGGGGAACCGCATCAATCGTAACCCTTGCTTTATCGTGGCTGTGAGTTACTTGCAGGTTTCTTCTCATAGGCTCAATTCTTTCCTAAACCCAGCAACTAACCTAAATATAGCTTCAGTAACTTAGTAAACTCACCCATCTATATATTTTGATAAGTGTTACTTAATGAGAAATTTATTTTTGACTTTTGACTCTTGACTCTTGAATTATAGCGTTTTTCAGATAAATTTTCGTACTTATTTACAGAAAAAGTAATCGTATTGTATCAACGTTAACACGTTTGCCTTTGTGGCAGTCTTGTAAGGACTCAGTACAATTAGTACTGGACATCTAATGACATAATTTATTTGTGGACGGCGACAATGCGATCGGCAGTGTTTACACGTAAGCATCAAACTGGGTTAACTAACCGCGTGACTCGTGATGGCGTCCTAGCGTTATACCCGCGGGAGATGGGAAATAAATTAAATTGAAGCACAATTTTGTAGAATAGGACGTTCTAGTGATCCTGTTATTTTATAGTGTGCTTGGGTTGTTATATACTGCCAAGTTGGTGGTTGGTAAGTGCATGTTTATGGGTGATTGAGGCTCTAAAGTTAGATTTTTGGCTTTTAGAATGTGTCGTTTATTAAGGGCTTTTTTCTATTCTTCTAGCCTGCCTCATTGGCGCCGTGGTTAAATTTTTAAAGGCATTGATGGTTATTTCGAGTTCGATTCTCGAAATAGAACTTAAAAGATCATGCATTTAAATAACGTTATATTATATTGTCAGATTTAGTAACAAACACATCGCTATTACCGGGAGGCGCAGTCAAATATTGTGCTGCTCTTATTTTTACAGAAATAACGTATACGTCAATGAATCAGGATGTTCAAAATACACTGTTACGCAATTTGTTTTAATATTATCACGCTACGGTTCACATATGTAGACAGTAGTGTATTGCATGTTGGCATAAAGGATATATGTATATCTACGTTTTTATTTTATGTGGGAAATGAGAAGAAATCATTCTGGATAGGTAGGCCACTACAAAAATGGTCAGGCCAGGGTATTATGGACTTTGTGGAACGAAATAAAATGAAAATATTTATTTGCATTAAACATGTGTGATCATAAAATCTACTGAGATGATAGCATTAATGTTATACAGTTAAATAGTCCGACATGTTTTGCCTGAATAGGTGCGCAAATGGTAACCTAAATCAGCTATGTTATAAAACTTCAATATAATAATAATGCAACCCACAAGACTATTCAAATAAAATCATATATAAATAGGAAAATAAAATATATATCATTAAGCACAAAGAGTTAATGTCATGTACTAACTGTATATGGCCTTAAATTTCTTCTTCTTTAAGAAGATAACTGCCTCACTAGGAATAATTCCTGTACCGCGGGAGACTTTACAAACATTCAAACAACGGGCACAAAGAACACCTAGACTCGAAACAACTGTTTGTGGAACACACAATTTTTTTGCCCTGTGTGGGATTCGAACTCACTACACTTTGCGCAGTGGCAGTGGCGAGGTGACCACTTAAACCATAACGCCATCCGTGCAGCCACAGCAGTTCACATTCATTTTTGTGCTTCCTATAACTACATTTCGTCAACAAACTTTAACATTCCATGTAATAGCTGCAAACTACGTACTGTCACTGTGAATTATTATACAGAAAACACCAATAATACTGCCTAACTCGGGCATCAAGCACGTAACCTCATGCATAGCAGTCCGCCACTGCACCTCCAAAGTAATTTTAGCAAAACATATCTAATGTTACGCTACATTACTTCACCAATCTTCGTTAAAATCATAGTTTTGTTATTTATTTCCTATACGAAGGAAAATATGTACACATTTATTGTTTTAGTTGCGAAGTTATGATCAAGAAGTTACGATTTACGGCACAATACTGAACGATTATTACATAAACATACATACACAGTCTCACGCCTATGTATATCCCCAAAAGAGTTTCACTGCACGGATGGCGTAATTGTTTAAGTGGTCACCTCGCGATTGCCACCGCGCCGAGTGTTGTTGGTTCGATCCCCAATCGAGTCAAAAAGGACATTGTCCACTTTTGACCGACCACCATCCGTGGACACAATGCTATGAAAAAAATAAATTCATGAATATTTTCACTTATTTTTCATTTATGTTATTTTAAAAATCTTTGTGTAAGTTAACACAACAAAAAAACAAGACATAGTTGAAAAACATACAAATAAAACGTAGTGGGCCGTAGAACAGTGGGTTGCTGCGACGATAATATGGTTTTTTGACTGGGCAAGGTATCAAGAGCACATTAATCCACCTGCCCAGTTTCTTGACCATATACTACTTACATATGAGTCTGATTAATAAAATGTTCATGAAAAAGATGTTGTTTTATTTGATTAATTACCCTTTTAAATAACATATAGAAATCTATCTAAATATAAAGTCTGATACAAAACTAGGTTTATATTCTCCTTTTTACTGATGTGAAGTATTTAATTGATATCATATTATTAGCTAAATGACCTGTCCACGATTGGCCAAAGTGTCTATAGAAAGTGGGCAATTCCCTTTGTGTGATCCACAAATAGTTGATCTGATTCTGGGCGTTCTTTGTGTTCGTTGTTTAAATGTTTGTAACACTTTAAACCCCCGCGACACAGGAAATATTCCTAGTGCAGGAGTTGTGTTTAAAAAAAGATTAATAGCGAAGAAAGTGTAGGCAGAGTCACCCACTTAATAGATGTCTTTTGTCCACTGGGCACAGGTCCAGACCACGTGCTGCTACTGAGAAATGCTTGGCAGTAAAACCTCATGACGTTTGCCTGACACGAATGCTAAACCGTACAGAGAGAAAATAAAAGTGGGCATTATATATAATATCTCTTCCTATATACGAGTAAAACTATGCGTGTATGTACAACGTTGACTTCACCGATGGCATCTTGATTTAAGTGGTCATTCGATCCCCGCATAGGACAGAAAATTTCTTGATCTACAAACAGTTGTTTCTTGTGTTGGTATTGTTTGTATCTGTTGTAGGAATAGTCGTAAATTCCTCTGCAACACAGGGATTAGTGCTAGAGCAGAATCTGCCTTTGAAAAATTTTAAGTCAGAGAATTCGAGAGCCCTAAGTGGCAGTCCAGTTGACTCCATGAATCATATTTTTATCTACTTAAGTAAAAGATTTCACTTCCTAACTTCCACTGAATCTGTGTTCAATATTTGAAGTACTAGAACGCGATAAGTGACTTAATAATAGAGTATCATCATCGTCAGGTATCCGGGACAATGGCCGCCATTTTGTGTCGTAAGTGCGCCATCTTGATAGCCCCGGACATGCCCCGACTTGATTGAAAATCATTGACGATCGCGCACTTTATTAGATATTTGTCCGGGGGTTTGCGCTGATGCCGGATTATGTTAGGTTATGTCCGGGTCTGAAATTTTAGGTTATAAACTTCAATGTCTAAGATAGCAGGCTGGGTTCTTGTTTTGTTCTTTTTGCTATGTAAGGCAGCATTTTGATACGGATTGAGATTAAATTAAAGTAAAATGTTAAAAAAGATGTTATGATAGGCTGATGTGTTTGCCTAAATGTTAAATTCATTTTAGCGGCTTACATAGATACTTAACACTTATACCTAAAGGGGAAGGCAGACCTATACCTATTACACCCAAATTACATCTGCTGTGTTTTAGGTTTTATATAATAGAGAGTGAAGGTACTGACTTCCACAAAGCGCGTTGCGAGACTTCGTGCTGCTACTGAGAATTCTCTGACAGTAAACCCGATAACATTTTGCCTAACTGGGCAATAAATCCCAAAGCTTTTCTATAGTATAAAACCAAAGGACAACATTAAGCCTCGATACCGACGAGGCAGTTTTCTGTCTAAAAAAATCCAGTCTTTAAAGCCGTGTGCTTAAATAATTTGACGATAAATATGCCGTAGTAGCTAAAGTAGATGCCTCAACAGTGTCTAGAGCTGTGAGTTCGATCCTTGAAGCGGAAAAGTTTGTGCGTTCCGTACATAACTGTCACGTATACGAATATTCTTCTTGATTATTGTTTGAATATTTTAAGGTCCTCTATCACAGAACTTATCCGCAGTAATAGTAGTAGTAGTAGTTCGACAAATCTGTCACATTGAGCCAGTGACGAAAACGAATAGGCTCAATCGCTGAACATTAGCATCTGAGTTTGAGTCTAGAAGACGAGAAGTGCTATTCTGCTTCTCGTCAAAACCTCTCTGTAATTTCAATATGTTTAGATACTGTTATGTGGACGAGCAATAAGGGTTTCCCCAAATTTCAAAAAAATACGAATATTGACTTTTCCGTCCATTTACATATTGGAGACTGCAATGTTTGTAAAACGTAATTGGACAACATTTTCGGCAGTAAGTAGTATACGTCGACTTGGCCAACTCCACTTGGCCCCCGCTAAAACGGCATTATTCCATAAAAGTGTGTTTGCCATGGCACCTAAAGTATATAATAAATTACCAAAATATATAAGCTCAATTGAAAATATTAAGACATTTAGGAATAAATTGCAATCAATGCTACTTGAAAAAGCATATTATTCTGTAGAAGAATACTTTAATGACAAAAATATGATGTAAAATATAATGACATTATTGTACCCTATGTCTTAATTATTACTTTTAAACTTTTGACATCTATTGATTTTATTGATAATTATTATTGACATATTATTTAATTTTATTTTGACAATCTATTTAATAATTATATATTAATTTAAATTCTCATTTTATTAATCGTAGAAACTTGAAAATAATTGTATTAATTTAATTATATTGCTCTAATTTGTACACCATACATATGGTAAAACATAGTGGACCTGTTATTACTCATATAAGATCTATAATTGTACCTATGTTTAACAAATAAATGATGATTATGATTATGATTATGATTATGATTGTTTGACGCGGCTTCGGCTTAAGCTTGGGAGTGCGTATCGCCACACTACTAGCGATAAGCCGATTAACTCAATCGGACGTTGCAACGCCTGTCCGACAGTCTTAACACTAGAGTTAGCGTCCCTGCAAAATAGCACTAGTGACGTGCTTTCTAAGTCTTGATGATATTGCTTTTACATATACTAGTCTATATATACTAGGCTATAGATTTTTGACATCCGCGGACACGGATGCCGATACTGATATTTACTGAAGTCTCATCCCGCGAATGCGAATGTGGATGCGGATTTCCAAATCGATGAGGAAGCTCCGCTATTGCGGATGCCAATGTTGATGAAAATAAAGCATCTTATTTTATTAAATAAGATGTTTAATTAAAGTAAAATGTATCTCATATCACCGCCTTTGCAGCCATTCGTCTGTTTTGCAAAAGTTCATAAATTAAACACGCACTACTGAACTGGCTGGTGATGGATATACAAATCTGCGTGCTATTGTTGATAATATTTTCAATTCCTCTCGATGAATGCTTTGCTATGTATGTAAGTAGATTGTCAGTCACATTGACCTTAATTTTGGTAAAAAAGCAATTTCTTTTCGAGCGTTAGCTATACCATTTTCTGGTGTTTCTTGAGTCTCATTTTCACTTAAAGAATCATCCCGCCATTCATCGGCCCAACCATTTTCTTTTTTGTCGCAACTTGCACTATATCTGGATCCGCATTGCAGCCGCGTTGATTATTGCGGATGCGAATGCGGATGCAGATGTCCAAATCGATGCGGCAGCTCCGCAATTGCGGATGCGGGTGCGAATAGTTGCAACATTCCTAGTCTATATATACTAGCCGCCTAGTAGTCGAAATTTGACCTTTATTTAATAAAATAAAATATTAAGACTCTTTTTAACTTCAAAACTTCCTTACGTATTAATATATTGTTACGTGCTGGGTTCGACGGATAAGAATATAAAACAATATTACCGACTAAAACGTTTTATTCTATCACACAATTAAATTTAAAACACAACAAACACTATACTATACTTTTTCACTGTAACTGCTTCAAACTCCGTAGTATTTTCGCTTCCGTTCGCTTCGATGAACACTTGACCGCTTACGATAGTAAACTGACTCGGCGGTGCGCGTGCGCTCTATTTATACGCGGGTAAAGCGCTTCTGGAGTTTTCCAGAAAACGTCACACACGGCACGCAACAGCGTTATTATTCGAGAATGTGCCAGCGCTCTCTCCACTGAACTCGTACCGACAAATACGTAGTTCCGTAAGATGTCAATAGATGGTGCTGTAATAAATTATTATTAGAAACCGCCGACTCTTCCCCACAGTGCCGACAGAGTGCATTAGCCGTAACAATATAAATTATGATCGTATATGAAGACTGTATTAAGTGTAAGAAGCTATAAAGATATCGGTCGCTATAAAGATAGGTCGTACCAAGTAGGAATCCATGGTGCTCTGCATCTGCCTATCCCTTTCAATAATGGGTTTGAATCTGTATATACATATATAATATCCTTACTAATATTATAAATGCGAATGTGAGTTTGTTTGTTACGCTGTCTCGCCTTAACTACTCGACCGATCATTATGAAATTGCGCATACATTAATAATAATAATAATAAATCCTACAAATACTTGGGTATGTCACAAGCCTTAGGTATAAATGAAGCGGACATGAAACAATCGTTGAAGGAGCGCTTTTTTGGTCGCCTGAGAAAAGTACTTAACAGTCTTTTATCAGGCGGCAACAAGGTGCGCGCTTTTAACGGTTGGGTCATGCTGCTTCTTTTATACTCCTTTGGCATACTTAAGTGGACTCAGACTGAGTTAGATGCCCTGGACAGGAAGGTCCGTACACTGTTGACGGCATACCGAATGCATCATCCTCGTTCGTCTGTGATGAGGTTGTACATCCTGCGGAAATGTGGGGGTCGAGGTTTTCTAAATGCCAAAACCCTCCATAACCGTGAGGTGTGCAACCTTAGAGAATATTTCCTTCAAACGAACGTGGATATGCATCGTGATGTTGTCGCAGTGGATAACGGACTCACCCCGCTTAATCTGGCTAAAGAGACCTGGCGCATCCCTGTAGTACTAAGCATTGACGACCGCAAGAGTGTATGGCAGAGCAATAAGCTTCACGGTAGGTTCTACAAGGCCATATGTGGACCTGATGTAGACCTTCTCGCCTCCGTGAACTGGCTACGCTTCGGTGACCTCCTTGGGGAAACCGAAGGGTTTGTCTGTGCAATTATGGATGAAGTTTTCAAGACGAATAACTACCGGAAATATATCCTGAGGGATGGTACGATTGACATATGTCGGGCGTGCCACCAACCCGGTGAATCCCTCAGGCACATAGTTTCCGGTTGTTCTCGTCTTGCTAACGGCGAGTACTTGCACAGATATAACCAAGTAGCCAGAAATATCCATCAGCAACTTGCTCTGAAGTACAAACTTGTAGAGGTCGAGGTGCCTTACATACAGGTATGTAGCGGAACCAGTTCTCGAAAAGGACCATATCACACTGTATTGGGATCGATCTATTATCACAGACAGGACTGTTGTTGCCAACAAGCCTGATATTATGGTAATAGATCGATCAGAGCGCCGTGCAATGATTGTCGATATTACCATCCCTCATGATGGCAACCTCGTGAAAGCTGATAAGGAAAAAGAACTAAAATACCTGGACTTAGCACACGAGGTTGTCGATATGTGGGATGTGGACTCGGCAATCATTGTACCGATAGTCGTTACGGTAAACGGTCTAATAGCCAAGAGCCTCGACCAACATCTTAAGAGGCTCGCGTTAGGTGCTTGGGTCAAGGGTCAGATGCAGAAGGCAGTCCTCCTCGATACGGCACGCATAGTGAGGAGATTCCTCTCTCTGGACTCCTAACCACCGACAGCTTGGACCTTGTCTAGATGTCGGTGGGCATCCATAATTTTTATATTCTTAAATGTGTTTTTTTATAATTATATATTTAAAAATGTAATTTTTATTGATAAATAGTGAATAAATGTGAATAATAATAATAACATTTATGAGTAGTAGAGTCTCGCTGATTTCAGCATGAATGGGCCGGCTCAGCTGGAGAAGGACTACCCTCTCACAGAATATCGACGTGAAATGGCAGTATTCCCACTGTTGTGTTTCGTTCGGTGAGTGAGAGTGCCGAAGGCCCAATCACCCTCTTCCTGCTCCTTCTCCTTCCCACTTCCTTTCCTTAAGCAACGCGCAAGTGATGCCTCTGGTGTTGCAGACGTCCATAGGCTACGGTGACCACTTACCATCAGGTGGGCCGTAAAATTGTGTGCCAATTTAGTCGTATAAAAAAAACACCCTTGTCAGGAGAACAGGACATAGGGTACCTTTCATCCAGGAAAAAGTACTGTTGCTAACATAACCAAGCCTACATTTACGCGAGCGAAGCCGCGGGCAATATCTAACAATACATATTGTTGGACATAACCGTTTTCTACTATCATTAGCAGTGTTTGACCGCGTTGAAAGACGCAAGCATATCATGTTTACTCGGTCTTTTTCAGAGCTGTACAAATACAATCAATCAGCAAATCGGCGCATTTAGCTTTATCATCGCCCAACGTCACGTTACATCGTTGAAGCCGAGCTGAAGCGGACTACGACTAACACCCTTACTCCGAAGACGTAAACATTTTTTGGGCTGTATTGATACGGCATGGAACAATATGGGGAGACCCTAACTGCGGTTACTCTATTGATCCTTCAGAGATATTCTTATGGAGTACCAACCATATTTTTTAAATCATTTCGCAGATTTCATCCTAAGGATAAATATTTTATTGCGGAGGACTCACACACGGAGGACAAATATTCAAATAAAGAATAGCGAGACAGAAAAATATATTGAATTAAATTAGGTGTTTCTTCGCAATTATCCATGTAGTAAAATAAGAGAAGAGAAGTTCCTGCTTCTCATCCTCGGATTGCCCTCCCCAACTATTGCAACTGAAAAGGATTGAGACCGGTGTTGTCAAATTTTGATGGCGATCGAGAAATATCGGCCTAGTAATTAAGGCGTGAACGCGTAACGAACAAACTGACAAACAAACTCACATTCGCATTTATAATATTAGTTACGATTTGAGATAGAAAAATAGACAGGTTACACTAAATCACACAATTTCCGTCTCGCGAAAGGATAAAACGTATAACAATCGGCGCTCTGGCAGTGATAAGGCGACTAAAACCATTTGACCAAAATGTTCAATTTTTTTTTTTCATTTAACAAAATTTTGCCGAGGCTTTACTCGCCTAAATGTAGGCTAGTTAGTTAGTTGGACGTGTGTTATCCGCACTTAGCCACACAATTGGGCCATTGTGCGTAAGTGACCGACGCGAAAAGTTGTTTGGTTACTCATACCACCTCAGCTCCGTCCAGAAAGACAATAGGGGACCGGTGTTACGCAGTACTTCCTTCATCGTTTCTGGACTGTTTAGTAGTTTCGCCCGTTGGTTGCTCACGCTTTTGCAATGTAGCAGCACGTGAGCCGGTGTCTCCTCGGTCTCCATGCAGCCTCTACATAAGGGGCTGTCAGTGATGCCGATGTTAAACAGGTGTTTGTTGAGTGTGCAGTGGCCTGTTATTATACCCACTAGATGCCGCAGGCTTTTCTTAAAAAACGTTGCAGTTTGAGTGACAGATGTATGTCTAAGAATGGAAGGGCTTCCATTGTCTGTCTACATTGCCTTGTTTCTGCTCATTGTTTTTCGTGTAGTTTCGTGGTTCTGTCACATAACCATGTTTTGAGTTGGCAGTAGGACATCGGAACAATTGGTCCGGATCCTACCATTTTAATGCTCGATCCTCTCTTTTTTCGCACAAAGTTCACGTTGTTTCGAGTTTGGATGTTCTATGTGTTCATTATTGGGATGTTTGTAAAGTCCCCCGCGATGCAGGATTTATTCGTAAAGCGGGAGTTTTTATAACAAAAAATATCAACATTCTTAACAACAAATTTTTTATTATATTTTTGTGTACATCAGTTAACTTGTTTTCATTCACGCTAGCCTCATGGAAAAATTCTTCATCGTTTAGTATAAAAATAGCACTAAATAAAAAATATGTGTAAAAATGTTCATAACACTTTGTAAATCTCAATCTATTTGATCTTTTTAAAAGTGCGTCGTAAAGTTATTTAGAACTTTCATTGTTATTGGAAGATGTTGTCGTATTTTTTATGATTTAAACAAAAGATGTGTTTTAGATTCTACAGATCAGTTCTATTATTATTATTTGATATCGTTTTGTTTAAACGGCCTTTCACATATAAAAATTTCTATCATTTATTTATTTCACTCGCGCGCTTGGTTAGCGGATTGTGTAAAATTTGTACTTCAACTTTTTTAAATTAAATGATATGTAATAAATGTTTAACTTTGATTTGACTGTTAGTGCAATTAAAATGAAAGTATATTTTTAGATACAAAAGAACATAGAAATACATCCTAATCTAAACTTATATTATAATAAAAATACGAACGTTTGTTTGTTCTCACGCCTCAAGTACTCGACCGATCATCATAAAATTTCACATACACGTTGTCAGGAGAACAGAATAGAAAATGTCATCCAGGAAAAAGTACTGCTACTAATCTAACCGAAGCTACATTTAAGCGAGCGAAGCCGCAAAATCTAATTTATAACTCATGGTATCTTCGACTGAAGTTGTTTTCAGGGACATCAGTATTCAGCACTTGTGTATGTATAAATTTGATACCCAGTACTACGGGTCGTTGACCTACAAGTATCTCTGAATAAGACATGTGTACACGATCTGTGGAAAGGTATTAGGTCCGCTACAAAGAAGATTGGTCGAGTTTTGTCTATTCTGGATTGCGCGGATCCTACTGAAGGTTTAAACTAATAAGATTTCACAACCCTACTTATACACTTGTGTCAGTCTCTACTAAGAGGCATTCTGAAGTCCCTTTGCTTATTCTGAAATTGAAATAAATACATATCATGACATAGCCCTTTCCTTCTCTGGCCTTCCCTTTTTTTAACTTTACATAGGTAACCGAAACTGTTTATGTCAAAAGGGCTTGATTTTCATTTTCTTGGCATCACAGGAGCCATTGTAAAGAAACACAATTAAGTCGCTGCTCCCTGTTTACATATGTAAGTTAGCACAGCCTTTGTAAAGGCTTCACATAGAAGTGAGGTGGATTGGAAATTCGGTAGAAGTAAGACTTTCTTTATCGGTAGGGACCGAGAAAGTGATTGAGCGTTCGATGATCGCATTTGCTAAACGAATAAATACTTATACTGCTACATAATTGATATAATATTATAAAGAGGAAGGATTTGATGTTTTGTTTGTTTTCAACGATTTAACTCAAAAGGTTTGGGTGTCCTTCATGTCTATTATTTGAATGTTTGTAAAGCCCCCGCGGCTATACTAATGTTATAAAAAGGAAAGATTAGATTTTTGTTTGTTAGTTTGAAAGGATTTCACTCAAAAACTAGTCAAACGAATTTAAAAATTATTTTACTATTAGAAAGGTCTTTTATTACCGAGTAACATAGGCTATATTTTATTTAAAATGGTACTGCTATTAACATAATTCAACCTGATTTATTTATACGCGAGCGAAGCCGCGAGCAAGACCTAGTTATTGATATTCTGCGAGAGTACAATATCTACATCCTTGGTCGACTGTAATCAGTAAGGCTAATCATTGATTCGTAAATCAAAACAACTTGAAAGAAGAAGTAAGCAATGTTGGTTATATAGTGTTGTCAATCGTCCCAGATTAGAGCAACAGTAGAGCCTCACTGATTTCAGCATGAATGGGCCGGCTTGACCGAGGAAGGACTACCCTCTTACAGAATATTGACGTGAAATAGCATTATTCCTACTGTTGTGTTTCGTTCGGTGAGTGAGAGTGCCGGAGGCCCAATCACCCCTTTCCCCCTTCCCACTCCTTCTCCTTCCCACTGTTCCCCAAGTAGTTCAAGTTCTAAAACTTTTATAAATATTAAATTAACGGACACTTCTTACCGCAAGACTTGGAATATGATATTATGTGCATCACACAAGTCATTTTCCTACGCAGGATCCGAACGTAGCAGCGAGTCGACCGGTTGTCAGCTGCGTCATGCATGCAGTCAGACTACAGCTCTGTTATACTTATTCAACAATACGCTATTTGTGGGCAGAATACTCGCTGATTGTACGTTAACGTTAACCGTTGTATGATAAGTGAAATAAATAGAAATAAAGGAATTATGAGAGAAAAATTATAATAAAAGGCACTTGTTTAACTAAAATGATAGGAGCACGCGCGGTATTTTTGCTAAACGATGATGAATTAATTAATACATTTTACAGAAGCGGCATGAGCTACGCAAACGAAAACTGATGAATTTGCAAAGTTTACGGTGGCACCGTACACTGAAGAATATTCACTTGGCACAATACATATACATATAAGTAATTGGATTATTCCACTTTGGTCACTCAGGTGATATCACCTGGGTGATCAAATTCCACACTTTTGTGTCCTAAATCACCTACCAACAAATCACCTAGGTGCTCAAATTCCACATGATTTCAATTTATATAATATTATATTTATATAATAATAAATTTCAATTTAAAGAATAATCCAAGTAATTGCGTATTTTGCAGCTGGCGCGGCGCAAGTAATCGCGTAGCGCACTCACTAGTAGCTCACTAGTAGCTCCCTTCTCGATGCCAATCAACTCGTTACAAGTTTTAACTACAATCATTGCCGAAAAGACAAGTATCACTTTACTGTCTAATAATTTAAAGAATATTTCACCTGCCTTTGGAGCACAGCGGTAGTAAATTCGAGAGCTGTGCACGAGGTTTCGAGTTCGATTTCGAGTCGACAAAATGTTATTATATCAAGAAATATTTAGTAATATACCCCTGCCTACCACATAGAGGGAGGCTTGAGATTAGGTATTCATGAACCGCCACGGGATGTCGTTTTAATTCAGTTGAAAACCTGCACAGATGGCGTAATGGTGGTCTCCTTGCCGGTGCCTCTGTACCGAACTATACACGCACACGACACACAAACAAACTCACACACACACATACACACATTATAGTGAGAATGATTATAAACATAAATTAAGTTACTATACTGAATTATTCTGTAATTAAGTATGTTCGCAGTACTTAAGAATAAAGTTCACGTATTAAGTACAAATTACAATTATTATTTTAATGTTTAAGTTTTTATTAGCTGTGGAAGAGTGTAGTCACCTATCACAGGCATTGTTTGCTTATTAGGTGACTTCGATCACTACACAAAAAATGTAAATCTGTTAATGAAAATAAAACAAATTATTATTATTATTATTATTGCGTATTGCGGAGTGTTCTAGGTAGTCATCGTGCCACTGTCATTGTGGTGGATATTATGAATTCGATTTCCACAAAAATAGTTGTCAAACATATAATAGTGTAAATGTCGGCCTCGATGGCGTAGTGGTTAGTGTAACCGACTGCCACGCCTGAGGTCGCGGGTTCGATTCCCGCACAAGTCAAACATTTGTGTGCATGAACATGGATGTTTGTCTTGGTCTGGGTGTTCCTATGTATAATATGTATGTATTTACAAAAGAAAGTATATATGTATGTATGTTTATCCATTGTCTAGTACCCATAGTACAAGCTCTGCTTAGTTTGGGCTAGATGGTGTTGTGTATATGTGGTAGAATATTATTATATTATTATTACTATTAATAATAAAAAAGAATAGGTACGAATGTCAATAAAAAAAAAAGTTATTGGTTCAAATCCCATACCGGACAAAAATTTGTGTTATAAACAAATTATTGTTTGGAGCCTGTATGATCTTTGTGTCCGTTGTTTGAATGTAACATGTCCCCCGACAATAATTATTCCTAGTGCGGGAGTTATCTTTTTATATTTATTACTAGATTTAGCCCGCGGCTCTGCTAGTGTAAATATAGGTTAGGTTATATTAGTAACAGTATTTTTCTAGATGAAAGGTATTCTATGTTCTTTTCTGTTCCCCTGACAACGTGTATGCGAAATTTCATGATGATCGGTCGAGTAGTTAAGGCATCAAAGAGTAACAGACAAACAAACTCTCATTTCACATTTATAATATTAGTTAGGATAACACACCGCTGCCTACACCTTAGGTGCATCAGACTTAAGATTAGTAAAACTGGTTAAACCGTTCTAATGCAATTTAAAACCAGTTCCGTCGTCTTCTAACTATTCTGCGGACGATGAAATAAATGAGGTTTTAGTATCAACCCGAGCAAATTGAAATCCTCTTAATGACGTCATTTAAAGAGATTAAGGCTTTTACAAATATTAAATCTTTGATGTTGAATATTTGGAATATATTTATATAGTATTTAGGTGTTGATATATAAAACACAGTTTATTTAATAGAACGTAGACTAAAAATGTATCTTTGATTTAAATTAGTAGATTATTGTAAATATTTTTGAACAAGTTTCCTAAGTATATGTTTTTGGAAGTGGCAGTGTATGCTGCATGTAGTCTTGAGTTGGATTCCCGGGTCAAGAAAAGTGTTATTAGGTTCTTGATAAAAAAATCTGAGTTGCAGCATGGTGGCGTGCACTTTTCCCAAAAGATGGCAATAACCACTACCTCTATTATATGGCAGCGTAAATCGTATATAGCAAAATCTGGGTGTAATATTTCTCTGCCCTCCCCTTCATGTAATTTGTTATCGTGATACTATGTAAAAGATCTAGTAACACATTGCCCGACCTAACCGAAATTCAAACTCGAGATCATATGCACTGCAGTGACGCAGTAACAATTCATTAAAGTTAATAAAACATGTACCAGCTTATTTTGTTTTATATACTGTCCTACACTAGTAATAATTGCTGTATCGCGGGACTTTACAAACATTCAAACAACGTACACAAAGAACATCCATACTTGGAACTACCATTTATGGATCACGCAATTTTTTGTCTCGCGTGGGATTCGAACCCAACACTCGCCGCAGTGGCAGTGGCGAGGCGACCATTTAAACCACTATGCCATCGTGCAGCATTTAATAGTATATCACTGCCTACTCTATTAATTTAACAGTGTAAAGATATATGTATACGTATTACGGCGTCCAATAAGAGCGTAATAGGAAGGTTTTAGCTATTATTGTCGGTCTAAAAAGCCACTGATTGAGAGAAATGACCTGCTTCTGACCTGAAGGTCCTGAAGGATTAGAGATGGGACATGATTCATCGATAAAATATTGCTGCGTTAAGTACTTTCACGTCTGTTGTACTCTGAAGCGATAGGCAAAGACTGTAGGGCTAATCATGTTGTTATGGGGGTCCAAATGAAATAGTTCTTGATAATTATGGATATACAATAAATAAATAAATATTCTACCACATACACACAACACCATCTAGCCCAAACTAAGCAGAGCTTGTACTATGGGTACTAGACAATGGATAAACATACATATATACATTTTTTTTTGTAAATACATGCATATTATACATATAAACACCCAGATCAAGTCAAACATCCATGTTCATGCACACAAATGTTTGACTTGTGCGGGAATCGAACCCGCGACCTCAGGCGTAGCAGTCGGTTACCAGTTGTGAATAATATATATTGAGCTACGACCTAAGTGGGTGGTTGCGGGGAGACGACTGTTGCGCGGCGCTACTGCATACTTGCGCCTGACTATACAAAACTAAAGCGCTAGCTGTCGCTACAAAGACTATAAAAATTTGTTATGATTGTGACATAAGTGTTTTAAGAGACATTTCAACTTAAAGTCGCCAGCAATAATTAATTAAGTTAGGTTCGGACTTACACTTATGAAGTTATACTTAGTGGTTACACTTATACTTATACTTAGTGGTTGAGACTTTGCTAATAAACAACTCATATCTGCAAAGGCTTTTAAGTTATACGGCAATTGAATATGGGTTCTCGTAATTGGTAATTACTCCTCTGTTACTCGACCTAAAAGGCCGGCTATTATAAATCTTTTAATTTAATGCAATACATCACGTAAGCAGGAGTTTAATATATCCAAATATTACTGACTATATTTTAGATCTTACGTAATACAAAACGAACCTATTGCCATTTACCAGGCCCAGTTGGCCAAATTATACTGTGCTGCAATGGCAATTTCTTGACAAGACAGCCTAGTGGGAAACCGTTGGACTGCCACGCTGACTTTTCGAAGTTATGTGCGTGTATAGTTTGTCACCTTTTCGTCACCTTAGGGGTGTTATTCTCCACGGGTGGTGAAAGAAAACAAGGACCGTTTACAAGTACACTTATATTTTCCACTTGAACACAAAAGTACAATAATATTGTTACACCCGCGAAGTTGAAGGAGAAAAGTCCTCAGGGCGTGGTCCACTGCAGAGTAGATGTGTGTCGGTGATCCAGGTAGAAGTTGGGAAGATACTTGCCGGGTGTGATGTCTGCCGCTCGCCGAGCCCTCGAGTCAAGTCCCGTCCTCCTTATATCGTCGTGTCTACGGCCGGCCTAGGTGTCAAGGAGGGGGCACAGCGCCCCACTCGACGCGCGCGCATCTATGACGCGACGTGACAAGTTAAATTCTCGCTCGTTTTAACGATAAAGGAAAACATCGTGAGGAAACCTACATGTCTGAGAGTTCTCTATAAAGTTCTGGAAGATATGGCAAGCCTGCCAAGCCGCACTGGGCCAGCGTGGTAGACTATGGCCTAACCCTTCTCACATTTTTTAATGCAGTTCAAATATTATTATAGCACAATTACAGCCCACCAATTATGAGATCTTATTAGTGTCCTCACGATTGATACTCATAAGCGGAAATTTATATCACCAATCAACCAAATTCGGTTGATTTTGGTTGAAAAGGATGAATGGACCGAAGTTGATCCATTCATCCATTTTTTATATAATCACGGCTAACGGTCAACACCCAAAAGGATTTCACACAAACATATTACAAATAGTGATGCAAAATCTTTGAATTAATGAGGTCGCTATTGGACCTCAGAGAGCTTGCAGTACAAGTCCATGTTGTGGAGCTTATTCATCATCGTAAGGAGCTTACTCGTCTGAAGCCGCAAAGGCACTCAGCAATGTATCGATCAATCAGAGTACAGTACACTACGCGGACACATTCAGTTGCTTTATGGAGGTATTATAGTACTAAGTTCTTGGGTGATACGGTTGAAAATGTTTGAAACGAGGAAGTAGATTTGCATTGAATCGGTTTTTCTGGTAGATTTGTCAATTTCTTTATGTCATATGCTAGATTTTGCTCGTGGCTTCGCTCGTGGCTTCGCTCGCGTAACAGTACGTTAGGTTATATGTGTAACAGTTCTTTTTTATATATAATAATAGCCTGTGTTACTCGGTAAAATTATAGCTTTCTAATAGTGAAAGAATTTTAAAATCGGTAGAGTAGTTTTTGAGGTGAACCCTTACAAACAAAGTATAGACTAGATTTTGCCCACGGCTTCGGTTACGTAAATCTAGGTTAAGTTACATCAGATTAGTGAGCAGTTTATAAGCTTGTACGTGAATTTGTCGAGCGTTAGGTCTTGGATTCGATTCCAGATCGGATAAGTTGTTATTACGTTTTCTTTTAGGAAATTTGCTGATACTTCCGAGTAGATGCATTTGCTGGTCGTGTGTTATGCTTGTTCCGGCTATATTTTAGTACCTACGTAATAGAGGGTGAGCGAACTCTGATGGGCACATGGCCAAATCTTGTGCTGCTAGGGAGAATGCTGTAATAGGAAATCCCAATATTGAATTCGACAATCGAACCAAGGATACACAAAACTAAGTGCAAAGTTATGTAATGGAACTAATTAGGCAGTTTTATTTTTATTATGTTGAAATTAATTCTGGCCGGAACACGCAACTCTTTTCGTGCTTCATTGAAATTAATGACATATTGTTACTTTTTAAGATTTTTTTAAAAAACCTTACGTATTATGTTTGGAGACAGCTGCTTCAAGAACTTTTATTAAACGATGTCATTTGTTTGCTTGTCAAATGAAAATCTCTGCTTTAAAAATATCCCGTTGTTCCACTAAAGCTTTGAGTTAAATTGTGTAGAATTAAATGCAGAAGATAATATTGTAATTTCAGATAGGCTTTTTAATTAAATAAATTGCGTTTTGACACTGGGTTGCCTTATCCGCCGTATTGACAAAGGCAGGACAGTCAGGGAACAAAGAGATATCAACAAATTGGATACACGTGAATGACATTTCTGGTGTTGCAAGCGTATAGGTTAGTACCCACTATATAATTCCGCTATATGTATGTTCCCCACGATTTAATAGTCTAAGTTTTGCCCGCGTCTTAGCTCGCATAAATGTAGATTATGTTATAACAGTACATTTTTTGGATGAAAGGTACACAAAGTCCTATTCGGTAACCCTGACAACGTGTATGTTGCAAAATTTTATCATGATCGGTTTAGTAGTTAAGGCTTGAAAGCGTAACGAACAAAACTCACATTCGTATTTGTTATATTAGTTAAGATTGTAATTGTTTACAATAGAGCAATAATTTTCTTTGTTTTGACCAAGGTGGCTTATCCAAAATGCTTGCAAAACTAGGAAAACGCGCCAGCATTAACTCATTTTTAAAAGGATAGGCTCGCATAGAATAATTAATTTCTGCTAGCGAAAGGCATAAAGATTAATGGACTTTCCTGTAGAGAGTACCTGCAGACAAGCAATACAAAGATGTTTGGCTGAGTTGTTCTGTAAGGTGCCAATATGTGCTTCAAAAACCATATGATAATTTAACTCTATTTTGAGAATTTGAAAATTTAATAAGAATTACTTCAGTTTGTGTGAAAGAACCCGACGTTGTCAATTATTTGGTGTTTGTACGGAAAATAGCTGTTATAGGAAACTGACTGTAAAAATACTAACACTATCACTGCGTTTAGTGAAACGCACGACTGTGCCAAAGAGTTCTGAAGTTCGCCTTTTCTTTGTCCTATTTTTAATTGATTGTGACTCCGGTTGTTGCAAGGAGCCATAAGTTACGTATGAGACAAACATACATGCCCACATAAAGCTGTATGAGAATTTATCACGATAGCAGTATTAAAAAAGTCAGGGTCAAACAAGGAATTCTGCAAACTTTTTGAAGTGAACAAAAATCATGGAACTCGCGTCATCGTCACCGAACGCTTTCTATGAGTTATATATGTACTATGTATATATATATGTACTTTTTGGGTGGGGAAAAAACGTGAAACTCGCGTCATCGTCACCACACGCTAGTTACTTAGTTTTCACTTCTATCGGCAGTCCCCAAAGACTGTACCGCACGTTTTTATAGAGGCACAGCTCATTTTAAAATTAATTCGTTTATCGCGGGAAACTTTACAAATATTCAAATAACGGACACAAAGAACACCTAGACTCGGAACAATCACTTATGTATTATACCAGTTTTTATAACGTATAGGTTTCGGACAAACAACATAGAGGCGGTGGCGAGCCGACCTCTTACACGACTATGTCATTCGTGCTATCACTGGAAAGTCAAAGTCAAAAATCATATATTTAATGATGATGATGAATTATTCGCCGATGGCGTAGTGGTTTAAATGGACGCCTCGCGACTGCTACCGCGCCGAGTATTGTGGGCTCGATCCCACACGGGACACAAATTTGTGTGATCCTCAAATGGTCGTCCCAAGTCTGGATGTTATTTGTGTCCATTGTTTGAATGTTCCCCCGCGACACAGAAATTATTCCTAGAGTGGAAGATTATGTAAAAATAAAAAATAAAAATCTCAAGCTAACTCTCTTGCATGTCAAAATATATAGGCTAGTGGGTTTTCTAAGGTACTATAAACCGATATGCCACCTTACTAGTCCTAAAAGTATATCTCTTATCGATATCACTGAGTTCAACACTATACATTTAAACAATGTTTCACGCATCTAGGTGTAACACTTTCTAGGTACTCGTATATTACGAAAGGCTCCCAGACAATGAACCAGCCACGCGCCGGTCGCTTTATTAAGTTTAATGAATGAAAAGCGAGAAAGATATTAGGGTTGTATCTCTCTCGTTTCGTAGTGTGGAAATCTCTACTACCAGCCTCTGGGTAAAAGGCTAATGTGTCATAAGCAAACATGAAAAAGACTTTTCTTAATAGTAAGATAGTAGAATCAGATTTTTTTGTTATTGTTTTCTCCTGTTCATATTCTTTTATAAAGGGACAATCTACAGATATACTGAATTTTGTAAAACCATCTTGTAACAAATATATCATAAAATTAACGGTGGGGCGCCTGCTGACCAGTAATACAGGTTTTTTTTAAACCTACTTCAGGCACTAGGCTTTTATAAGTTAGTTTACAATGTGCTATTTACACTGTTGGATGTAGATGAGTAATTATAAGGAATTATTGTGAAGAGATAATAAATGATTCTATTATTTATTAAACTATATGTTATTGCATATACGGTTTGTGTAGTAGGTCAGCGGTCGGTGTTGTGAGTTCGAATTCACAATATCCAAACCTATGTAATTGTTTTTAGTCTAGATGTATTTTGCATTTATTAAATGTATGTTTAAGTCTAAGTTTGTAAAGTCCCCAGCGATATATACGGCATGATACACTAATACAGGTCTTGCCTTTCTAAAAAGAAAAATAAAGTTTCCAAACCTTAATGCTTATGTTTTATCGTATACTGGTAAATTGATTCCGAAAACCGTAGAGTTGGTTTGCCTTGGTTTGTTTGTTTTACCAATGCTATCATGCATAGCGGATGAACACAGAGATCCGCGCTATCTAGCTAAAATGTAAATACGGTTTCACGTCGATTTAAAACATAGCTGCCTAAATGTGTGAGTACTTTACCCTTTAGAAAATTTAAAATGGGGAATCAGGGAGCTTCACAAAGCACAGTGTGAATGTGGTTATCTCAATCACACCATGACACATCTGTTGAAATGCCGAAATTGTCCTTGTAGGTGCACCATGGTGGACTTGATGGACGCAACTGCTGACGCGATTGCCGTGGCTACACATTGGGCAGGACATATTTAAAATAATTGTACCATCGACTTGAGAAGAAGAAGAAAAAGCCTAAGTCTGAATTTGTGTGTATATAACTTAGCTAGCTTTTGCTTGCGGTTTCTCTTGCATACAAGTAGGTTCGGTTATGTTACTAACAGTATCTAAAACAATAAAATATAATAGCTTTTTTAATTCGGCTGAGCAGTTTTTGAGTAAAACCCTTACAAACAAGCAAACAAAATATCAAATCTTTTCTCTATATAATATTAGTATAGATAATTAATTTCAGATTAGATTATGAAGAAACCCTAGTGGAAGACCGTTTGATTGCCACGCTGAGTTTCGAATTCGATCATAAAGCAACTCTGACTTTTCAAAGTTATATGAGTATTAATCAGGAAAACATCCTGAGGATACCTCAAGCAGGTATCCACACGATGGTGAGAGTTTTCGATAGTGTTCTCGAAGATGTGTAAAGTCGGCCAACCTGCACTGGGCTAGCGTGGTGGTCTATAGCCTGACTGGAGATGATAATGAGATAAAAACCTAATCACACACTGACTAGAGCCCCATACCAAGCAGTGGGACAAGAAACTAAGTTTTTTTATGGTTTTGTAAATCGGAAGGATTTCCGAACAAAGGGAATGTGATATACATATAGTAGCTGGTTTGATTGATCAAATAACGACTAAGACAGCCAAAGGGATAGGCAGGGCTGTATTAATATACACACAGGACGTTACTAGTCAGCTATATGAATCATAATAAATCTCACACGCATACGCACACAATCACTCACGCATTCATCTATTTTATTTTCTATTGTTATTCCTTTCATTAACCATTCTTAGTTGTATCTCCATTTTTTTTGTCCTTATTATGCATATTAACTGAACTAGACTGGACTATTTTGTTTCGGCACAATGAAGATATTTTCTTTTTTTATTGTTGAACATCATAAAATGATGTTCAGTTCAGTCAAAATGCTCAGTTGATAGCGGTTTGATGCAATTCGGTACGTAAAAAACATTTGAAAATAATCAGTTGATGTTTTTATTCTAAATTGTTTATTCTATTTCCTTTTTTAATTTCATTTACTTACCTAATATTTTTTATTTTTTAAATGTTAACAGCTCTGTTTTGGTAATTATTTAAGTACCTGTCGTCGGTTCTTCTGAAGAGCGGAGCCACCTATCACAAGCATATTGTTTAGCTTAACAGATGATTGCAATTACCTAAATTGTAAAATTTACTTTTAGAAAATAGAAATATCGTTTTACTTTATTAATCCTAAAAAAGTAAAATGATATTGCTACTTTTCTCAATTCAGAAACCGGGGCATAAATACTACCGTCCCGTAAAGTCTTACTTTACAAACAGTTGCTCGCTATGTGTTCCATAAATGTAACAGTTAATATCGGTATCATCAGTATCGTTTCCATCGAATGTTTTATTCAAATCGCATCGTTTACTGTCCAGTCAGTGTTCACGGGTGAGCGCGTCTGATATCGCGTTGATTGCTTCTTGCTATTGACCAAATGATTACGATTTGATTATACTGCATTATAATCGTTCATTATTAAAAGAGATTTTTTTTTTAAATTGATCTGGTTTATTTAATTAGCCAACTTCCATATATTGTTTAGGGCCTCACGTCTTTATTGCCCGCATGCAAGGATTAGGTTAGGATATTCTTTGGACATCTTTTGTACTAAAGGTCAGTCTCTTTGGCTTTAGAAATACACAGACGAATAAAAGTGCACCTAGAATCAGAACAATACACTTTTGTGTGTTTATTATATTTGCAGTTGATATCCTTAATCCGAGATTTTATGCACAGCAGTTGTATTCACTACCGTTGAGTCAAAGAGGCAGTCTATGCATCATACCCAATCCTACCTAGTAGTATCATAAATGTGAATGTGAATTTCTTTGTTTGATTGTTTGTTACGGTTTCACGCCTTAACTACACAATTTATCATCATTCAATTTTCTATACAAATTCAGGGTATTTTTTTATTGTTGCTCATAAAAGTACATATCTTTTATCCAGGAAAAAGTATGGAATAATTAATTATTAAAAGGCAAGGAAAGCTGTACGTTTGCGGGTTTACCACAATGTTCTTTGTAAAGCTTGCCAGGTGGCATTGGGCACCACACTAAGAGAAGGAACTTGTCCAGTAAGATAGTTTATAAGCAGGCCTGATATTATTACCCGTCAGTTTAGTATTTGTATCGGTATCGGACAAGTTACAACCAGGATAATCTTTGAATTCAATAAATCATTTGTCATATCAGCCTTGCTTATAAAAATACCGCTTAGATATCTCTTATCTAAGAAGATCTTATATCTTTAATCTATGAATAATATTTCTTTACCATAAGTAACCAATATCAATGGTCTCTCAGGCGATAGTTCGCAAGAACACGAATCACAATTTTATTCTAATTTACTAAATAAATTTGCATCTATAATAAACAATTTTTTAGGTTATAGTATCTGTGGCGTGGTGACTTTAACTTGTCTTTAACAGATGGCGTGCTGAATTTTCCTTTAGATAATTCAAAGAGGTTGATTATTATATGAGTATATTATCACTTTGCTTTAAATATAATAACCAACTATAAGAAAATAGATTTGTCGTCTGGTTTGTACGGTATACTTTGGAATAAAGAAGTACAGTGAATTTTTTAATACACATAATCATAACGAACTGCTGCGTATTGTAATAAATAATAACAACAATACTATACTCTCTTAAATAGTGCATTTATTAACAACAATAAACAAAATAAAAGTGTTCTTCAGTTTCTGATTGTTTCTTTTTTCGATTATATTTTTGTAATATTTTTGTTATACATACTACTTGATATGTGAGTTTTAATATTATAATGTAGTTAACATCGAATTATTGTAATTATTTGCCGCTTTACAAATCACGAGTGGATACTCATAATGAAAGTATATTAGCAAATCACTACCTAAAATTTAAATCATATAGCACATATTTTCTTTTATAATAATTATGATATCTAATACGTTATTAC
The DNA here is from genome assembly GCA_963675205.1 of Catocala nupta. Taxonomy (NCBI): domain Eukaryota; kingdom Metazoa; phylum Arthropoda; class Insecta; order Lepidoptera; family Erebidae; genus Catocala; species Catocala nupta. The sequence continues at coordinate 12,280,617 of OY776103.1, read as the reverse complement.
GCATTGCGAAAATCGTAAAGCGGATTTAACCACAATAGATCTTCTTTCGTCTTCTCTAAATATTTTTTTTAATTATTTTTATTATTGGGCAAATCACGTAACGTACGAAGAAAACTGAGCTGAACTATTTTTCCTTCAAAAAGTTTTATCTACGATATACCACCGATTATATATTTCATTCTTATTTTATAATATTTTGGTAAACGATTGACTTTAATGTGAAATCTGTCCCAGCTGATCGGAAGATCTGCCATATTGTCTCTTTGCTAGGTTTAAACAAGGGACCGCCGCGCCGTTGTTTAGGTTTCTGTACTGTTTAGCTATTGATAAACGTAATCTTAGCGTTAACTAACGTTTATAAGTAAGATTTCTCATGAACAGTCGCTATATAGCAGATAACTATTTGTCAAATATTTAATATGGGTTTATAAGTAAGACGGTTAATCTCAAGCAACCCCCAGACTTAAAACTCATACACAATGTTTTTGTGTTCACAATGTGTTGTCCACGAATAGTTGTTCTGACTGTCTGGATGTTCTTCGTACCCATTGTTTAAATGTTAGTAAAGTCCCCCGAAATACAGGCATTATTCCGTACTCTTTTATATGTAGCAGAAGTCGTGTTAAGGAAAATGACTTTAAGATATTTTGTCTCGTCGTTCTTAAACTAACTGGTTAATAAGCTACTGACCAATTATCTTCACCATCTACATAATACAGTTGGGCTTATTGGTCGTATCGAAATCACGAATCTGTTCGGAAGACTGTGCGCGATGACACTTTTTTTTAAATATTTTTCTAGTTTTTACACCTTATTTTGGGGTCGGTTCGTTTCGCACTGAAATTATATGGATGTGTGCGAATCGTCATGTATAAAATATTATTTATAAAAAGTGTTTTATGCATAATTCGTTCGAATAGATTCGTGCGAAATGACCAGTAAGCCTTACAATTGACATGAACTCTAGTCACATATTGTCAAAATTTTATCGGTTAGCATGCACAACCGCACTCCACTATCCTTCCCGCCTACGTCACGTATGCAGATGATTGATCGGCGTTATCACTGCCACTTGGCACATGTTTCAACGTCAAGCGGTTCACCCGGTCATTTATAACATGGACCCTATGACATGTTTATGGCATTGCAATGGTCGTCGACGCTTATCGTATTACTAGATACAGGCCACAGCTTTGGCCGCGTGAAAATTATTTTCACGAGATGAAATTCTAACTAATATTATAAATGTGAGTGTGAGTTTGTTTGTCACGCTTTTACGCCTTAACTGCTTAACCAATCAGCATGAGGTTTTGCATACACCTTGTCTGGAGTACAGAAGGGTACCCAGGTACATGGGTAACTTTCATCTAAAAAAAAGTCCTGTTCTCGAGAGATTTGGAGACAAAATATACATTAACAAAAGCGAAGGCGTAAACTTTTATTTAAAATATATAATATAACATCTAGTGGCAAACAAAACTCATAAAATGTCAACATTCATTATATTATAGACAGCGCCATCTATTAAGAAGGTCAGAACTATATAATTAGTCGCACGCTTTATTACACTTCATAAGAGGCGATTCTATTGCGTTTGCTGAACACAGATTGGCATTTCCAGACTCCGTGCGTAGTAATATAAACTCAATAACATTTTAGCCGATATGGGTATTGAACCCCATACCTTACGAACAGTCGCATATACTACAGCTGCACCACCAAACTTAAGCTATTAAAATAGACATTCAGTTCTACAATGTTCTACATGACATATGCACTAAAATACTTAAATGTGTGGCTGATTATATCACAACTCCACTAAGCTACATTTTAAACCTGTGTATAGAAAGTGGGACATTCCCAGATAAGTTAAAAATTGCTATTGTTAAACCAGTACATAAGAAAGACAGTAAAGAAGACGTGGGAAATTATAGGCCAATAGCTCTACTACCTATTATATCTAAAATATTCGAAAAGTACATATATAATATAATTAATAATTAATACTTGGAAACATACAATATTTTAGCACAGGAGCAAAAAGGTTTCAGGCGGTATAAAACTATTACTCTTGCTATATATGAGTTTTTAGAAATCATTATGTCCTGTGTTGACAAACGAACGCCTATCTGCGCCATATTTATGGATATGACGCAGGCGTTCGATCATGTGAATTTGGATATTTTATTACACAAGCTCGACAGGTACGGTATAAGGGGAAATATCCTAAAACTTATCGAAAGCTATCTAAAAAATCGCACCCAATATGTCAAACTTACAAAAGTCAATATTAAAACCAAGATGGAGGACATTTATTTATCGAAAGAGCGCAAAATACATTATGGTGTGCCGCAGGGGAGCGTATTGGGTCCCTTACTATTCATAATGTATATTAATGACCTTCCTAATGCGACTTCTAATCCTATTACGCTCTTTGCTGATGATAGCACCGTTGCAATTAAATGCAATGATAAAGTAACATATGAACGTGATATAAATAGAACATTGAGTGACATAGTTAAATGGTTAGTGTTATTTTGTATCGACAATATCACACATACAAACTAGTGGTGCCATCTGTCATAGAGTATTATATTATCTGTGCTAATAAATAAAGTTAGTTCTTGTCTGTGACTCAAGCGTTTAATTTATTAGAGGTTATGTGCTCAGTTTTTTTTTGTTTTTTCGCAATTTTCTTGGACATTCCTAGTGGAAATAGACTTTGCAGATTGAGATAAACTGTAATTAACACTGTGACTGTAAAAATGACGACGAACTACCTTGTCAGTGTGCCTAAATTGAAAGGGCGAGAGAATTACAGTGAGTGGGCTTTCGCGGCTGAGAATTTCTTAGTTCTTGAGGGAATGTCCGATTGCATCAAGTTGGAGACTGTTCCAGAAGAAATAGGAGCAGCAGGTGACGCGAAAACCAAAGCCAAGCTAATTCTGACAATAGACTCGTCGCTGTACGTGCACATAAAAAATGTACAAACGACTCATGAGCTGTGGAACAAATTGAAGAACCTATTTGATGACTCAGGATTCACGAGGAGAATCAGTTTACTGAGGAGTTTGATTTCCATACGATTCGAAAATAGTGTTTCAATGACTTCATATGTGACACAAATCATCGAAACAAGCCAAAAATTGAGTGGTACGGGTTTTAACATTAATGATGAGTGGGTCGCATCGCTTTTATTAGCGGGATTAACAGAAAAATATTCCCCTATGATAACGGCGATCGAGCATTGCGGCATACCATTGACAGCAGACGCCATTAAAACCAAGTTGTTGGACATGGAGGAAAGCGGAAACGATGGCGACAACAGCGCTTCCGATTTCAGTGGCGCGTTTGCGAGTTACAAGAAGAACCGGTATGTTGGTAGCACTGCGACCAAAGACAACGCCCAAATGTCTAAGTCAAAACCAAAAGTCATTAAATGCTATAAATGTAAACAAACAGGGCATTACCGCAACCAGTGTACATTTGAGAACAAAAATTCGTCAGACACAAATAAAAATGAACGTACAAGCAGTAATGCGTTTAGCGCCGTGTTCCTGAATGGTGAATTTTTCAAAAGTGATTGGTATATTGACTCCGGGGCGAACGAAGAATGGTTGTCAAATGTGTCGCGGAATCTTATGATAAAGGAAATTGTCGTGGCAAACAAAGATAAAGTACCTGTATTATGTACTGGAGATGTGCAGATTACGACGAAGACGCGCGCCTGTGAATACGATATTACAGTAGAAGGTGTATTGTGCGTGCCGAAGTTGTCTACCAATCTGTTGTCTGTTAGTCAACTTATATCAAAAGGAAACAAAGTTTCATTTAACAATCATGGTTGTCAGATTTTTAACCAAGCAGGAGTACTGGTGGCTACAGCGAGCTTGTTGAACGGGGTGTATAAATTAAACATGCCTGAATATTGTTCATCAGCTGCAGTGATGGTATCCAGTGAAGTTTGGCATAGACGTCTAGGTCATGTCAACAGCCAGTATTTGAACAAGATGCAAGATGCTGTACAGGGCCTGACACTTGATAATAAGACTGATATATCAAAGTCATCATGTATCGCATGCTGTGAAGGCAAGCAGACCCGCTTACCTTTTCCCAAAGAAGGTAGCAGAAGTACTGAGTTGCTGCAAATTGTGCATACCGATCTCTGTGGACCAATGGAAAACCGATCTATAGGTGGTTCTAGATACTTTATGCTGTTAATAGATGATTTTAGTCGTATGACATATATTTATTTTTTGAAAACTAAAGATGAGGCATTGACATGTTTTCAACAGTATAGAGCAGAGGTTGAGAATCAACTTAATCGCAGCATAAAGATCTTGAGAAGTGACAATGGGACAGAATTCTGCAATAACAAGTTTAATGATTTTTTGAAGACGCATGGGATAGTACATCACAAAACAAAGCCATACACACCTGAGCAGAATGGTCTCTCAGAACGATTCAACCGGACTATCGTTGAGAAAGCCAAGTGTCTACTGTTTGATGCAGTTCTCGAGAAAAGGTTTTGGGCAGAGGCGGCACACACTGCAGTGTACTTACAGAATACAGGACTGTGGCCACATCATTAAATTATAAAACTCCTTTCGAGATATGGACGGGCAGAAAGCCTGATGTAAGTCATTTACGTGTTTTCGGTAGTACAATCATGGTACATGTGCCGAAACAAAAGAGATTAAAATGGGACAGAAAGTCTGAAAAATGTATCCTTGTTGGCTATTCCAATGATGTCAAAGGGTACAGGATTTACAACCCGAAGTCTAATATCATCACTACCAGTCGAGATGTTATAGTATTGGAGAAGATAGAGACAGAGAATGTTATGGAGGTACAAGAAAATTGTTCAGATGAGGTGAATATGGTTCCAGTGGCGGAAAAAGATTTGACACTTCCGGAAGATTCACTTGAACAATCAGAGAGCTTGAACACAGATGACAGCGGCGACCTGTATGTACCTTGTGAAAATAATACATTAGATAGCTCTGAGTCTGGTACAACAGACAGTGAAGACTCCATTATACTCAACAATGACAGCATAATAAGTGGTCCTCGGCGTAGGCAGCAGCCAGACAGATATGGATTTGCAAATGCTTGTATAGAAGATGACAACATGTTCACGGGTGAGATATCATTGCAAGAAGCCTTGGAAGGCCCTGAGAAAGCACAATGGTTAGCGGCAGTGCAGGATGAGTTACAGTCGTTCGAGAAAAATAGTGCGTGGGAACTCGTAGATGTACCAATAGATGGTACTATAGTGCAATGCAAGTCGGTTTTGCGGAAAAAGTATGATAGTGAAAACAATGTGCGTTACCGTGCTCGTCTAGTCGCAAAGGGCTTCACCCAAAAACATGGTGTAGACTATACAGAAACATTTTCGCCTGTAGTGAGACATACAACCCTTAGACTATTATTTGCATTGTCTGTCAAGTTAGGTTTAGATGTTAACCATCTGGATGTAAAGACTGCGTTTTTGAATGGTGATTTAGAAGAAACCATTTACATGAAAATGCCAGATTGTTATAATAGTAATAATTCAGTTTGTAAAGTATTAAAACTTAAAAAGGCTATTTATGGACTTAAGCAGGCCTCTAGAGCCTGGAATAAAAAGGTTGATAGTTGTTTGATCAGTAATGGTTACACAAGGTCAAAAGTAGAGCCATGTATGTATATAAAGGATATTAACAAATGTAAGACAATTGTAACAGTCTATGTTGACGATTTCTTTATATTTTCCAATGATAAAATTGAAACCGAGAACTTGAAACAGATTTTATCTAATAAGTTTAGCATTAAGGACTTAGGTGAAGTTAGACAATGTCTTGGAATGAATGTTATCTTCAATAAAGATAAAGGATATGTAACTCTGAGTCAGGAAACTTATATTGATCAACTTTTGAGCAAATTTCATTTAAGTGATTGTAAGACTGTTGATACTCCAATGGAGGTCAAACTAAATATAAATAAAGGTCAAGTAGCTGTAAGTAGTCATGTGCCATATCAACAACTAATTGGTAGTTTGATGTACCTGTCTGTCTTAACTAGGCCAGACATTAGTTACTGTATAAGTTTTTTAAGTCAATTTAATAATTGCCATACAAAGGAGCATTGGGAATATGCAAAGAGAGTATTAAAATATCTAAAACGAACTAAAGGTTATAGAATAAAATATTGTAAAGAAGGTAACTCAGAAATAACAGGCTATGTAGATGCTGATTGGGCCTCTAACTCTGTAGATAGGAGATCATATACAGGAATGTGTTTTTTGTTATCTGATGGTGTAATATCATGGGAATGTAGAAAACAGAAATGCGTAGCCCTCTCTAGCACTGAATCAGAGTATATAGGTCTATCTGAGGCATGTAGAGAAGCGTTGTATCTAAAGAGATTACAATATGAAATAACCAATAAGATGTACACAATCAGCCTATTCAATGATAACCAGGGCGCACAGAAGCTGTGTGCTAATCCAGTCTTTCACAAACGTACGAAGCATATTGATATCAAATATCATTTTTGTCGTGATCTAGTAAAAGATAAAATTGTTAAAGTACTGTATTTGCCAACAGCTGACATGCCGGCTGACATGCCGGCTGACATTCTAACTAAAAGTTTATGTTCAGCAAAACATTATAAATTTATGTTGCTTCTTGGCATAGTTTGTATAGAATAGTTTTTTGTTAAAATTGTTTATTGAATATTGCGATAAGTGGGGGTGTTATTTTGTATCGACAATATCACACATACAAACTAGTGGTGCCACCTGTCATAGAGTATTATATTATCTGTGCTAATAAATAAAGTTAGTTCTTGTCTGTGACTCAAGCGTTTAATTTATTAGAGTTAGATACTAATAACTTAAAGGCCAACGTACGCAAAACCAAATTAATCCACTTTAGACAACGTATAAACCCTGCTATGCATATGATCAACTACAAAGGCGAACAAATTAGCACAACCGAATCGACAAAATTTCTTGGACTTATTGTAGATGACAAAATAACATGGAAGGCTCATATTGAAACATTGTGCAAAAAGATTAATAAATCAGTATATGCTCTTCACGAATTAACAAAAATATCAAGTGTTAACACTCTCCTAGTGGCATATCATGGGTTGGTAGCTTCAGTCCTAAGGTATGGGATAGTTTTCTGGGGAAACTCGACGGACAGGGGCATAATATTTAAGGCACAGAAAAGGTGCATCAGAGCTATGTTTGGGCTACAAGCAATTGACTCTTGTAAGCCATTTTTCCTAAAATATAAGATACTTACAATGCCATGCCTATATATTTATGAAGTATCTAATTTTGTTAAAGCGAACCCAAACTTATATAATCTAGCGTCAACAACTTATAACAGGAAGCAACGTGACATATATCGCCTTTGTATGCGGCAGACCAGTACAGCCTTAATGCATAAAAGCATATTTCATATGGCACCTGTAATATATAATAAATTACCAACTGACATAAAAGCAATGAGTCTTAAATTATTCAAGAAAAACTTAAAATCTTATTACTAAATAAATGTAATTTTTATTAAATTTCATTTCATTTCATTTTTACTATTAACAATAATAATAATATTCTATCACATACACACAACACCATCTAGCCCAAACTAAGCAGAGCTTGTACTATGGGTACTAGACAATGGATAAAAATGAACAAAATAAATAAATAAATACACAATAATATTATGTTAATAAACCTCACTTCGCACACTTAATACTAGTGCGCTCGGCTGGTACTTGTCCGCGGAAGCGACGGAATACCACGTCTTGCGACCAAAAGCTTTCGTCCAACACCTTGTGCAGGTAACAGTCGGGTACGCGCACGACGAACGCTTTAAAGTTGACGTTGCGGCGCGACTCCAGCGGCTGCACTCTCGGCACGTACTTCAGCTTTTGGCACACGTACTTTGCGATGTCCTCTGCCTCAGTGGTGTAGTGCAGGCGCGTGATGTACACCGGCGTGTTCGGGGACGCGGCACGCACCTTCTGGTTGGAGTCCACAGGTGCTTTGCATCCGTTCTTAATGTTTCGCGACCGGCGCTTCCGCCGTTGCATCATCACGAAACCTAGCTCGTAGCTTATGACTGCTTGCAACAACATATGTTGCAAGCAATCATAAGCTACGATAGCAATATGCGGTTATCAATGAAATCTCAACTAGTATTATAAATGCGAATGTGAGTTTGTTTGTGTCACGCTTTCACGCCTTAACTACTCGACCGAACATCATGTAATTTCGCATACACGTAGTCAGAAAAACAGCAAAAGGACATAGAATTTCATCCAGAAAAACGTACTGTTAAATAACCTAATCTACATTTACGCGAGCGGTGCCGCGGGCAAAATCTAGTATCAACATTATATCAAACATTCGAATACATAAAATTGTTGTCAATTGCATCGGTGGGTTACGACAACATCTTACCGTCAGCCGGTACATATTATCCTTCGTTGCCACCTTTATTATTAAAAGCATCAGTTTTCTATATTACACAAAAACTCAAAAATAACTATTTCTTATCTAACGCAAAAGTGTTATCTTGATTCAGATAAAGTCAGTCTAAACGCGCCGATTCACTGACACCAATCAACAGGGAAAGGCAATCAAATTCTTTTAAAAACGTCAAACATTCCTTTGCTAAGGCAACTGGAATGACAAATCTGGAACATTTGTTTTACAACTGGAATAAATTGGTAGCGGCACGGTGTTAGGCGCTAGTGAGCCTCCGTGGAGCTATATATCAAAGATGTTTGTTGATTAGCTTCTGTTTGGAACGAGCGAGGTATAATGAGGGCTCGGCCTAAGAGGCTTAAGTAGTATTTTTTTTCTATTTGCTTCAAGGAATATAAGGGGTGCATTTCTGCCGGTTTAGTTTGGACATATACGGATTTAGGTTAATAAGCTTGAGTTATTACGTTTAGGAATATAACGGTTATATATTATTAGCGTCTATCGTTATAATAATGGATGCTGAAAATTTCTGAAGCGTGTGCTGTAAATAATAAAATCTACCAGTGAAATAAATAAATGATGTTTTCCAGACCGAATTTCGGTCACGGCAGCCTTAACGGATACTGGCAGTCTGCGTAGGAGATATTATAGTACACAAGTGTGTGCGCAAGCACAAGTGCACTCTCTGTTCCCTAACTCTCATGATCCGATGGGACGGTAATCCGACACGACCGGAGAGAGATCAGGCGCAGAACCAACAGCTTTACGTGCATTCCGAAGCACGAGGGTGTCTAACACCGCCAACTTCCTAACTCCGGGCTGCTATTGAGATTTCTAACAGAAAAACCCAATAACTTTTCTTGGCTTGACCCGTGATTCGAACCCGAGGCCTCATGCACAGCAGTCGCATTCACTACCGCTACGCCACAGAGCCAGTGTAATAAAACGCATATGTATCTTCACTAATATTTTAATTTCGAATATGAGTTTGTTTGTTACGCTTTCATGCTTTAACTACTCGACCGATCATCATGCAATTTCGCATACACGTTGTCAGGGGTATTAAAAAGGACATAGGGTACCTTTCATCCAGAAAAAGATACTGTTTCCGAGGGATCGTAAATTATCGACATAACCTACATTAACGCGAGTGAAACCGCGGACAAAATCTAGTTTTATATAAAGCAACAAGTTCGGAGCTACTTAAGATTTATAGCTGCAGCAGGCCAGAGATGGCTAGACTTAATTGTTCTTCAAGTATGTCTGGTATGCCATATATTTCTGTTGAAGCTTATAAGCTACATGCACAATGTATTTTGTTGAACTACAAAATGCATTGTGCATGTAGCTTATAAGCTTCACACACACATGCTAGGTATATACAGCGTGTAACAGGAAGATGTGGTCATTTTTAAAGGCCGTGATAAATAACTGATAAATATCCTATGTGGCGTATAACCGAATCAAAAAAACAATTTTAAATTTTATGACAATTTATTTAATTTTTATTTAAACATCGAAACAAACGCATCATATCACTATCCAGATAGCGCATGGATAACAGAGATACCCCGAGTCAGCCTTTTGTGTTTTTAAGCATCGACTAAAATATGTGATATTGATAAGTCGATAAAAAGAAAATGCTGTATTTTAGTAACAATAATTACAATTTTGATTGTCGCGGTTTTCCATTGTATATACTGGGGCTATCTTATGTGATGCTTAAATATGACCACATCTTTCTGTTACACGCTGTATATACCTACATACGTATCATCAATACTAATATTTTAAAAAGGGAAATATTTGGTTTTGGTGGTTGTAATGATTTAACTCATAACTACTCAACCGATTTTCAAAATTCACCATTAGGAAGCTATATTAGCACCGAGTAACATAAGCTAGATTTTATTTTTTTTACTTAAATTTCTTTTACTCATATTACCTAACCTACTTTTACGCAAGCGAAGCCACGGACAAAAGCTAGTCTATCTATAAATGAAAAAAAGTCTTGTTTGACTTTATATTATGAGTCGATTTGATATGAATACATTAATTATGCAGTGAGTTTGGGTAAGTTCTAGAAAAGCTTAGGACAATAATTTAAACGGGCATATTGATCGAACCTAGTCTTAATAGATCGCTAGTCTACTATAAAATAAAAATACCATCCTCCATACCTCAAAAATCACTCCCAAACTAAACAGAAAATCGCAATGTTAGTGGTATAAACTCCTCTATAGTTGAAAGGCAGTATCACAAACTATTGTTATTCAATCTGGTGTATCCTTCGAAGTCAAACAGTATGCTTCGACACGTGTTTCGTCACACGAGGACTCGGCTAACTAGCGGATGAACACTGGGTCACTGCGCGCACGTGATATGAAGTTTCTGATGCCAATTACTCTCTCGAACATTTCAACTACGTAGCGGATCATTACGTTGTTTCACAAATAAATAAGCTATGGAGACGTAATCAACGTACTGAGTTAATTTCCCATCTATATTACTAATCCCACTATTATGAATATAAGAGGTTGTAAGGATGTTTGGATGTTTTGATATTTGTTTATGCCTCGACCGTTGAACAGGATGTCACGTGACATATAGATGGATCATTTCCAGGTTTGACACATAGGATAATTTTTATCCTGATACAGTACCTTTTTTTGGGGGAAGTTTACGTTTTCACGATTCAATTACTCGACCGATCATCATGAAATTTCGCATACATGTTGTCAGGGATACAGAAAAGGACATCGCGTACTTTTCATCCAGAAAATAGTACTATTACTAACATAACCTACATTTACACTAGCGAAGCTACGGGCATAATCTAGCTTAAAATAAAGCTGCCAAAGCGTTGTTAAGCTAGAAATGAGCCCGCTCCACTTCTTCCGCACCCGAGTCGTAGTTAAGCGTTCATTTATCATTGTCTTGGTGTGACAAACGGTGTTTAGCCATGTCCCATACCTCCGACATCATTGTTCTACTTAATTAATTAGCGCAATAAAGGTGGGACGGGGGTTAAAAGTGGCGAGTTGTTTGTCAAACTAAGGTGGGTTATACATTAGCTGATTTGTAGGCGGGCTGTTAGACGGCTAAGTCGGAAGTTTTATCACGGTACGTGGTACGGGCAGTTTCGAAGTTGTTTGCTATATTTGACTGCATAGATGATGTAGTGGTTTAAGTAGTCCCTTCGTCAGTGCCACCGCGCCGAGTGGTGTAGGTTCGATTCCCATACGGGACAAACATGTTTGATCCACAAATAGTTGCTCCAAGTCTGGGTATTCTTTATGTCCAAATTTTTATCTTTATTTTTAGAATTTAGTTTTATATGGGCAGTGAAATATGGCATAATGACTGCAACACCTAGTACATAAATGAGTTGTAAAATACTGAAATTATAATTTGATGGCGGTTTAAAATAGTGACCTTGAGTTTCTTACAGCTATTTTCTCATAGTCTCCATCTTTTGCCTGAACCTTGCAACTAACATAAATGTAAATTCAGAAAATGTAATTAACTCACTAACCCCTTTGACATTCATAAGTGTTACTTTGTGACCTAAGTGAATAAATGATTTTGGACTATGACTTTGACTTGATATAGCTTAAATGTTTGTAAAGTCTCCCGCGATACATGGAACATCGCCAGAGCGAGAGCTGACTTTAAAAAAAAGATAGCTAATTTGTGGGGTTATAAGGAAATCGGAAGTTTCATCAAGGTACGTAGTACAGGCAGCTTTGAAGTTGTTTGGCATATAATATAAACTTTGTTATTGCTCGTTAAAACTAAGATATTTAAAATAAATCGGGTAATTTAAGGTGAAATACGAAACTTGCGATAAAGAACCTACCTTTGTCAATTAGTTTGTGAATCGTTTCTGTCGTGTGAAATCGATAGGAACGATTCCAAGAGCGGGCGTTATAAAATAAAACATCGGCAGCAATATAAACGTCTCGTTTAGTAATTCGACAAAAACATTGCGTAGGAGACCCGCTTAGCAGCTTGTTAATTATTTTGGCTTAATGACTTACTAATCAATCATGAATATGTGAGTGACCGATGATAGCTATGAACGGTATTACATATTAACTTTAATAGATTAGAATACATACATGTTAAGTTTGTAGAGTGTCAAGACTTAGAATCAGAAACTAAATTAAAAATCGATGTTCTCTGGCTACCGGTGTGCCGCTGCCTAACTATGAAATTGCCGTTTATGTCCTACATCGAATTACGTGGTTTCTGTACAAATTGCAATGGTTATTTTAAAATTCATGTATAAGTCGAGAATAGACTATATTTACATATATATATATATATATATATATATATACCTATGTATTACTAAATTTTGCCCGCGGCTTCGCTCACGTAAATGTAGGTTAGCAACTGTACTTTGTGTACTTTTTCGGGATGAAAGGTTCCCATTATGTCATTTTCTGTTGCCCTGACAACGTGTATACAAAACTTCATGATGATTGGTCGAGTAGTTAAGGCGTGAAAGCGTAACAAAAAAACAAACTCACATTTGCATTTATAATAATTATTTCATACGTTAAAGTATGAAGTTGCCGTTGTATAGTAATAGATACTTTGAATTGACATAAAACCTTTATGGTGTGAGATTTTCGAGTGACACTTTTTCACATGATACATATAAAATTATTCTTTTAATAAATGTGCAAAAAAAACTAAATTGAAAGTCAAAAATCGAATATTTTCGACTTTCAATTGTTTTTTTTTTTCAGCTTAGCTGGGAAAGATACTTCGAAAATCCGAGTATTTTTTTAATACAAGTTCCGACGCGGAACTAACGCGGCAGAAACGGCTCACAATATCAAAGCTGCGTTTGCTGCTAATGAACGCTCCCTGCGTTTTTGGTTTAAACGCTTTCGTAATGGAAACTTCGACTTGAAGAACGAACCACGTGGAAGACCACCCACACAGTTGAATAGCGCTGAATTAAAGGAAATGGTAGAAGCCGATCAAAGTAAAATTACACAGAAATTAGCGGCATGGTTTATAGTTACTCTACTTACAATATTGGCTCATTTGCATCAAATCAATAAGTTAAACTCATATGAAAAATTGGTGCCTCGTGATTTGACTGATCTGCAGAAAGAAATGCGTGTTGAAACTTGTGTTGCCTTGTTGAATCGGTACAGAAATGAAGGAATATTGGATCGAATTATGACATGTGACGAAAAGTGGATTCTTTACGATAACCGTAAGCGAAAATGCAATGGCTGACCCCAGGTCAAACGCCGCAACAGTGCCCTTAAGCAAAGCTTATCAATAAAAAGTAATGGTAACTGTTTGGTGGTCTCTTCATGGTGTTATTCACTATAGCTTTCGCAAGTCTAGTCAAGCAATAACAGCAGATGTTTACTGTGCTGAACTTCGAACTTCGACTCGTGAATCGTAACGCTCCATAATAAGACCCCACACTGCACGAGAAACTCTGCAGGAGCTGCAGTTAGAAACCATACGTCATCCTCTGTACTCGCCAGACCTTGCTCCAACGGACTACCATTTTTTTTTCACGATTTGGACAACTATCAACGTGGTAAAAAATTTCTTCCCAGCAGGCACTACAAAATACTTTTCGCCAGTTTGTCTAATCTAGATCCCCGGCGTTCTATCTTAAAGGCATAAATGAACTTCCGTTTAGATGGCAGCAATGTATAAATAATTAGGGGTAAATATTTCAATTAAATAAATATGGTACATCTTATAAAGAAAATAGTTTCAATTTTTTAGTATAAATCAGCAATTTCATACTTTAACCCCGAATATTAGTTAGGATATGCATGATATTTATAATTTTTGAGAAATCAACAGCCTGTGCCGCGGAATGCAATAAATGAAGTTATTAATGGGAATGCAATATATTATATATTTTAACAGCTGAGTAGCCACTCAATACGATTGTATTTTAATATGCACTTAAAAGTAACTGAGACGAGCCAATCTCATTACATTGACCGGTTTATAAGTACTGTTGTGTAATTAAACACAATAACAGTTTTAACTGTTTAAAATATATGTATAAGATGTTCACTTTAATTTAAGTACTTTTATGGGAACTGCGGTCTCAATAATACGCTGTATAAACCCCGTTGGGTTTGTGGCTTATTGATCGTGAAAGTCTAGGTTTGATTCTAGGTGCATGCAAGGTCTGTGGATAAACCACTTAATACAGCTTGCCGGACTGTACCCATTAGCTGGCATCGCACTTCCGAATGTCCGCAGGGCTGTGGCAAGCTCAGCAGAGAGAGCAAAGATGGATGGCAATGCACGGCACCCCTTGTATGGTCACAGACCAGTGCAGGAAAGGCTGAAGAGCCGTAACAGCTTTGTTAAATGTGTCCATGCACTGACTTTGGAGCCATCAAAGGCGAGATGCAACTTGTGCTGAGAAAAATATCTCTACCTACACCTTTCGTGTCACCTGCTGAGAGCCTTCCACCTGGACATCAATTGCCATGGTCGGTCTGGAAGTCGCTAAATAGACTCCGAACCCAGATCGGTCGGTGCAAAGAAAACATGTTTAGGTGGAAACTCTCAGACGGTACCGATCTGTCTTGCGCGTGCGGTGCAAGACAAACGATGTCCCACCTTATATCGTGTCCTGTATGCCCGATAACTTGCATGCAGGAGGATCTGATGGCTGCCTCTGACAACGCGGCTAGCGTAGCTGCTTTCTGGGCGGCAAATATATAATTTAAAAGTGTTTGCCAACGATACGCAAAGAAGAAAGATTCTCTCAAGGAGAGTAAAGTTGAGTAAAATGTTGACAGGGTTTCCTGGTAAGAAATTCAAAGTGCGACGTTGGTAAGTTTGCCTGGTGTATATATAGGGCACAAAAATATTGAAATTAGTAGCTGTAATCACATAAATAATACTTAAAACTATACAGGCTCGCAAAAGAAAGCAGTTGCAAAACCAAACGAGTGCATTACACGATTTTTTTTTTTTTTTTTTTTTTTTTTTTTTTTTTTTCGGGGTTTTTGTCTAAATCAGACATATCAACCCCATCATACCTTTTAACATATGTAAGAATTACAAATTAAGTACTGCTATCACGTCGCACATCTTTTTAGCTTATTACACGATTTAGAAAAGCGTAACACCGAATATCACGTCCCCATAAGTTTATCAATACAAATCACTAAATAACAAATGCACGCTATAGTACCACAAAAAACTTATCGCCGACAACATACCGCGGGGGAGGCATTATGTGGCAGGGTGTACAATTTTGAACATGTTAAAATAATGTTATTTAGAAAATGAATTAAGTTTTTTAATGAGTGGTACAGCAAAAGTTGTTAAGTATGATGTTAAAAAGATACGGGTAGAATGTAATTTTTATTATTATTATATATTGCCTAACGCTTTAATATAAGATTTCCTTCAAATGAAAGCGATATTTGTGTCAACAAATAAACCATTTTTCTAGCGAGTAGCTATGATTTATTGGAGCGAGGCCACGGGTGGTGACTTCTTACAAAATATTCCCATTAGCTGCCAAAATACTCTAAATATACACTTAGAAAGGAAAATCTTCGATAATAATGAATTAGGTCGTGGGACTGCCTCGGTAGCGCAGCGGTGGTGTTAGCGACTAGTGTGCAAGGGGTATTGGGTTCCATTTTTGGATTGTGCAAAGTGTTATTGGTTATCCCCCTCCAATAATCTCTATCGCAGCACGAAGTCTGGAAATGTGTTTGGTATACAGCAATAAGCTCGGCACTTTGACATACGCTCCAAGACCGAGAAACATTGTTGGAGAAATATGGGTACTATGCGCCTCTTCTACAATTCTTTTGGGGTAAGGTCTACGTTTGTATATATTTTTAATTAATAATAAACTAGCGACACATTACAAGATTTCATACTGTTATTAAGATTTTTAAAAGCAGCATTACCCTAGTGGTATTCGCGTGGACTGCTACACCCAGGTCTCGAATTCGATTCCAAGGTACGCGCCTCTCTGACTTTTCGAAGTTAGGTATATACGAATTAAATAGTTAATTATCGCTTGCTTTAAAGGTGAAAGAAAATATAGCAAGGAAACCTACATGTCTACGAGTTCTCCATAATGTTCTCGAAGGTATGTGAAGTTTGTCTACCCGCACTGGGCAAGCATGGTGAACAATTTTGTTTTTTTACTTGTGATATTGCATTGAGTTTTTGTCAGACTCACCGGGAAAAAGATATCCTGGTAATACCGGCTAAACCTACCACGGTATTTCTTGACATAACCAGAGTTGGCGGGCCGCGCGAATCACTCTCACATCCAATCGCGACACCGCCGAGATTTCGGCTCAACGTATGAAACGGCAGGCCACTGCACTATAAAAAGAGTCCTTCTACAGTCTCCTTGTAGGGGGACGAGTACAAAACGACACAGAGCCGCGAGTAGGAACACGCACGCGGCTTATCGGACCTGGAGATGATCGGGTGGCGGGCAGGACCACGAAGCTCACCACCCCCAGGTAAAACCTCAGGGTGGCTGGAGGTCATCTCGCGCCTTCTGGAGTATGGTGTAAGAAGTCCCGGTGTAAGAAGGGTTAGGCCATAGATGGCCTAACCCTTCTTACACCGAAAAGAGGCACGTGCCCAATAGTAGGATAATTTAATACACCTAATAACATTTTGATCGTCCCGAGACTCCTACTCTGAACCGCACGATCAGTCTAAAACCTAACTTATGCCTACGAGTAAAGGGCATATTTTTATACGTCCTGTATTTTAATTTAAAGTTTAAGATCTTAAACTTACAATGAATTCTTGCTTTTTATATTTGATTATTAAGTTAAAACTGTATTTAAGTTAATATGTATATTAATGTGATTTTAAAATGAAATTAAGAACAAGTTCTTTAGCTTTCATTAGTATTAAAAGTTAAGTGTGTTTTAGTGTAATCCTATAATTATTGATTTTATGATAATTGGTTTGCCTGATTAGTACGGTGGTTTAAGTGGTATATTTACGGCTATCTTAAGGTATCGAGTTTTCGATACCTGAGTGGTGTTTCTTGGTTTTCTGTTAGGAAATTTTCTATTATTCTACCAGTGGAGTGCAATAGGCTCACTTTCTATTATGTGTGACTTAAAACACAGGTAATATGCGACTCTGACTATTTATTCTGGGATGAAGAGGTGTAAACTATTTTTGTTCCAACAACACAGTTCACATACAACATTTTATTTTTATTTTACGAATAGAAGGTAAGAAGCAGTGATAACCCAGTGGGAAACCGTTGAATTGCCACGCAGGGGTCTCGAGGTCTATCTCTAAGCGCTCATCTCTTACCTTCCGAAGTTATGTGCCCATCAGTTAGTTCTCGCTTGATGTATTCCTTCACCGTTAAAGGTAAAGGAAAACATCATATTTAGGAGTTCTCCATAATGTTCTAGAAGACATGTTAAGTCTGTTAACTCGCACTTTACTAGCGTAATGGATTGTGGCCTATCCATACTCACACTGAGAAGTGGCCCATGCCCAGCAGTGGGCCAGCTTAATATAGGGCTGATATTATTATAATAGAAGGGCCCTCCGTTTCCTAATATCTGGTGACGGCATATAAGACCGTAAAAAGTTCTTCCTTGCATTTTATAGTATACCAGCAAAATAATAATAAACCTGTTACTACGATTCTCCAGATAAGTAAGAGTGCCCGATGCGCATACGTCTATCTTTGTCTTTTTAAAAGGCAACTGTCCCTCTTACTTTATATCCTTTGTCGCTAAGATCATAACAAACATTCGAACAACGAATACAAAAACACCCAGACTCAGAACAGCTATATGTGAATCGCACATATTTTTTGTTCCGTGTGGGGATCGAACCCACACCACACGGCACGGCGGCAGGGGCGAGGCGACCACTTAAACAGATAAAAGAAACTGTACTTCTTCGGGCGAGAACCATAACCAAATTATTAGCAACGGCAGGCTTTTCAATGCAAATGTATAACATTCTAAAAATATAAAGTCTACTCAAACTTTTATATCTCGATTTATGCCACTAGGAAGATATTATCATCAAAAACAATGCTAGATCATAATATTGTCTTCTGTTTACGCGAATGTTATTCATTGAAATTAAACTACTATATACGGATTTTATCGCGTTGTTTATTTATCACTGTATTACATAATTTTGAAACTTCTACACTACTATTAATTACTATTGAATTTTACTTATTTATAATCTAATAAAATTATGATTGCTTTTCAGCAGCCATGGACACGTGACCATGGCTGCTGAAAAGCAACCGAAACGTCGAAGAAAGTGTAAACCTAAATATAAATAGATTAATAGTTTAAATAATTTTATTAGATTATAAATAAGTAAAATTCAATAGTAATAGTAGTGTAACAGTTTCAAAATTTTGTAATACAGTGATTAATAAACAACGCGATTAAATCCGTATATAGCAGTTTAATTAAACTACTATATACGGATATTTATTGAAATTTCAATCAATGCTAGATTATCGTCTTTTAATCAAGCTCACAACGCTCGTCGCAATGGCACTGGTGAAGCGACCACCTGAACCACTGCGCTACTTCGTGCTTCGTGCTCTCTCGCATTTCATTTCATCACAGCTTTAATTCTTTTCTCCTAGAAGCCCGCGAGTATTGACTTAGTATTGCAACTGATCATAGACTACCTTCAGTAAATATATACTTACTAGTTTTTGCCTGCGGCTTCGCTCGCGTTTTTTAAATGAAATATAGCCATTGTTACCCAGTGATAATAAAGCCTTCTAAAGGTAAAATAATTTTAAAATTGGTTGAGTAGTTTTTGAATTAAATACACAATAAAAAAAAAAACATCAAATCATTCCTCTTTATTAGTATAGATGTAGAATATACTGTAGATCGGATATGTAGGTATCGGGTTTTTACAACATAGATGGCAAGCAAGCTTTCAACTGGTAAGTCGTTTGCTTGAATAGCTTTTTCGTCGACTATAACTAAGACGGTCCAGACTAATGTAACCAGCAAATTTAACTTATTTAACGATGCTTTTGCAAATATCGAACGAATAAACATTAGCTCTTAGGCACATGTCTCGCTATCTACTGAGAAGCGAGTGGTGGTCGACTTTTATCTCGCTTATCAAACGTCGAAATCATATAAAATTGCATGTAACAAAAAGAAACAAATATATTTGTAGGTCGCTGTCTGTCCACACTGCCAGCGAGAACTCTTTCTTTCAGCGACGTGAGCTTCTTGTAGGTATCTTTTCATAGATTCAATCTTTTGCTTGAACCAAGCAACTAACTTTGTTTTAAGTCGCAAGTGGATATGTATATTCTTAACAAACGTGACAAAAGTCGACGCACTAGGCACTCTGATTCTCGTTTCCCGTTAATCGCCATTTTTGGGACATGTGCCTTACCGAGAGACAAATAAACGCATAAAATAACCTAAATGTCGAGCTGGCCATTTGTTCTGGCATTTAAATGAACTTGAAAATTAATTGTCTGACATTTCTATGACCATTTTATGGTTTTCCTTTTAAGGTCATAAACAATCGCACGGTCGTCTGATGTTAAGCAATTATCAAATTTTTTGAACCTGGTGTCCCTGATCGTCACCATCACCATCGCAAGAGCTAAGAGTAATAAAAAGCCTATTGTCAGCACAGCGCTTTCTAAAGTAACATGGACTATAAGACCAATTTAAAAAGATTTTTCAGGTTTGACTGTTAGTGACTAAGATTCAAGTTCAGCCGAATTTCAATTTAAAAAAATACTACTCCTGCTCTAGGATTACTTTCTGTGTCGTCTGGTGGTCTCAAACTCAAACTAACAAACTAACATCAAACATTTCAGTCAGTCAGTTCGTCAGTTTGTTTGTCAGTTCAAACTATCATTTCAGTTTTTATTAGTGTAGATTATGACTACCTTTAGTGCCTTGACATTAGTTTGCAGCTGACAGTGAAGTTCCAGATTAGATATTCAAATCTAACGAAATTCTCAGTAGCAGCATCCTTAAAAACAAAAGAGCCTGGAAAAATAGGGTAGTTACCTATGTTTTATTTGGTATCTATATTATTTTACACACAAGAGCAAAATAGCAATGAAAATAAATATTTTTGTGCAAACATTATTTAAATTGATTGCATAATAGGGTAGTTATTCATATTTTAAATTGATGTATATGAAAAGTGGAATGTCTTGGGGATATTTCGCTGTCTCACTCAGACAGCTGTATTTAAATAGCGGTTACGTCACAATTAGTATCATGCATCCTTGTTCTGTCTATTAACAATTACCTACTACCAGATTTGAACCGCATGTATTTAATTTATTTTAAGTATATTTCTTATAGTTACTTTAGAGTTTAGGTAATTGATACGGACGGTGTAGTGGTTTATGTGATCACCGCGCCACTGCCACTGCACCGACTGTTTGGGTTTAAATCTCACACGGGACAAACATTTGTGTGATCCACAAATGGTTATTCCGTGTCTGGATGCTCTTTATGTCCGTTTTTTCAATGTTTGTTTAGTTACCCGCGACACAGGAATTATTCTTAGTACAGGAGTTATCTTTTTAAACAAAAGAAGAAGGAAAAGAAAACAATCTGATTTAATATTTAAAAATTGTGTTCTCTATTGGCAGAAATAATGGCTGTTACATCTCTGCCTAGCCCTTTTAAGATATACAGGCATGAGTCTGTATATTAAATAGTAATAACCAATGGCCTAATTTACGTGATTAATTGAATCATTCCTGTCCATTATAATAGCTGTCATACACGTAATTGGATAATTATTCAATAGCGCGCAAAACTATTTGATTAGCGTGAATACCAATGGACATTGGACAAAGTATTTGTATTGTCCGACATGTCTGCCTCGCTGAACTTTTGGTTGGTCCGTCGGTTTGTTTGCTGATAGGTTGGATCCTCGAACAAAGTGTGGTTCTAACTGGAAATTTTTGGTAGTTGTCTGGATAGGTACCCTATGGCCAGTGACTCTATGGCTCTTCATAAAGATTGGATCCAAATAATATCCAGATTCAGTACAACCATTTGTAGATCACACAAATGTTCGTCCCGTGTAGAGTACCCACCTCACACCACTCGGCGTATTGAGAAAATCTAAAACTAAAACCACTGTGCCCTCTGTGAAATTATAATTACATATTATAAAACAAAGGTCCCCGCCGCGTCATTTTGTCTGTTCGCGAAACTCAAAAACTACTGAACGGATTTGCATGCGGTTTTCACCAATAAACAGAGTGATTCATGAGGAAGGTTCAGGTGTATAATTTGTTAAGGTGTTGTACTATCCATGCGAAGCCGGGGTAGGACGCTAGTATTTTTATAAAAATAAGGGCGTTTAAGTCTTTGGGTTTTTAAACCTTTAGGCGGTCTTGTGATATTGAGCTAAGCTTTCAACCGCGCTAGGAAATAGGTGAAATTAAACACTAATAATTGTAAATATTACATGTATTTTCAACTTTGCACATAAACAAGGCAATAAGAGAATACAATTTTATTACATTCATCTTATTTAACTCATCCCGGATGAATGTGGAAAGATAATACGGAACATAGAAAGCCGAACACTCGCAACATTCTCAACTAAAATTAATGGTACTCTTACATTTACTAATTCGACATGGCCGAGTAAAAAAATAAATTTTATTCTACTACAGTATACATACTTTATAACATGCTTTATTTATGTGATTATATAAAATATGGTGTGTGAATACAAAGTTCATATTTCTACTTAGTTTATCTTACCAATATAGTAAATGGCGTGAGATAATAGGTAGATATATACAGCAAGAAAGGTACGCATCATGTTAAAATTATATAGCCGTAAACAAGACTTGATGAGAGATGGTGCATAGCTTAGTCTACAATGTTTACACACATACATACATATCCTCACGCCTATATAGGATAATTACAAGACAATGAATAGCTTAATTAGTAAAGCGACTATGATCGAAATTTTCTTCGTTCATAATTTACTGACAAATACATATATATGGGTACAGTTCATTATCAATTCTTTATTAATATAATCTTTTATCTTTCCACAGTCATTGCATTTCAGGTTTTTTATTACATTTTATACACTTTATATACATTACAGATAGCCGTAATTTTGGCACATGTCATACTTTCATAGCATTACGTTAGTTACACTAACTTGTAAGAAATTAATTATTAGGTACATATTGGGTATATAAATTATATTTAAGTTCAATATAACAATAAGGTGAATATCGAAAGTGGGGTGAATTCCGAAGGATTAAATTAATTATTGACAGGTTAATTTAATACAAAAGTGATTCCATTGTTGTGTCCATCTTTGCTATATGTTATATGTTATTTTATGGTATAATATAATATACCTAACGCTTATTTCTAAATATGGTGCAATTATAAAACCATTATTTCATATCTTTATTTTAAACTTTCTATATTCACATTATGATTAATATTCACCAAAGTAATAAATCCTTTACAGTAATATTATTATTGTTAATCAGTAGGACTAGTAAACTGACTGTGAGTACAACTGTTGACAGATTCCACTCACTGGTCTGTGATTTAATATAATTATATTCATAATTCACCCCGCTTTGTTATTTAGCAGAATTAATTAGGAAATATGTAATAAAATATATTATAATAATGTATGTTAGGTACTTATATAATAATTTACTGCCCTACATAAATATTTATGCAAGTTGGTTCGCGTTTTGGACGCGTATAGCCACATTCCTATTTTGCAATCCTTACCTAAAATCCAAAAACTATCCTGCATGCAGTAAACAGTAACAACAATATGAACGTTTGAGTATAGTAGTGATTATATTTCTGAAACAAATAAAGTTGTGAAAGCTGTTTATAATGCTTTATCGCTATCTAGGGAAACGCGTAGCAGCGTCCAACTGTGTAGTTTAACTTACTATGGTCATTTATCTGCCTTAAAATTATTAATTTAACACGTCCTCCCCCGTGAGAGAAATATACCCCTTTGTAAACAGTAGTACTAGTGTAAAATATAAAACTATTACTTTTACAAAATATTTAATAAATTAATTCGTATGCTTACAATTTAAAAGAACACATAGATTTCTTACGTATATTTTCTATAAATATCTGATAAATAAACTTTCTAATAAATTTTCTTTATTCAACCATATTATTTTTTTAAGAGAAATAAACTAGCCCTCGGATAAGTATCCGAATTTAATTAAGATACATTTTAGATATCCAACAATGAAATTCAAATATATACAGTCAAAATTAAAACAAAAGCTTAAGAGATTAACCATTAACTTTTAGCGGGACTTATTTATAATTCAAACCTTTTGAAAAATTCATTGAAACCGCGGAGGTACTTGAAATAGTGGCCGTTTTTAAAAAAGAAAGAGATGTGATAGATAGACGAGATTGTCCACGTTCCGAATCATTCCGTCACGGTTCCGATCAACTAGGAGGGCCCTCAGATTAATAGACATTTAGTGATTTTATATTTATAGATTTTGGAGTATCGTTATATTTTTATTATTAGCAGTTGATAGCCGCGGAACATTTTTGTTTTTAATAAAGACTACACTTCCGCATTAGATATATTATATTATTGTGGTGCAGCAGACTTAACAAACTTTGTACCAACGGATCCAAAAACTCTTAAAATTAGAATAACTATTTGTGAATTAAATTTTTTTGGCTCCCGTAGATAACGTTGTGCGGCAAGTGCTGGATTTGCCTTTAAATAAAACATAAAACGGTTGTTTACTATTGCGTGAGTGGTATATGCTGCGCTGGCTCTAAACATTTGATTTCTAGTCTTAATTTTGGCTAAACGATTATCCTAACGATTCGCCCTGTGTAGACACCAACTAGACATAGTTTAGTTGAATTCAAAAATTACGTTAACGTAATCTTTTATTTTATTATCATTTATTTGGTTTGCCAACAGTAAAT
Source organism: Catocala nupta (assembly GCA_963675205.1). Lineage (NCBI taxonomy): Eukaryota > Metazoa > Arthropoda > Insecta > Lepidoptera > Erebidae > Catocala > Catocala nupta. The sequence goes on along the minus strand of OY776103.1, from coordinate 12,256,140 downwards.
ATATAATATACCTACTGAAATAATATATGTATTACAAAAATAAAATACCTGATAAATTTACCGATTATAGGCTAATCAACACTTAATCATACTCACATAATATAATAGAAATCAATAACAGTATATATGCGAAAAACAAAACAAGATATAAAAAATTATTATAGTAATTCTATCATTTATTTATGTGTGAGATTGTTATCGCTGTTGGATCTTGTTGCAACAAAAACTATGGTTAATTGCAGTAAAACATAAGATAAAACAATTCTCTAGTACTAAGCCCTAACATGTTTCACTAGAGTCGATAGTCCAATAAGACAAAATTCTCTGTCTGCCCTTCTACACCCTTCACCCTTGTAGAGTAATATGTTTAACTTGTTAGTGAGGACAGCTTAAAATATTGGGCTCGTTCAATACACGAGCTGAAACCACAGACAGGTGGCCAATTTACCGAAATGAAATTGAAAACGTGCGGTAAATTATTAATCAGTCACTGGTAAAATATATTTGGCCTTAAGCTGTGCAAGTAGTAAATATTTAAGTCTTAGAAATAATTTTAATGATATTATAAATGCAACAATCTTTGTCTGCTTGTTCAATGTTCTACAGCTAGACTGCTGTACAGATTTGGTGCAATTTCGTATGCAGATCAATTGAACCACAAGGAAGGACAAAGTGTAAAAACACTCTGCAGTCGTGATTAAGTAATGGAATAATTATAAATAAAAAAATAACTGTCTGTTTGATACTTTTTAAGGCTAAACTGTTGAACCTAAAATTTTTAAATTTCATACCTAAAACCTCAGGAATTACATAATTATTATATAAGAAAATTCCAAAGAAGTCGCGATGCGAATTAAATTATGTTGATGATAAAATTGTTGTTAATACTTTGATGTTGTATTCTATTCTGGATTTTCTACGTTAGCATGTTCCAAAAAATCGATTGACCTTTATATCAGTGTAGGTTTTATGGCTATATATTGTAATAAATATTAAACAGATACCAATAAATAAAACTAACTGTTTTGGTCCATACACAAGCAATATTGTGAATTTAATATTAATAAAGATTCGATATCTAAAATTGTAAAGATACAATCCTATAAAAGTCAAATTAAATTCATAGATTTCTTAAAGCCCGAAACTTAATCATTTAAATTTATTTAGCTGAAGACGCAACCCTAGTAGAAATTAATTTACTACTAATTCAGCAATACAGAAACAAATAAGAAAACTAAACTGTTTTTATGTTGGAGCATATATCATGGACGTTTGACAAATGGCCTCCACTATATATCATCCTGTCGGGAACATATGACAAAAATATGAATGGAGATAAAGCTCTAATCCCAGTTCTCTTTAAGGATAAGTATGAATGTAGCTGTGATTCGAAAACTTAAACAATTGAGAAGTCTTAAAATGAATATTAATGTGTAAACAAACAAGAGATCGCCTAATGTTTACTGTTTGAAATGTAAATAATATAACATTAAGTTTATTTCTCTTAAGATAGTATTGTTGTTTGTTGCGTTATCTGCCTGCATTTGTTTTGTAAACAGTAGTTAGTAGTTGTTATTTTCTGTTGCTTGTATTGCGTTAAAAGCTTTTTGATTGGTCTCGGTTTTAACATTTGTATTGCAGGCTTCTAAACATTAAATAGGAAAATTAAACGAGATGCAAATATCTAAGATGCAAATTCAGCCACTCAAAAAGTCCTTAGAAAATTTAAAAAAATATTTTAAAAAGGAATAGTGTTTCGGTGATTTTTACATACAACTAAAACAATTTTAATTGAAAATATATTATCTTTTAGGTCGACAAGAAATTCTGAGCTATATATCAATCGTTTGGTCTTCGTAGCCTACTAAATTATTCCGAGACAATTTATGTCTTAGAGTAACCAAAATCTTTCAATATTATAGCTCAATCCTATAAGTGGCTTGCGTGTGAAAAAATATGATAAACATAACTTTGTTTCTTATAATATTACTATGAATTTCATGATGTATGGCTCCATTGTAAATCTATTTGGTTGTGTTAAGTAAATGCAATGATTTAACTGGCTTCCAGCCAACGAAAAATATTCTTTTTATACGAAACTTTCCTTACTGCTGTAGTCATATATAAATATATTTTTCTCTCTATCAAGTGATGGTATACAAACAAATTTGTTCCTACCCTCAACTGAGTCACTTACATCTAAAGTTATGGAATAAACATTATTAGTTTTTACATCTAAGTTTAATATTTGTATTTGTTTATTGTTCTCATTGGCAGTATCTATTGCTAATTCGTTGGAACAATGATTGTCGTGTACTTCTGCATACGTGTCATTGTTTACTTCGTTGAGTGCTGCGATGATTTTCATACTGTTGCGTCTCGTGTTCTCAACATTTATTATCTCGCCTACTTTCATCTGTTGCACATTTTCCTCTTTTATTTTTATTTTCTTACTTTCTCTATTCACAAAATATTTTTGCGATGATGTCCTATTACTGTATCTTCTCCAAAATGAATCAGAAGTATTTTGACTGCTAGAAAATCCTGTAGACGTTGTTGTATTAAATGTGTCCCTTCTGTGCATTGTTTCCCTCAGACTTCTACTGCACCTCATCAATTTATTTATCCTTAACAACTTTACAAAGCCCTCTCTAAATTTCGACGACATCAAATTGTATAATATTGGATTGATTGCCGAATTTAAATACAGCATTACCCTACAAAAATATAAAAGTATGTAGTAACCATCTATACCTAATGACATTATTGTCTCTGGTGGGAATACGATGATCCAAAGCGTTAGGGCTTTGAAGGGCAGGAGGCAGATGAAGAATGATAAGACGACTGTACCCAGCATAAGGATGACTTGTTTTCTGTATCGTACGACGTTGCCGGTGTTGCTGGTATTCTTGGTGTTCTGAGCGATTATCACGGGATTCTCCATGAGGTTTTTGGCAATGACACTGTACAACACGAGGAGTACTGCGAGGGGGACGATGAAGAAAATGGCTATGGTGAGGATGAAGAAGAGGGCTGACCAGAAGGTGTCGGCTTGTGTGAGACAGACGGGGACTTCGGTGCCGTCCTCGTAGACTTCATAGGTGAAGGTTGCAACGCCAAGGATGGGGCTGTGGAACAAAAATCTTGTGTTAGACTAAATTGAATACTTTACTTTAACATTAGTGTAAAACATAAGAGTTAGATAATTTACGTGTAGATCAAATAGTAATAAGACTTAATTTGGAAAGACAAAGAGTGGCTATGATAATTATTATATCCTTTGCTAGTAATCTCAAAATGGAAAAATGCTATATTTAATTGATTCGTGTTTTATTATTCGCCACTTATATTTGTTTATTTAAGCTGTTTAGTATATATTCATGAATATATTAATATTATATGGCCTGTTTTAAGACAAATCGTTACAGTAACACCAATGCAAGCAATTATACTAATTTGACTTTGAAATTTAACGTATAAACTAATTAAATCTATCCAAATGTTCTACGAAAATTAAGCTTGCTTGCGTTGAATATAATGTAATATACGTAAATTTATTTCATTACACTTAGGTTGAGTATGTTTATCGCCTGTTTGCTTCAATTTGATAATTATAACCGTTGAGTTATACATAAGTACACGTTTGTATATTCTCGAAGGGTTAGGCAGAGGTGTAGGATCATAACCGTTTTATCCAATGTTTCGTAAGCCCTACGTGGTATGGGGATATGTTATTGCCATCTACCAGGCATATATAGTAGACTCAGTACTGTAACGTATCCTTCACAATCGAACCTTACAATTGGTAACGAATATAAATGCTAAATATAAAATACTGCCAGGTCGTTTACGATCGGTATGAAATTATAGCACAGTAGACATCTTGTCTAATAACGAACTAAATTATAGAGCCATAGAAATATGAAAACTTGTCATAATAAAATCAAATTTCGAATATTTGATTCATTCGAATTGTTGACAACAATATAACAACTAACGCCCACGTGGACGAAATCATGCCTTAAGTTAGTACCTACTTGAATATTACAGAGTAATTGTTGCGGAACAAGTACGAAGTAAATGCTTCCAATCAAGCACAAAATTAAGTGTCTAGAAACAAATTTACCATGAAATTGATCTCATTAATTACCTCTTTAGTAACGTAAAGAGATTTTCATTCGGTGCTTTCAACTGTGTTACTAGAACAGAGAAGATAATGTCGCCTGAATTTTAGTTGCCTAGCGACGATTTAAAAGTAATAGATAATTTATGTATATATTAATACGTGAAGCAAAATTTTTATAGCCCTTTTTACAAAAATGGCGCGGACGGAGGAGTATAATAATTTGGCACAGTTAAAGTTTATATAGCGAAGAAGTGGCGAATCCTAATATTTATATAAAATATACATTAGAAATACATTAAATTAATACAAAAACACTACACGCATACAACCATGTATTTGACACACGCAGTCGAATCACATTCGTCGTATTTCGTAACTATGGTGTAACCATAGTTAAATCAATATACATATAATGATATATTTTAGCAATATCTTACAGGCGACCTTCGGGTGGACTGGAATGATATATACTATTTATATTATAATATATTTACGTATTTATATTTAATAAGGAAAAAAGCAAAGTAGCAAGCTTAGGAATATCGTCAATGAAAGAGTATAATCATTTGTTTGAAAAAGATCAAATATTAACCTGTATAGCCTTGACACAATCTAAATAATATATGATTATAAGAGTATAGTTATAGATATTAAAACCTTAATTACTATCAAACTTAAATTTTAAATCAATTATGGTCGAATTTTGACCACTTGGCGACCGCTAGAACTATTTACATTGTAAATGATGGCTAGATTATGCATTATTTTGGGGTGTGTTACGGTTTGGAATAAATTGAATAATTTTTAAATATTTAACTGAAATATACTAATTACCTAAAAGGTTATTAATATTTTTGTGTGACTTTTTTATAGCTTACTTAACAACTTCCGTTGTACCTATATTCATAATTCATTATTTGATTTTCTATACGATATACAAATATTGAAATGTATTGCTTTAATTGCATGACTATGGCTTAAGATTACACGCAGTCGTATAAGAAAGCAGCGGCTTAGCTAAAAAACGCATTGCGGTGGGAGAAGGCGTTTCGCGGGTGCTACGAGTAGGTACGCATGTCTTTTTTGTTTTATTTAAAAAGACAACTACCGTACTAGGAATAATTTCCCTGTCTCGGGGGACTTTACAAACATTTAACTTTGATTTCATTTGATTGATTTTGATTTAAACAACGAACAACGGATTTGTGCACGACACTAGTTTCAATCAAACCCACAACACTCAGCGCGGCGGCAGTGCCACCCGTACAGTCAAAATTTAAGTTCATAAAAATATGACGTATGTAAATGGTAGAACGAAAGTTATTAAGTATACAAGATACAGGTAAAAAGTTATTAGTATTTTTTATTTAAAACGTAGATAGGTCGTATAGTAAATCCCTGTCGCTAACGTGAGATTCTCTGAAGTTTATGAAAGCTGACGCCTTTTTTTATATACATTTCTTTTTTACAATATGCGCTTTGATTTCAAATGTCATGTCGGTCGAGTAGTAAAGATTCGACTGATCATGATAAAATTTCGCGTACACGTAATCAGGGGTCCAGAAAAGGACATAAGGTATCCCTTTCATTCAGAATACAAGTATACTTGAGGGATAAATAATTCTAGTATAATGTTGTGATCGTTTGTTAATTTAGATAGGTCTGCTATCATATGCAATAATAGAGAATCATTGACTCCACGGATGGCGTAGTGGTTTACGTGGTCGCCTCGCCACTGCCGCCATGCCAAGTGTCTTGGGTTCGAATCCTACACGTGACAAAAATTTGTGTGATCTACAAATAATTGTTCTGAGTCTTGAGTGTTCTCTGTGTCCATTGTTAAATGTTTGTTAAGCGATACAGGAATTATGCCAATGGCGGGAGTTGTCCTAAAAGAAAAACTAATTTATATACAAATATATCTTCTAGCTGCAGAGATAGGTAGTTTATTCTGAAACCTGTACATAGGTAGGAGAAATGAACGCCGAAAGCGTACCGTCGTCCATTGTGTTTAATTGACGCGTGCTACAGACATGCCATCATTAGCATCACGTAATCGTCAGTTGCTAATCTGTGCACACGTTAACGCTGCACTAACTAGAGAGTTATTATATAGGATAATAATTTTTGATTGCACGTATGACGTAGCGGTAAAGTGCTCGCCTCGCCAGTGCACGGTCATGGGACAATATTTTTTGTGATTCACAAATGATTGTGCCGAGTCTGTGTGTTCTTTGTGTCCGTTGTTTGAATGTTTGTAAAGTCCTTCGCGACACAGAAATTATTTTTAGTGTTGTGTTGTCTTGTTTTGTACAACAATTTTAACTCCGGCTTAACATACGCGTGTACTCTAAAGGAAGAGGCGTACGATAGATTCATGACTAATTCTTACTAATATTATAAATGCAAATGTGAGTTTGTTTGTTTGTTACGCTTTCACGCCTTAACTAATCATTCAATCAGTATGCAATTTTTCATACACGTTGTCAGGGGTACAGAAAAGGACATACAGATAGGATCTTTTATCCAGGAAAATGTACTACAGCACTTTGTCAAGCTTATTGTAATACGTGTCATCGGTACAGTTGGTTTTTATTTCATTACTCACTAACCAAGAGATCGCGTACTAAACGAGCACACATCGACTAGCTAGGTGATAATTCTTCGACCTCTCAAGGCGGGAACTCCTCTAGTGTGAAATGAAACTGCGATAACTATCACGCAACAAGTGCAACTAAAGTGCAGTTTCTTACTAACTTAGCTGTAATACGGTTCCACTTCCAGCATTTTGTTAATTAACGCTACTCTATACTAATATTTAAAAAAGGCAATATTTGATTTTTGTTTCTTTGTTTGTATGGATTTAACTCAAAACTACTCAACCGATTTAAAAAATAATTTCTCCATTATAAAGCTATATTATTACCGATTAATATATTATTGCCATATTAATAATATATATTGTAATATATTGGCCATATTTTGTTTAAAAAAATGTTACGCAACTTAACCTAACCTTTTTTTACGCAAAAAAAACGGCTGGCAATAGCTAGTATTTAATAAAATAGTAAACAGGAAGTAACTTGATCGATTAATGATCTTTGCTGTTGTAAATAATAATAATAATAATATTCTACCACATATATATAAATGCGAATGTGAATTTGTTTGTTTATTTCTGTGTTTGTTTGTTAGTTACGCTTTGATGCCTCAAATACTTGATTGATTATGTTATCATAAAATTCAGGATACACGTTGTCAGGGAACAGAAGAGGACATAGGGTATCTTTCGTTCAGAAAAAGTACACATACCAACTTAACTTAACTTACATTTAGGCGAGCGAAGTCGCAGCCATATTTTTATTCATCTATTTTTCTTTTACTTTAAAAAAAGACATTGCCCGCACTTGATATAATTCCTGTGTCGCGGGGAATTTACTAACATTCAAACAACGGACACAAAAAAACACAGACTCGGCACAAACATTTGTCGATCACACAAATTTTTGTCCCGTGTGGGGATAGAACTCACACCACTCAGCGCGGCTTTCGGTGACGAGGCGGCATCTTAGATTACTATGCCATCCATGTAGTGTAAAATATAGTTGATAATAATAATGTTTGGTGCACTGTGCGCCACACGATCGAATATGGTCAGCGACCGCGTTTGAGGTCCGGCCGCACCATGTTCGATCGTTTATTTGCTCTCTGACTCTGGTTTAGTATAAAAGGGTACTAATCTAGGCGAGCCGGCTAATTCATGCCGTCACCAAATAATTAGAAGTGATAGGCTTTGAGGCTCGAATTAAAAGCAGTCAGGCAGTATTTAAGAGGCAGGTAATTGTACAATTTGGGTGCTCTCCCACCCTCACCCCTCTGCTTACCCCATTGGGGATTAGGAGCGTTAGACTATGTACGTATAAGGCATGTTCAGGGTACCATTTTACATAGTCATAAAGAGCAAAAAACTCAAAATTAAGGGAATAGGTACTTAGATCTCTGCGGTTGTTAACTAAAGAACAGAAGAAGATTACATATTTTAGGCCCAATTTTTTCGTACAGACATTTCCCGCTCTAGGAATAATTCCTGTGTCGCGGGGGACTTTACAAATATTCAAATAACAGACATAAATAACATCCAGAGTCGGGTTGTTTATTTTAAAACACTTTTATTAATTATTTTTAACATAACTCGTCAATATCCGTATAAAGTACTTTCATTTCAATATATAGTATTCACGCAAACGTATGATTCGATTCGATTCGCACCCACAACACAGCGAAATGGCAGTGGTGAGGCAAAAAAATAAGTGCTGAAAGGGAAGGCAGAGGTGTACTTTTCACACTCACATTTCGCCAGGCTAGATTTAGGTCCCACGTAATAGGGAATGAGCCTATTGCAGTGCCAGCCACTGTGCTGCTACGGAGAATTGCTTGACAGGAAAATCCAATAACAATTTGCTTGACTCGGTAATCAAACCAGAAACACAATGGTCGCTAAATTCAGACGAATAGAAATCTTTACGTGCGACCGACAATTATTTGTGTATTAAAAAGCATGGTTCGTTATAGGCAACAAAATTACAAAACCTAATTAATTTATATAATAATAAAGTAAATTGCTTGAGCCAAAAATAACTTGAAACTTGACCTCTTTCAGCGGCAATTTAAATAGGAGCAGAATATATAGACGTCACATCTGCGTTTTTGTGAATAATTTTCTCGCTCCAATGTAAAGAATTGTGTGAGATAACATTTTAATTTAACCCAGTTTCGGGGTTTATCCCTTGTTGAGTAATCAAGTGCTTTGATAACATAGACGAGATACCTCCCTGACATTTCAAAATAAAGTGCGTATTTAATAGTAAATTATATAATATTGTCTTACGTTTACGCGAATGTTATACATTGAAATTAAACTGCTTTATACGGATACTATAGTTTGCTTCGAAAGTGAAAGTGTAAAAGTATCGTGAAGATGCATGATGATGCTGCATGTCTAAGAGTCGTGTTTCTGAAGATATGTGAAGACTGCCAACCCGCACTGGGTCAACATGGTAGGCTATGGCCTAACCCTTCTCACCCTGAGAAGCGGCTCGTGCCCAGAAGTGGTATAGTTTATATACGCGGCTGATTTTATTATTATGATAAAGATACCTATATTCTTAAAATAATAAATAATTTGTAGAAGTTAGTCAACACAATTTAAATGAAAAATATTATAAATACGTAAACAGTACGTAATAAATATTTTATCTTAAATGCAACGCAATATAGCACTTGGAATAGGTAAACGTTGAAGCGATTTCAGTTTAAGCTTGTAGGAAATCTGTGTATCACAAATAAGGTACTCAGATTTCTTTCAAAAGAGCTGTGATACTTTATCAATCAATCAGACAATTGCAAGCTCGTTGCCCATTTTTCTTCAATCTAATCCAGCTACGTCTTTCAGCGGCTACAAAAATGCGATTTTTCTCTTCACGCTTGAGAAAATATTGAAGTGCCATTAGACAAGTGATATAGAACTGATATGACCAAGCTGTCTCTTAACAAGTTGGCACAGGGCATATAAACTATCGGGCACGTCACGATCGTGGCGGTAAGTCCCGTTTTTGAGCAGTGGCTGCAGAGATGGCATGACGCCCTCACCTTCCGGTTGACACAGGTAATGACTGGCCACTGTTGCCTTGGCCGGTTCCTGTGACGCATAGGCTGGCAAGAGACGCCCGGTTATCACCACTGCGGCGGCTGCGGCGATATCGTTGAGGAAACGGCGCTGCACACTTTGGCGGACTGCTCCGCCTAGGCATCGCAGCGTCGCGTCGGTTAATCGCGGCAGACGGTATGGTTTCCCTCTTGCTCCCGGCCGTGGTTCAGTCTATGGTCCGTAGCGAGAGGTCATGAAACACCATCGCCTCCTTCTGTGAGGAAGTAATTTCCATCAAGGAGGTGGCAGAGCGGGAGAGGGTTCGCTTAAAACCTCTCCCCAATCGCAGAACTGGGCGTCGGAGGGCGCAGGACGACCTCTAGCCACCATGAGGGGTTACCTCGGGGTGGTGGGCTTCGAGAGCCTTCCCGCCATCCGATCAGCTCCAGGTTCGAGAAACGGCGTGCATGTTCCTACGCGCGCCTCTGTGTTGTGTTGTCTTCGACCCCAACAATGGGACAATTGGGCAAAAATTAGATTTTGTAAATGGGTAGGATGTATAACGACGGGTCCCTAATCTCAGCGGGGTCGCAATTGTATGTGAAACTGATTCGGGCGGCCCTGCCGACTCTGGTTATGTCAAGGAACACTGTGGTAGGTTTAGTCGGTATTACTGGGATATCTTTCCCCGGTGAGCTTAATATAAACTAGCCCTGTGGAGAGGTATGCGTCATAACATTCCCCCACGTAAAAAAGGACATATAAACTATATCAGTAGTTACTGATATAGTTAATATATCATAAAAATAAATGCTTACTGAATACTTTTATTTTCTCATCTAAATATTACTTATGAATACAACCCATTATTTGTTTGCGCAAATTAAATTCATTCCGCTAAACTGAGTGGAGTCGTTCAAATGAAAAATAATACATTAATTACGAAAAGCACTCTCGTAACATTTTCATGAGGCTTTTGTGAGCAAACAACTTGATAAATGAAATAAAAATAGTACGTATTTTAAATTGGCTTATTAGCCTACATTACACTGTAAGAGTAGGTACTGACCGCAAATATGTTTTCAAATATTAAAAGAGCCTTATTTTTCTCAAGGGGTCTCAAGCTGCTAGGGTCCAAGTATTTTGACTATATTTTAACACAAATAAATATTAATAGCCTTTTTAAATTATACTTTATCTATACAAATAAATAAAATCGAAGTGTCTGTTTGTATTGTCAAAATAACATTTTTCTCTAATGGTAAGCGGTTATCATATTATCGACACGGCTCCTGTAGAGCCTGGTGCAAGCCTGCGTGCTGCAGCACCGAACACACCGGTGTACATCTCTCGCCTGCATTACACCACTACGGCGGAGAATATCACGGAGTATGTACGGCAGAAGTCCAAGTACATGCCAAGAGTGCAGCTGCTGAAGTCGCGTCGCGACGTTAATTTCAAGGCGCTCGTGGTGCGAGTCCCAACTTGCTTTCTACATGTATTTATGAAGGAGGGCTTTTGGCCGAAGGGTGTGGTGTTCCGTCGCTTCCGCGGACAAGTGCCACATGAATGCACAACAACAGAGGGCAAGTAAAGCAGTACTAACATAGTTAATAAGTTATATAATTACTAACACAAATTGTATGTATGTTAGTCTATAAGATATTTATCAATGCGTCTATGCCACGTGAAATAAAATCAATATTATTATAACCTAGTATCTCTTACAATACGAGAAATGTGACCCGCAGTATACGTGATGTTCGATCAGGTAAACAGACGAACAGACAGGCAAATAATTTAACAATGATTTTGGTTACTGACGTAGAGGAATCTGTATATATCTATATAATCCATTGCAAATATTTTTAATATTCAGACTACCCGTTACTGTTTAAAAACAGTTTAAATCATATAATATTGTTTTACGTTTAAGAAACGTTCCCATACTAAGCGGACCATTTTTCCTCCCTCTCTGAGACCACCAATTAGTATATGACTCTAGTCTTAACGTATTAATTTATAAATACCTAAATACTTATTTTATATATATTTTTTTGCAAATCGAAACGGAAATAAATATTTCGCTCATATTTGTCGCCATATTTAAATATAGCTCGAAAAGCGCGAGATTTCCCAAGAGGACATTACTATGTGACGAAAACTTAAGCCCCTCCAGCCATGTAGCGTGGTACTTTGACGACCTCCTTAACCCCACCTGAACCGGTCACGTAGTATATTCCCTTACGCCGATGTCACTCATTGAACTTAAACTATTATACGTATACGCAGTATTTTTATTTAAAAATGACTGCACTCCATCTAATAGTAAGCGGATAAGTGATTTAATCAACTAATTGTAATTAGTGGAAAGACCGAAGGGAGGCCTTTGCCCTGCAGTTCGGTGCAGGACGCTACAGGCTAAAATAAAATAAATAAATAATTGTATTAATTTTAAGGATGATGTACGACGTTTTGAACAACCGATACGTCGTATTTATTAGTTTAAAAAATAGTTAACATTTGTGTTTTTTTTATATATCAGCAATCATGGTTACCGCGATAGGCTATAATGGTGCAAAATATACAATATACTGTGGATCACACAAATTTTTGTCCCGTGTGGAATTCGAACCCAGAACACTCGGCGCGGTGGCAGAGACGAGGCGAACACTTAAACCACTACGCCATCCGTGCAGTCAATTTAAGTCCATTTTCATATAAACAATTCTACTAAAACATATGTACCTAATATAAATTAATGAATAGATTTTCAACGGAAGTCATCTGTCCTTGTTGGCACGTGCCTAGTAACCCTGATCAAAGTGAGCACAGGCGAAAGCATTCGTATAAACTATAATGTGACAGCTGGTCAATAATGACCAGACGAACAGTAATTGGACTTGTTACTTTATAGCTCCCAAGAGAGGCAGATAACGAGAATCTCTAACTAAACCGTTGATTAGCCATTACTGGTCTAGTTACGGCTACTTTCGTCATTATCAGATATTAAATGGCTTTTAGGCGCTGAAGAATACCTAGAAGTCTCCAATTGAAAGAAATTGTATTATTAATTGTGTAACCATAGCAACGAATCTACTGTACCTATAATATCAGCCCTGTATTAAACTGTCCCACTGCTGGATACGAGCCTCTTCTCAGTGTGAGAAGGGTTAGGCCATAGTCCACCACGCTAGCCCATTGACTTCTTGCGAGAACATTATGGAGAACTTTCAAACATGCAGTTGTCCTCACAATAATTTTCTTCACCGTTAAAACGAACGATAAGCAACTTTTTAATACGCATATAACTTTGAAAAATAAGAAATACGCGCCATGGAATTGAACTTGAGGCTTCTGCGAGGTAGCCCAACGGTCTCCGAGTAGGCTTAACTTAAGGCAAAAGGGGTAAGGTAGTAAGTCAATCTATGCAGTGGCTTGCGTTCTAATATATACCTACTACTGCTGCTCCATAAAAACTACACTTAATTACATAAGTATATGTTTAATAATCGAACAGTTTCACACACACACACCTACCCACACACACACCTACCCACACACACACACACACACGCGCGCGCGCGCACATACACACACATACAGTTATATACGGCATATTTTTTGACAATAATAGTTAGTTTAAGTCAAAAACGTTTTACCGTTGATAGTCCATTACCGAACAATGAAACGCTAATAGTCAAAAGTTAAAATTGCCTAATAAGAGTCAAAAATGACAAACTACGTGCTTTTTTATTATGGTCTTGTTGGTTCTGCGGCATAAGTTTTTGTTCACGTGACTGATCATGAGGTACCGGAATCAGAAATATGATTGTCTTGTTTATTTGTCAGAATTTTCTTAGTTATATTGATCCACATGATTTCAGACACTATCCTGTGATTAAATGCGTCGGACTCATTAGAAAACACAGGTTTATCACCGTGTATACCTCGTACCTGACTTTTAGTTTCCTCTTTAGTAGTGTTGCAATGTTAAAAACAGTCGCACGTGATGAACGCGGGTAGCAGGAATAATGTATGTAATAATAAACTGCGAAGACTATAGCAACTTCAAAACGCACTAGAGTAGAAGGTATGTGTACCTATCACGCTGACTTGTTTGTCTGAATTGCCGAGGGTATAAAAGGAAAGGAGGTATTACATTATGCAGTTCTGTAGAAAACACAGGCAATCCACCGTGTAAACCTGGTACCAAACTTTTAGTTCCGTCTGTAGTTGTTGCGTTGCAATGGTAAAAAATAGGTGCACAAGGTGAATGCGAGCAGCAGGAATATTGTAACTGGGCCGACTACAGCAACTTCAGAAGCAGGTGGGTATACCTATGGCACTGACTTGTTATTCGGAACTTTCGATGGGATAATAAGGAAGAAGAAAAATATGCAATTCTAAACTGAAATGTACATACATACATATTATATTATCTTGCGCCTTTATTTTTGAAGATTTAGGTAAATGTCTTACATCCATATTTTAGTAGCTGAAGTTTTATTGAAATTAACTCATTTATACGGCTTTTATCGCGTTGTTTATTTAACACTGTATTACATAATTTTGAAACTATTACACTATACTACTATTGAAATTTACTAATTTTTCTAATTTTAAACTAATAATGTTATTAAAACTATTTATATTTAGATTAACACTTTCCCCGATGTTTCGGTTGCTTTTCAGCAGCCATGGTCACGGGCAGCCAAAGTTCAATAGTAGTAGTAATGTAACAGTTTCAAATTATGTTATACAGTGTTAAACAAACAACGCGATAAAATCCGTTTAAATGAGTTTAATTTCAATAAATAACATTCGTGTAAACAGAAGACAATATTATGTAAATCAGCTGAAGTCTTAGTTGCTACATGAAGGGGAAAGGGGAGCGACTATTACGGTCTGCGTGATGGTAAAACTATTATAACCGTTTCCTGCGCACAGTTTCTTTCTTTTTCTTTTTACAAAAAACATCTCCTGCACTAGGAATAATGCCTGTATCGCAGGGAACTTTACAAAAATATAAACAACGGATGCAAAAAACATCCAGACTCGGAATAATCATACCATTTTTTTGTACCGTTTGGGATTTAAACCGACAACACTCTGCGTCGAATAGCACTGGCAAGGCGACCAGTTAAACCACCACGCCATCCGTACAGTCAGTTCTAGACACTGTGCTGATGGCGACAATTTCTTGACAGAAATACCCAGTAACACTTTGCCAATATGGGGTACCGAACCAGCGACCATATTCAGATGCTGTCTTCATTGAGGCTCTAGGATTTCCATTAGTGTGCCCAAAACTGTGTACTAGGAACAAGTTGCAATTATTGCCAATGATCAGACACACTGGCTTTAAGCCGCAATATTGCTTAAGCTCTGCCAATCGATCAGCGGCTTAGCCGCTCCTCGTCCCTTGTGGCTTATGTCTGGATTATAAACATTTATGGCCAGTTATAACATCCACATTGTAAAGCCTGAAAGGTTTTGAATTTATATCACAATAGCTTGGATGTTATAAACTGTTACTGTTTATCATTAAAATGTCGTTATATATTTCTGTGAAATATGTTTCGTTTTATTGGCTTGACGCACAAAGTTTTCAATGTTGTGAGTTCTTTTGGTATAAAGAGTTGCGTCGTTCAAAGAGGCTAACATGTGGAGTAATTTATAAAGGCATTTTTGTAAAATGGCAGAGTTAAGCTTAGCGTAGCTAGATGTGTACCATTATATACATTTTTTGAGAAGTTGTGCCTAAAAACACATTATGTCAAAATAAAATAAATCATATAAATTATCTGTTAGTCTGTGAAATAAAATCACGCTCTTATGGGATTCTGGGCATAATTCCTAAGCCAGGAAAATGTTATTTAGCTTTACCTGTAAGTAAACCTTAGTTGCAGGACGAAATTTGGTAATGTGCCTGGTTGACGACAAAAAGCTCGTTCTGTATTAAGTGGCCCCTACAGCTAAGAACATAAGTATGTATATGTATATATAATTAAGAGCGGTATAACTCAGCGAGATCCTCGTTTAAACCTTGGGTTTCTGGATACTTTAGCAGCGCGGTTGGGAACAAACCTAGCACTTGCAAGTGTACTTCGTGCTCTTGCTATGGGCAGGGCTTTCAACCTCCTTGAGGAATCGCTGTGCTGTTAACAGAGAACTAATCATTTTTGTACTTAAGCTAGAAGCACAACGATCCTTTTTTTTAAAGTCTCAATACACGAGTTGTACCTCTGCTGTCGCAAACGTCTGTTGGCTATGGTACCCATCGCTTACCATCATACGGTCTCTAACCCTCAAATCTAAACTTTAAACTATTTTATTTTATCGTCTAAGCATCTGCAACGATAGCCTTGTGGGAGACCGCTGGACTCCCACGCAGAGGTCTCAAGTTCGATTCCAAGGCACGCGTCTCGGACTTTGCCGAAGTATGTACTTTAAAGTTAATTATCGCTTGCTTTAACGTTGAAGGAAAAACATCGTGAGGAAACTTGCATATCCGAGAGTTATAGTATAGAGTATAGAGATCATAATGTTCTCGAAGATAGGTGAAATCTGCCAACCCACACTGAGTCAGCATGGTGGATTAGGGCCTAACCATTCTCACACTGAGAAGAGGCCCGTGCCCAGTAGTGGGACAACTTAATATAGGGGTGATATTATTACATTATGTATTTGCAAAAGTGCTGTATCTCATATGTTGTCAATATCAATGCCACATCTATAATAATCGATTCATGCATCCATGTTCTGCTTGGCTAGGATTGAGTGTCATACTGTCAATGTTATTTGTTTACCCACATCGTTATTATTTTTTCTCGTTTTGTTTTTATTTTATTTACGTACCTACCTATGTGCGCTCTAAATATTAATCTTAGTTCTAAACATTGTTTCTCAGTAAGTGAATTATGTATGCAATTCTTTATGAGAAATAAAGTTATTCTTAAACCTAAAAAAATATGAGGTGACAAAATGAGACACAACTCTCATGTATCTCGAACACAAGTTAGGTACCAAGTATTTATTTCAACAGATCCTAACGTAGCTGAAAGTTTAGTCATCTCCATTGTATTCCTGCTTAACAAGATTAGCTGCAACAAATTGCATCGTATAGCTAGCAAACCATATACAAAACCAACCAGAATAGGGTTGTCAAGTTTGATCTCCTTTTATACCAGTGTTTATTACACCGAGTGTATGCATGTGCATATTCAGTATAATTAAGTGCTGTTAAAAAACTAGATAAGAATAAACATGTATATGGAAATAAAAACATATGTCATATGCGTCTTACACTATTGAAATTAAACTATTATATACGGATTTTATCGCGGTTTTTCAACAGCCATGGTCACGGGGCGACTTGTTAAATAGTTTATTGCAGTAGTAGTTTAATAGTTTTAAAATTTAATTATTATTATTAAGTTTTATGGACCGCAATTTTTTTTAGTCGCTCTAAAATCCGTGTAGATTAGTTTAATTTCAATTGTTTAAGACACGTTTCGTCCAGTTAAAAAGTTTTGTTAGGGAAGTCGTTAGAGAAAATTAAATTTATGTATTTAAACATCGTCACATTTTGAAAGAAAAAATTTTGTTAAACGTTCTGAGGTACGCTGTATTTTATAACAAGTCTTGAACTAACTAGTTAACTTATCTCGTAACCTTATCTACAATACAGTGCAAAATAATGTCCACAACAAGTTTGAAAAAGATCTAGTCCATTTTGAGACAGATTCAAATTTTATAAAATTTGGAAGTCACCGAGCACTACCAATTTGAAAGAACGTCAAAATCTTTATACGTTTCCACGAGCTTGAGAGAATTACTTTCAGAACCCGTGATTTTCTCATTTCACTTTACCGAAAAACATACGAATGGCTTAACTGACGTAAAGTGGTAACTACCTTCCATGTTCACAGCCAAGTTGCTGTCTGGCGATTTCCAGACAGCAAAATTGAAACACATTTCGATTCTTACTTGGCTTTCAAAGGTAAAATGTTGGTATAACTAAGTGACGTCTTTGTAAGGATATTTTAACCATTAACTACGAAAAGTAATTGAGTTTTTACACCGTTCAACTTTCGTACCTTCATCAATAGAGTGTTCAATTGTCGGCATCGATGGCGTAGTGGTCAGTGTAACCGACTGCCACGCCTGAGGTCGCGGGTTCTATTCCCGCACAAGTTAAACATTTGTGTGCATGAACATGGATATTTGTCTTGGTCTGGGTGTTTCTATGTATAATACATATGTGTTTACAAAAAAAAAAGTATATATGTATGGATGTCCATTGTCTAGTACCCATACTACAAGCTCTGCTTAGTTTGGGCTAGATGTTGTTGTGTGTATGTGATAGAATATTATTATTATTATTCACATTTATTCACTATTTATCAATAAAAATTACATTTTTAAATATATAATTATAAAAAAACACATTTAAAAATATAAAAATTATGGATGCCTACCGACATCGAGACAAGGTTCAAGCTGTCGGTGGTTAGGGGTCCAGAGAGAGGAATCTCCTCACTATGCGTGCCGTATCGAGGAGGACCGCCTTCTGCATCTGACCCTTGACCCAAGCACCTAACGCGAGCATCTTAAGATGTTGGTCGAGGCTCTTGGCTATTATTATTATTCTCTTTATTTAAATATTTTCAATATATTTTTCATTTTTAAATATACATATATCTATAAAAATACATTTAAAAATATAAAATATATGATACCCCACCGGCATCGGGAACAGGGTCCAAGCTGCCGGTGGTTAGGATTCCAGAGATAGGAACCTCCTCACAATGCGTGCTGTATCTAAAAGCACTGCCTTCTGCATCAAACCCTTGATCCAAGCACCCAACGCGAGCCTCTTTAGATGGTGATCGAGGCTCTTGGCTATTAGACCATTGACAGATATGACTATCGGCACAATGATTGCCGAATCAACATCCCACATGTCGACAACCTCGCGAGCCAAATCAAGATATTTAATTTGCTTATCTTTTTCAGCTTTCGCGAGATTGCCATCATGCGGAATGGTGACATCGATAATCAATGCGCGGCGCTCTGATCGATCTATCACCACAATGTCAGGTTTGTTGGCCACAACAGTCCTGTCTGTGATGATAGTTCAATCCCAGTACAACGTGACATGACCATTTTCGAGAACTGATTCAGCTACATACCTGTAGTACGGCACTTCAACATCTACAAGTTTGTATTTCAGAGCAAGTTGCTGGTGAATAATCCTGGCTACTTGGTTATGTCTGTGCAAGTACTCGCCGTTAGCAAGACGAGAACAACCGGAAACTATATGCCTGAGGACTCACCAGGTAGGTGGCACGCCCGACAAATGTCAACCGTGCCATCCCTCAAGATATATCTCCGGTAGTTATTCGTCTTGATAACTTCGTCCGCAATAGCACAGACAAACCCTTCGGTTTCCCCAAAGAGGTCACCGAAACGTAGCCAGTTCACGAAGGCTAACAGGTCTACATCAGCTCCATATAGAGCCTTGTAGAACCTACCGTGAAGCTCCTTGCTCTGCCATACATCCCTGCGATCGTTAGTGCTAAGTACTACAGGCTTGCGCCAGTTCTCTTTAGCCAAACTGAGCGGGGTGAGTCCGATGTCTACAGCAACTACATCCCGATGCATACCCACGTCTGCCTGAAGAAAGTATTCTCTGAGGTTGCATACCTCGCGGTTATGAAGGGCCTTGGCATTCAGAAAGCCTCGGCCTCCACATTTCCGCGGGATATACAGTCTCATCACAGACGAACGTGGGTGATGCATACGGTATGCCGTCAAGAGTGTACGGACCCGCCGGTCCAGGGCATCCAGTTCAGTCTGGGTCCACTTAAGTATGCCAAAGGAGTACATGAGCACCGGCATGACCCAAACCCCGTTACAAGCGCGCACCTTGTTGCCACCTGATAAAAGACTATTTAAAACTTTTTTCAGGCGACCAAAGAAACGCTCCTGCAACGATTGCTTCATGTCAGCCTCATTGATACTTAACGCCTGTGACATACCCAAGTACTTGTAAGTATCGGTTACAAGAAGTGATCGTAGGTTAATGGAATCCGAAAGTTGTGTTCCTTCGGATTCCACTATCCTGCCTTGCTTTACATGGATGACAGCACATTTGTCCACACCAAAATCCATACTGATAGACTTACTAAAAGTTTCAGTTACTTTAAGTAAATCCATCAACTGTAATTTAGTGTGGGCAAACAACTTTAAGTCATCCATATACAACAAGTGGGATATCACTCCACCACCTCTATGTAACCTGTAACCTAGCCCTGAACCCTCTAGTAATGTACTAAGAGGATTCAATGCTAGGCAGAACCAAAGAGGACTCAGGCTGTCGCCCTGAAATATACCCCGCTCAATTTTTATCAATTCGCCATTCCCAGGGATCTGTCGACATCCTGGATAGTTAAGAACCGTTTTCCATTGCCCCATGCATGACTTCAAAAACGTGCGCAGAGTTGCATTTACTTTATACAACTCTAACACCCTCAAAAGCCACGCATGAGGCACCGAATCATACGCTTTCTTATAATCTATCCAACATGCCGCCATATCCCTTTGTTTACGGCGAACCTGTTGGCTAATGGCCATATCAATGAGGAGGAGCTCCTTAGTACCACGAGCCCCCCTCTTACATCCATTACGAGAAGCTGACATTATTGAATTTTCATTATTATTATTATTATTAATTAGTGTTAGCACTACTTTTCAGTTTATTGACTACATCACACGGTATCTATATGATAAAAGCAGAACTTTTTGTTAAGTAAGAAAGGATATGGCTACTGTGTAAAGCCTGTTGCTACATACTTTTTATCATTTATATTTTAAAAACATTATTCTTCACTGCTTCAAAATCTTTTATTGTAATTTTCATCCAAAAATCGTAAGATTATAGTTGCAGTCTCACTAATTAACTATGCAATAAACAGAAACGGACTTAAATATAAAGTTCACTGTACATATTTAATCCTTTACAGAAAGCTTGTTGATGAAGAGCTCTTTAAGCTTGACCTGAATCCTAACTAATACTATAAATGTGAATGTGAGTTTGTTTGCTTGTTATGATCTGACGCCTTAGGTACTCGACAAATCATAAAGATTGTATATAGGTAAGGGGTACAGAAAAGGACATAAGATACCTTTCATCCAGAAAAAAGTACTGTGACTAATGTAACCTTACCTACATTTACGCGAGCGAAGCCACGGGCAAAATCTAGTTTTAAATAAATATTCAAACATATGTAGTTGCCAACCCTACGCAACCATTGTCAGTACACAATGTGCAATAACTTAAACTTGGAATTACTTAACAGGCATATGCATTGTCTCAGATCACCCATTCATTACAACTGAGTCGCTCTGGCATTCATATTGTTCACACATGTGAATTATACTCATTTGTACTGGCAAGTTTAATTATTGTATTATATCTTCAAGGAAGGTTTTAACGTGTAAGTTTTATCTACTGGGACCTATTGTTGATCGAAGACTGGGACAAACCACCATCCCTTATAAGAGATATTATTAATGTGTATAAAATAACTTATAGTACAGTGTAGTGCATAGTGTATTTGTTTCCCGCTGCAATAATAAAAAAATAATAATAATATCAGCCCTGTAAATTGTCCCAATGCTGGGACCGGGCTTTGTCTCAGAGTGAGCAGAGTTAGACCATAATCCGTCCCGCTGTCCTTGGGTTGGCAGATTTCACATATCTTCGAGAACATTACGAAAACCAGACACCCAGGTATCCTCATGATGTTGCCCTTCATCGTTAAATCAAGGGATAAAGTAACTATTTAATACAAACTTAGCTTCTTAAAACCAGAAGTGCGTGCCTTGAGGTCAAAGTCGAGACCTGCGTTCAACGATCTTACACTAGGCTAACGCTGCTTCAAAAAACTATAATAATATTATTATATTAGTAGATAGCTTTATGAAGAGTTGATATGATTATTTTTTTGAAGGCGTCAATCTCTTGAACTACGAGTCGGATTATACAAATTGTATTTGATAGCCTAATTCTTGGATGAAGGTTACAGGCTGTGTAGCATCATGCTACAAGCCACGGGAGCGGAATAGTAACGTGGGACAGCTATTACAATTGCAAGAGATGATGGAACGGCAGCTATATATTATATGTACGTCGGAGACTACGATAATTTAATAATATAATAAAATGCTCAATTGATTTCATTGTACGAGAGCGGAACATGCCGTGATGTCGACGAGTCACGTGAGCGGAATGGTTTGGTGAGGCGACGGTTATATTTTGAAGTGAGGTCAACGTCAAGGGGCAGTCGTTCAGAAGCTACGAGCAAGATCGGACCATGCAAACGGGACCGCTGGTTCTCTGAACTCTAATTGTAATTTATGCTAATAATTCTACTCGGAAACTATTCAGTGTAACTAAATCTGTAATTACTGTAAAATAAAGTTATAGTAAAAAGTGTATAATCGCGGTTTGAAATTTACGCTATGAACCCGCTACCAGAAAACCCTACTGGAGTCGGCTATATCGCTAATTTATCGCATACGATAATATATAAATAGAATACTAAGATACTTCGAAATGCTATTTTTAATCTACTAAGGGCCACCTTACTTACCTAACTACTATTCAGCGCACCAGGTGGTGTGTGGTTGCCGTAACGTATTACAAAGAGAGACCAAGACTGAGATACACTATTGCCCCTTTGATATCACAACTCAATAAGTGACCTGGAAGCCTTACCGCAGGAACACAATAAAATATTTTATTGTTGTTCCGTGTAGGGATCGAACCTTAGACATGCGCAGTCGCAGTAGCGACGCGATTACTTAAACCACTACACCATCCATGCAGTCAAAGTATAAAGAAAACAAACCTCCGTCATCCAATCTCAGGCCTCCAGCAATTATAAACCAAATTAAATTCTTTATTAGCACTTAAGCAACAGTTGCAAGAAATTACGGGGTTTACAACTCAATATAGAGATGCCAACCATTTTTATGGCCAACGTCAACATGTGTCACTGTTTTGTGGAATATTAACTTAGTTATTACCTTTAAAACTGAGAGAAATAAAAGATAGTAGATATCACTAGAAGATAAGGGCAGGAATCCCTTTGAAGATTGCTCTTACTGGAACATTGCTACTAGGGAGCTACCTCTATAAGAGACCTGTAGAATAACGAAGTGCGATGTGCCTTCAACACAAACGGATGATCGTTCAAATATACTAGGTGATCATACTTGTGAGCCGTGGCCCGATGATTGATGTCGGGAACATGCATATGTAGTAACTTATATTAACAACTTCGCTTGCGTGATTCAGCACTTAGTTGAAATTTTTTGAAATTGAAATTGAAATTTATTTATTTATCAAATTAGTTGAACATCACACTTACATGAGTTATAGTTAAAGTGAAATAGATTAATGTACTAAAGTAGATTTCCATATGTAGTGTTTAAGTGAACTCTGGTACCCAAAGTAAGATCGAACTTGTGTTATGGGTACCAGCGCTCTTACAAATAGATTTCACATTAGATATTGGTTTGGTTAGGTTAGGTTACTTAGTACAAGTTGTACGGTCGTGTAATTAAGTACAGCGCCATCTATTGAAGTAACTTCTTCATCTGTGTGGAGCCGCTACATACCGCAATCAAATAACCTGCGATGAGTTGGTTTGCTAGAGCTGCTAAGGATGCATTATGCTCTTACCTGCTAACTGTAGTACACACAACACACCGAATCGACAGTGTCAGCAATACGCGAGTAAAGCTTTTCATGTTACAAGAGTTCATAGGCGGTAACCATTATTCATGAGACCGTATGCTCCTTTCACAGCCGAATAGTATAAAAATGTCGATATGTATAGTAAGTTATAGGCTGATGAAGACCAATAATAGCTAAAATATTTGCCTCAATTTACGAATGAAATTTAACTTAATGACCATCGTTCGGACGCCGACGTCTAGACAGTTAAAAGGTTATCTATATTTTACTATAAGTTCTAGGCCAGCAATTCGTGTGTGGTGTTACCAGCATCTATCAGCATGATATCGTCCCTAGAGAATGGAACCAAATCGTGGATGTTGTAAAAGTTCTCTATGCTTCTAATTCCTCCGTATGCGGAGGAATTAGAAAGCAAGTATAATAATTAGGCGTTTTATATACTTGTTGGCTACTTTACAGGTATTAATATACTAAATAATGAAACTGAACTGTAAATCAAATAGGAATTATTGCACGAAAACAAACTACATAAATGCTTTGGCACTTATTGTTATTAATATCTCCTTTATTTACCTACAATAATAATTAAATAAATAGGCATTTTCAATCACATTTATAACATGACACAAACATTTAATACAACTGACCCATATTTAAACAGGCTTTATATTCTAATACAAACAGTGCTTTAATTACAATTATATCTAATTAATATAATTTTCTACTAGTAGTTGTCAATTTTTTTTTCTGAAAATTAGTACATCTTTGTTTGTGGCGATGTGTATGATCAGCGGTAGCGATCGCGATTCATTCAGGCGATTATGATTTTGATAATCGCTTTTCGCCGATCATTTGCGCTTTATAACATTTACCGCATTTATAGCAAACAAACATCGACTTGCAAAGAAGAAGAACTGGTAAGTAACAACGTTCGAAGTAATTCTTAGTTATCACTAAGAATTACTAAAATACTGCTGACTTAACTACCTATATAAAAAAATCGACTGAAATTATAAATAACAATTGTATTTTCCAGTATTTTCTAATACGATGAGCAATTTTATCTTTAAGAACATTTATTTGGCTTTTTGATACAAAGTATCCATAATTAAATTAAAACCACAACTTGTCAAGACATAAGATACATGAAGACGGCCTACAACTTATTTCTAAAGATCCAGATTACGAACTCCGTCAAACGTCTTCACACAAAACTTTCTGGAAATTCGTAATCAACACTTTTGGATTTCTGAAAAGCAACAACACAGTCGACTTTTATCTTCTGGTACGAGACGAATTTCTTCTCGCAATCCATACTTCTAGCTTTCGCGCTATTTATAAGAACGCTTCGTCTCAGAGAGTTGGTACGATCCATTTCGTTATCTGACCTAATATTTTTACTATTGGAATGACCGATAAATTTCCCAGTATCACCTCGACAATCCGTATTATCAATTTTGTGTTCAACGTCAATCACTTCAGATATCTCAATGTTTCCTTCACTCCTCATTCTGTTTATTATTGGCTTTGTATTCGAACAAACAGGTGCCGATTGTTGTCTCAAAAATGTTTTGTTAGTAAATATTCTGTCAAATATACCTTTTTCAATTTCATCTTTGCTTTCCGATTCTGTGTCGGTACGATCGATGCTGCCTCTGTGGCTGAATAATTTCTTTAAGCTATTCGTTGTTCTCGTCAGACTACTACTTGTAGTGCTGCCATTTGTAATAGTCCTTTGCGCTCGCCTAGTCTTATTCTCTAACTTTTTCTTATAACAAATACAGACTTTACAAAAGCCAATTCGGAATTTGGACGACATTAAATTATAAAGTATCGGATTGATTGCAGAATTAATGTACAGCATTACCCTTGAAAAATAGAGTATATTGTACCACTTTTCTGGACTCATGTCTTCGTAATGTTCTGCTGGTGTCATTATTATCCATAGCGTAAGCGCTCTGTAAGGCATGAGACACAGAAAGAAGCACAACACAACTGTCCCGAGCATCAATATGACTTGTTTCCTTGCTCTAGCGTTGTAAGGATCAACAGTTTTGTTCATGACAACTTTAGAAGCTGCCGTGATTAAATTTTTGGCAATGACGCTGTATAACACAATTAAAATGATGAGAGGTAGAACGTAAAGGAGTATTATGATGGCGATGAAAAATGTGATCTGCCAGATAGTGATGGCTTGTGTGAGACACTGCGAGTAAGTGGAGCCGTCGTCGCGAGTAACTGTGTGATGCTCCGCGATCGCCAGGATTGGACTGAAAGAGAAGAAAGACTAGATAATGATATTTGTCAAGCTATTAATGAAACTAAAGATAACATAAACATGATTCTATCTACAGACGTTGGAATGGAAACTACAGGTGATGTCACAACATAAATATCTGTCTACCTAAATAAAGATTTATTAAAATAACTGATCATAACATAATAGACTGACTGTAATGATATAATATTCGCTAGATATTTACATGTTATGCAACATATAGTCCTACTTACTATTAAATAAACAATGTTAAATCATAAAGATGTTTATGACATGCAACTTCCTGAAAATAATTCACATGCTCATTTAAAATAATAAATATGGGGACATATTTCATTTTAGAATTAATTGTATACCATTTTAAATGAAACGTGTTATTAATTTTGGCAACTGTCAAACTCTTTGTGTAATATTTATTAACTAGATATTTGTAAGATCGAGTTAATAAATTCTACTGTCAACACAGTTAAATATTACTATGTTGTTTATTTTTGAAACGTTTATGCGCTGTAATAAAGATTTTACTTTAAAAAAATGGTGTCTGTTTTATATCTTCTTCTAAATTCAAGTGCTTTGACATTTTCTTAGGCCGAAGAAAATGATTTAATAATATCTTATTCAAAATGATTTATTCATGACACAGAAAATATCTGATTTGTATTGTATTCGGTACATTTACGTTTGATATAATATATTAAGTTATCGTTGTTTATCATAGCTGTGGTAGTATATATTAATTTATTTCTAACTTAAAAGACTTAAACTTTTACTTTAGAAACTACAGTGATTTCAGCAATTAGTGAATCGGTTTGTTGTTCTAAAAATCTATTACCCATTTTTTATTCTGTTAGTGGTAAATAGTGATTCAAATTATAATAACAGACTGAACTCCATATTGTATCTATTATTTAAATGTTAGTCTTTACCAAAATGGTATATAATTATAGACTCGACAATCGTTAGTGTCGTTAAGCCTTGCTGGCTTTCTGCCTTTAGGCGCCTCATTTGGACAATCAAACTCACGACAATAACTAATCGTTTATTTTTTTCTCTAGGTCATTTACCAGAACCTATTAAGCGAGACCGCTTGTTATTCCATCTCTTTGAATATGACAGATGGTTTCTTATAACTGTGTTCTGTTTATTGTTTCTTGTAATGGTCCGTTCTGTCTTTAATAGTATTATGACGAATGGAAAGTGGGTCGATCCCAATTTGGTTTTCCGTCCAAATGACTCATCTATCGCTGGTTATTTATTAGTCAGCGTTTTGTGAGCCCGCCTATCCATGGTTTTAGTTAATAGATCTATACAAAATGCCTATATTTGTTGGCTTTGTTATAGTGTGAGTTTTGTTGTTGACGAGAATGATTACTTATTGTCTTTGTTCTGTAATAATTTGACGTTCTTTGTCTATATTTATCAGTAATCGTCATGTTATTAACTTCTAAGCAATTATTTATCCAAAGGAAATCTTGGGTGTTAAAATAATTCCTCTATTACGAGGCGCTTTACACAATCCCTAAAGATACTCGCAAAATACAGTTTAGAACAATATTACAACAATTATAAATGTGGATCACCCAACTTTTTATCTCTTGTGGTAATCAAACCCACAACACTCAAAGCACCACGTTTGTGCAGTCAGTAAGCAACACGACTACCAACAAATTGAACTCACAGAACTTGGCGCACTGGTAATGGCGTTGCAATCAATATACCATTGTAAACCATAGGGGTAAGCAATAAAAATATTTTAACTGATGCATCTCACTTACTAATCAGCTAACCTATCATCGAATTTACTAATCAATTATGATGTAGTTGTGCCATATGCCATGTGGTTATAGAGGAAACAGGTACCAAATTAATACATGAAATATTTTTTTGTGAATGATCACTTACTCTATTTTTAATTGATAATATAATAATTGTGAAAACTACAGACCCAAGTAGCTGGCGCGGGCTTAAGGCGCAAGCTACTTGCGTGAACTACATGTGTAAGTTGATCATAAGGGTAACTTGCGCTGGTGGCTTGCGTCGGTAGACGACGTATATTACTTTAAAAAGGAAAAATCCTTTTTAATAAGACATCGCTCGCATTTGAAATAATTCCTGTGTCGCGTGGGACTTTACAAACATTCAAACAAAGGACACAAAGAACACCCAGTCTCGGAACAACCATTTATGGAACACAATATTTTGTCCCGTGTGGAAATCGAACCCACAACACTCAGCGCAGTGGCAGTAGCGAGACAACTACTGAAACAACTGAAGTCCGTGTAGTAAAAAAGAACCTCAACTTACGCATGTAAACCGTCTCATATATAATTAAAACTAAACCGCATCTGGCAACTGAGGATGATCTATCTGTGTATGTGTGAGTGTGTGTCGACACTGCTTAATGCACATATTTATAAACTCTCGATATTATCGTTGGATGGCATAATTATGTCAAAGGGAAGCGGTTTAGTCTTAACTTCTCCATGAGAATGTAAAATTTACGATCAACTTAAATTTATATAGAACGTGCAACATCTAAACATGTTAAAAGGGATTAATAAATAAAGTTGAGAAATCCATGAAACACATCAATGTCAAAAACTTTTATTAAAAGTATCATGTAAACGCATGCAACAAAATAAAACGTAATAAAACACACAAACAGCGAGGGTACCTCTCATAAAAACATACTTAGCACACGTCAACACATCCGAAATCACATGATAATGAGTGTTTCACCTCAGTAAGGCTATTCTCTCATCAAGGATATGAATTAATTTTAATTGGATCAAGTTTAGGTTTACAGGGACGGTTATGCCATTAGGAAAAACAGAATATATCGTGATACATGATATATTTGCAGAAATTTAAACACTGCGATACATGTGTACAATTTTGTACAAAATACCGCTTTTCGTATCTAAAGGAGCGCGTATAGTATTTTTTAGGAGGGCTGGTAACCGATTATAGTCATAAATTACTCATTCTGTTTCAAACTATATAACGTATAGCTTTGAAATTATCTACTAATATCAAAGTTAACATGAAAGACCTAGGGACAAAATTGAACAAAATACGAATGACGTCATATCCCACAACATGTGCTAAGTATGTTTCCAGTATTGAGGTGAACAAACAGACATGTAAAGCTTCTTAACAACACAGCCGTCACGTACATTCATAATGTTAAGCGAAAATTGTACGAACCTTGTTTCTCAAAGGCTTTGCTCTTTCGCTCACAAATCAGCAGTTTTATCACAAACTGGGAATAAAATCAAGCCGTTTTCATCTCGGTTATGTTAGTCACAATTGCATAGAATAGTAAAACAATTAGTGTAGAACTGAGGTTTGTGGTTTGGATGTATTTAGGGTTAAATAGCAACCTGCATCTTGAGGCGTCATAAGCTCTATTTCTGAACTATGTGTATTTCGTCAAATCTAACTCTGAACCTCAGAAGATTCATAGATAGATTTGTGTCAGATAACATTTAATAATACACACCGCGAGCGCGATTGGCCGTTGCCAAATAATTTATATCGAAAAATATATTTTAGAAAAATCTTATTTTATATCCAATATTTTTTATTATATTAAATACATAACACTACTTTCATAATATGAAAGAAAGAATATGTATCGAAAATATATCCTAGCCATTGTTGTAAGCATCCGTAGGCCGTAGGTTAATTCCTCTTATAGTAAGCAGTTACTTTATACGACAGATCTCTGAACTCTAAATCTGAACCTCACGGGGTTCAAAGGTAGATTTGCGTGTAGCAAAATCGGCAACCGCGGTTTGCGCTAGGCATATAATTTGCATATACAGTATGTCTTGTGAAGTATGGTTAATCCTGAAACACCTAATAGTAAATTTATTGGACGCTTAAAATAAGATACAATAAATAATGTTTCCCAGGAAGTAACTAAGATATGTAATTAAAATAAATTTCTTATGAGTATACAGAAAAGCAAGATATTGTTGAAAATAGTTTTATATATAAATGAAAACCATAAAATGCGTATTTAATAGAGATTTCAGAAAGGTGTAATACATTATTTTATCTCCTGTATATACTACATTATTGCTACTAATATGCTGAAAGAGTAAATATAATAAATTTAAAAAAATGCATGGGAAAAATTATTTTATGCTCCCAGTTACTCTAATACGTATTTCAGGATTATCTATTTTATGGGACAACCTGTATAATATAATTTCGGCGCTTAGTGGGAAACCGTTGGACTGCCACGCAGAGGTCTCGAGTTCGATCTCAAGGCGCGCATCTATGACATTTCGAAGTTATGTGCGTATTAATAGTTAATTATCGCTTGCTTTAACGGTGAAGAAAAACATCGTGAGGAAACCTGCATGTCTGAGAGTTCTTCATTATGGTCTCGAAAATATTTGAAGTCTGCCAACCCGCACTAGGCCAGCGTGGTGGACTATGGTCTTAACCTTCTCACACTGAGAAGAGGTCCGTGCCAAGCAGTGCGACAGTTTAATACAGGGCTGGTATTATTATTATATCTTATTTAATAGACACAATTCGGCAAAAGTCAGTTACTATACTGAAGATTTTCACAGAGATATGGCATATCTTAGTCATGTTTTTGTAAGGGTCGGCAGACCGAAGAACTAGTAGTCTTATGGTGAGATAACGGAAGTAATTGACAACTCAATATTAAGCTAGTCGGTTAATAGAATAAAATATTAAATTATGATGCAGTTGTTTATTAAATCTACATTTCCCAGCTCGTCACTACTACTATGAACTTTCCTAGCAGAAAAACCATAAAACACTGCTCGATTGAAATTTAGAAAATGTAAACCCGGAACCAACGTAAGAAAAAGGAATTATTTTCCGTGTCCTTTGCTAGGACTAATTATAGTAGGAATTCCTTTATAATTAGATCCTGACGCTCGTTTAATAACCTTATTTATATCTGCAGTGACGATTCCGTTGATGTGTTCCATCTGCCTTTACCCAAATTCAAGAAGTCTATCCATGAACGTCTTGTTCCTTGTTCCTACTGTATGAAACTGAATTAAATAAAATAACTTTGCGCCTAGTACTGTACTTTTTAAAATACTGTTTTTTGTTTTTTCCTATTGTTACGCTAATTACTTGTGCATTTGTTATTTTAGAGTATAACTTCAAATATTTGTTGGCGCTACAGTATATTTATAATTATGTGGAAACTGCTTTGGATTAAGTGTAGTTAATTTAAGCATTAATTATTTTAAAATTGTATCTGTTTGTTTCCCAAATAAAATAAAAATAATTAGTACCACACAATTAACAGTTTAGTTTAGCTTTTGCTTATGGACCAACGAGGCAGACGCTAAGTCCAAATTCCATTCTAATTTAAAATTCTTAATTCAATGAATTTGATTCCATAAAAATAAAACAATAACTTCACGGTATGTCAAATTAAAAACCGGTCCATTCATTCGGGCGAACAATTGAACGGAACGAACGACATCCAATATGGCGCCGAAGGATTTATTGCAAAACGCCATCTATTATTTAAACTCTGAACCAATATAGAGCGGACAGCGTCGCATGTGTGACTCCAATAAGCTGCGGTATTAAAAATTCTTTAGAATAGAGGAACTAGTCTTGTCGAAGGATTCTTTGTTCAAAGAATTTGTTATTATGGCCGCGAAACAAACGGAGTTGCTTTTGCTATTTTAAAGGAACTACTTGCATGCAAATGTTATTTTAAAATTATATGATGGGATGCGCTGAAAACGCACATGAGAAAAGACGCACTCACACTAAGACATATAGCGTATAGAGGGTTTACCTTAAATACTATTGCTTTAGCCACACCTCGAAACGTTTAATCAAAGTACCTAATGAATATATTTAGGCATTTGTTATAAACACAACTCACAGTTCTCTTAGTTTGAAAAAAGTTAATGTAGTACTTATATACTCAAAACGCTAGCGCCCGAAGTTCGGCAATTTCTTTTCAAATTACAGGTCGGTTTTGAAATTAACACATTAAATGCTATAATTATAACAGACATCATAGTTTACTATTATTGCGGTCATTTATAACAGACATGGCGTTCAAGATATAAATCAGAATATATCTATGCTAATATTATACTTACATATGTATATAGCAGAAATATTTTATATTTCGATTGTTTCTAAGGATAAGGATTTCACTGACAAACAACTGATTCGATTTAATAAAAATTCGTTTACCATTAAAAAGCTATATTATTACCGAGAAACAAGGGCATCACATTTTTTTAATTTAAAAAAGTACTGTGTTAACCCAATCTTACCTACTTTTACGCAAGCGAAGCCGTGGGCAAAAGCTAGTATATTATATGATATATACAGGTTGGCCAGTCTTTTATTTTGTTTATAAATTCGGATTTGTCAATGTACTAATCATAATATATAGATAGACATGTCGACGTAACATTGTAAAACAATGTACCTCGGTGTGCCGGACACTATGAAAACTAATGCTAGACTACGAATAAGCCGGCCGAATGTCAATTACTGTATAGCTGTTTTGATCGAATGTCGATGAAGGCCGTCGATGAAAGAGTAAGTCTGTTTATGCGCTTTTCATTAAGCTGGAGTTATGTATTTATGTCTTTTGTGGTTATATTCCAACACATACCGAATATTTTCGCAATTTTCATAATGCTTTAAATACCTTAAATGGTTTGAGTTCCTGGAGATATCGGTATATTGATTTGTATTGTGTAAGTTGCATGTTATTCAAAGAATTCCTTTGATATTTAGTGATAACATTGATACGTAGTGATTGAGTACTATTACAAATATGAAAGATATATAATATTGCCTTACGCTTTCGTAAATGTTATGAAATTAAACTACTTTTTATTGAGAGTATAGAGTAGCAGCCATGGTCAGGGGGCTGAAAAGCACCCGAAACGTCGGGGAAAGTGTAAACCAAAAATAAATAGATTTAATAGTTTAAATAATTTTATTAGCTTATAAATTAGTCAAATAAAATCAATAGTAGTAGTAGAGTAATATTTTCAAAATTTTGTAATACAGTGATAAATAAACAACGCGATAAAATCCGTATATTGTAGTTTAATTTCAATCTAATATTCTGTCAATTTGTCTAATCTTCCGAGCCGTTGTCCCTCTGGGTAATAGAGGTCAGTAGGCGACCGTTCCGTAGGCAGCCATGGTCAGGGGGCTGAAAAGCACCCGAAACGTCGGGGAAAGTGTAAACCAAAAATAAATAGATTTAATAGTTTAAATAATTTTATTAGCTTATAAATTAGTCAAATAAAATCAATAGTAGTAGTAGAGTAATATTTTCAAAATTTTGTAATACAGTGATAAATAAACAACGCGATAAAATCCGTATATTGTAGTTTAATTTCAATGAATAACATTCGCGTAAACAGAAGACAATATTAAGAATATTAGATGATATTAACTTCCAATACCGATTGAGATGTCAACGTCCTCAAGAGATTGCTTCTTCGAACAATCTGCAATAGCTACGTCTTTATTTTACCTTCTTTTATGTATTACTAACAGTTATACAATAACTGGGCAGAGAGGAACATGCTACGTACTTTCAGATTGCCGACACCTACTACTGCAATAGAAAAAGGTACTGAACTCCTCTGGATAGAGAATCACGTCGTGGGATTCGGGCCGAGTCCAGGTTACGCGGAATACTGCTTGGCGGATTCCTTTCTTCTCAAGTAGTTTATTACTTACTTACTTACTATTATTTATACAATGGATTTTCGCCAAGTAACGCCGAATTCAATTTAATATTTAGTTAGCCACTTAGTAAACAGTAACCAATTTCTTTAGGCTGTAAAGAAATTTGAAGCACAAGTGATCTTTCCAGCTACAGAAAGGAGGTCTTGTGCTGTCAAGACTCAAGAATAGTTATTTAGATCACTCATAAGCACTTTCAACACTAGAAGTATTACCCGCACGATGTCGCTACGCTGCGTGTATAAGTGAGGTACCTATGTGTAACCTTCAAAAGTTTTACTTCATTAATGGCAATGCAGTATAAATATAAGGTATCCTGATACAATCAACAATTGCTAGATTTTGTGTTTTTATATCGTTTAAAGTAATCATCATTATCATTTATTTATTTTATTTAATTTAATTAAAACGGTTTACACCAATTACAATAATTAAATATCTACTTAACAATAAATTAAACACAAATGAAACACTTGAAACAAACACATAAAAACAAGATAAAATTTAAATATAGTTAAACACTAAAAACACACACATTCATCCCTCTTTCTCGCAAAATCGCTAGCACTCTAACAATACATTCGGCCATCCATCCGCGATCATATTTTGACTATAGTAATAGTTAAGGAATAGTAAATTTACAATTGATAAGTTGATAAGTACGTTATAGTAATTGGAAAGTTTTATTCATAAAATAAATTTAGAAATTAAATCAATGTGTAGTTATTTATATCACTAACTGTAATTTCCGGAATACCGGGCAATTTCTTTAACTGTACTTAAAATCTCATCCAGAATGACCCAATAATCCTTTTAATATATTGTCAACACACTTTACATTATCAGTAAAAAGGTACACTTGATACACAAGTTCTTCAAATACGTAAAACCTTACTAAAACATAGCCCCATGATGTGCTTGATATTGTTTTGTTAAGAAAGCGAACTCCTGCATTTCCTAGTGAAGAGTAGGAACGTCCTGTGTCCCGGTGGATTTACAAGGAGTTACAAACAATGGACACAAAGAACACTCAAACTTGGAACAACTACTTGCGGATCACACAATGTTTTGTTCCGTGTGGAGATCGACACAAAATCACTCGGCGTATTGGCAGAGGTGAAGCGACCACTTTAACTATTACGCCATCCGTGTGATGCTATAAACATCTATATCTAAACTAATTATTATAAAGAGAAAATATTTGATATTTTGTTTTTGTATTTGTAAGGATTTAACTAAAGAACTACTTAGTCGATTTAAAACATTATTTCACCATTAGAAAGGTATATTATCACCATTGACATAGGCTTTAATTTATTTAAAAACTACAAAGTACTGTTACTGGCATAACCTAACCTACTTTTACGCGTGCGAAGCCGCGGGCAAAAGCTGGTTATAGAATATAATTCTTGTACCTTCCAGAATATTCCAAAAATCATTTCCAATTTTAGGAGTTCTCTGCGTTCATCCAATAAAATGCAAAGAGCGACTTGCAACTAACGCTTTGACAAGCACCCAGCTGGTTTATACCGAGTGCAATATGTTCCGTCAGCTTAGCCGTAAAACTATAAAGTAACTGAGCTATACGTCCTGGGAATTGTTTGGACCCCAAACATAAGGGGCTGATAGATGGAACGGATTTTAGACGTTTACTACATTGTTAGTATAGGAAATCGTACAAATTATAGAGAAAACGAAAACTATAATTAGAACAACTGCATCCTATTATGCAAAAGTCTTAAAAATGACAAATAACACATGTATTTCCTTTTATTTATTACTATAACGTACTTATTAACTATCATTTTACTATTCCCAAACGAACTTTAAACGGTAATCGATGGCGTAGTGCTTAGTGTAACGGACTGCCACGCCTGAGGTCGAGGGTTCGATTCCCGCACAAGTCAAATATTTGTGTGCATGAACATGGATGTTTGTCTTGGTCTGGGTGTTTCTATGTTTAATAAATATGTATTTACCAAAAAAAAAAGTATTTATGTATGTTTATCCATTGTCTAGTAACCATAGTACAAGCTCTACTTAGTTTGGGCTAGATGGTGTTGTGTGTATGTGATAGAATATTATTATTATTACAATTATTCAAAATCTAATAATTGTCGATTGTACCAGGAAACCGGCATAACTTATATATATGTGCGATAAAAAAAGCGCGCGTTAATCATACCCCCAGTGCAGTAAAGTCGTAAGTACAATTACGCCGATTTTTAAATGGAGTTTAATAATGCAAATAAAGATACATAAGTTCAATATTTCCGTTGTGATTTGACAAAGAATAAACGCTTTATGCGAAGAAAAAACACTGGTCACGTCATAATGAGTTTGTTATTTTTCAATCACAAAAGTCTATTAACCTACATAAATACTTGAAATTTGATAAATATACTCTTAATTTTACTTATGTCTTTGTTTCACTAAATGAAAAAAGTTTTAAAGCACTTCCTATAATAAATATATCAGATCAAACCAGATTTTTGCTCTCCCCTAAACTTAGCATATTATTATTCTTCTTGCACATTTATTGCACTAGGCGTGCAATTTGTGGTCTGAATCAGCCCTTAGGATTCTGTTTATATTTTGTTATATTAGCGCTATATTTTAGACCGTTGGTAGCATTCAGCTTCTTAAGGTTTACACGGTACAAGTGGACTTATTTCTGTTGTAGTTTCGTTATTTGGGTCAAAAGGGTTGGACGAGAAAATGTTGAAATCCTTATTAGTTTGCTAGAAAGATCGGTCGAGTTTGTTCGACGCGGACTAAAGAATAATAAAGACTGAGGGAACAAGCAAATTTGTTGTACGTGCTTATATAGTGGCAGTTGAAGATTAAAGGGGGATCCAGAAAAATATGAGAAAACATGGTGAATGTGAATCTTTTGAAAATACATATATAGACGCATGTTTATCTATTTGCAAATATTATAAGTTAGTCGGGAATAATATTTCCGTGGTTATGAGATTCGAGCATTCGTATCTTGTATAGAGAGGTCTCCGCAAAACCGCTGATCAACGCCTCGCACGAGCAGAAGGTGGTATTTTTTTGGCCCAAAGACTGGCAGCATTGCCACATTGAATAGCAATCCTGCCAGTCTTCTGGGCACCTTACCAGTTGACAGCGATACTGACGAATTTTACGATGCCTAAATAACTTTTGTATTATTAGTATTTTTATAATTACTTTGTCTTTGTTGATATGTTTGTAAATATATATTATTATATTCATTAATATTATAGTAAATAATATATAATATAATATATTTAAGAGGAGGGCAGAGGAGTATTACACATACATTTCATCAGTCATATTTTACTTGGTCTATCCAAGAATTTAAATCATCGATGCGCCCTAATAAGTTTAAATATGGTCACATTTCTCGACGCTAAGTTGTCATCTGACACACAATGCAAATATGAAATCAGAATTATAAATATGGTATTATCACGCTCCCTCATATTTAAATATGTATCTAGTTCTCTATATAATGAGTTCACTTTTTGTAATACTATCACTTTTTCGTGGATCTAAGTATAGTGAAGCACATATGATTTAAATCTTTGGATAATTTGCAACAGGGGTCAATTCTATTAGCGTCTACTAGACATAAGAATAAACTCGGCTGCTTAGAATTTCCTAAGAGAAATCTTGTTATAAATAATGTCTTCCAGATTCAACTTTGATCACGGCGGCCAATCTTAACTAAGATTGGCCATTTGCGCTGGAGATGTTATAGTGAACAAGTGTGTGCGCAAACACAAGTGCATTTTCTAGTCCCTAAATCTCATACTCTGAGGGGATGACAATCCAACACGATCGGCAGATAATCAGACTCATTACCGTTTTACTTTCTGTGGCACAAGAGTGTGTAACATCGCTAACTTTTTAACTCCGGGGAACAGCCCAATAGCAATTATGGATTTCTTGGGTGAAAACACAATAACTTTTTGTTGTCTCGACTCGGAATTTGAAATTAAGACCTCATGCACAACGTCGCATTTACGACCGCTACGACACCATACCGCTTTGGTGTCGTAGCGGTCGTACACTTTTTCCAACCTATGAATCGAACTCAAGATCTCATGCACAAAAGTCACATTCACTACCACCACTGTATTCCTTCTACCTGCGAAACGTACGTTAATAAGGAATTCTACAAACAACATGTAGACAAGTCATTTATTCTGCCCTGACATTCGATTTCAGTGCCTACATTAATTAATCTTTGAATAGATAAGGTAAGAAAGCATTCCATTTCTCATTACAACTGAATACCGTCTTCTTGTACTCTATTCACATCCATTATTGCTTTCATGAAGTGTTTGCATACGTTAAAGTAATGGAACTACTAGCAAATGACATTTTGAATATTCTAATTTCTTTTGAACTTCTCACATAAGTGGATTCTTTCTTTTCTAATATTAATGTTTTGACGTTTTGACAGCTAAGCTGCTGAATTTGATAGTAAAAATAAGTAAACGATTTTGAAAGGTAAGGTTGAGAAATATCTAATATTGCCTTACGTTCACGCGAATGTTGAAATTGACATTGAATATTGAAATTAAATTACTTTATACTAGTTTTATCGCGATATAATAAAATCTGTATAAAGTAGTTTATTTAATTTCAATTGCAGAATATAATCAAATTGATCCTACACGGCAAGATTGTTCTTTCTATAAGTTCTGAGAATTGAGAATAGTTTGTTTGCGTGTAATTCTGAGGCTATAAACTCAGGTCAGAAACCACGGCGTACAAATGCATGATATGTATATACGTACATATTATATGCCTTTAATAAGTATATGTATAATACACAGAGGTGGTAGACCAAAATATATCACATCTCTATTTTACCAGCTATAATGTATATATCATAAATATTATGAGCCTTGTATGAAACTGTCCCACTGCTGAGCACGGGCGTCTTCTCAGTGTAAGAAGGGTTAAGCCATAGTCTACCACGCTGGCCCAGTGTGGGTTGGCAGACTTCACATATCTTCAAGAATATTATGGAGAACTCTCAGATATGCAGGTTTCCTCTCGATGTTTTCCTTCGCCGTTAAAAACAGGCGACAAAAAAATTTTTAGATGCGCTTCTGGTATCGAACTAGAGACCTCTGCGTAGCAGAGGTCTCTAGTTCGATAGGTCCTACATTATAGAGAGCTAGCCTACGGCCACCTAGTGAGCACAATTTTTTTTCAAACTCCGTACTGCTACTGAGAACTTCCTGACATCAAAGCCAAATAACACTTTGCCTTTGCAAAAAAGTCGCATTAACAACCAGTATGCCCCACTTTTAGGCCCGTGTGGGGAACGAACACACAATGGCATAACGCGAGGTGATCACTCAAAACACACAGCCAAGCATACAGTGCACCTCACCTTTCTACTCATTTCACGGCCAATTTACAATATAGTAATAACGCATTCAAAGCTTTTATTTAAGTCCTTAAGAGTTTGTATCCAAAAATAACTTTCTTTCATCACAGCTAAACAAAATTAGTCTCGTCTAGGGAACATCAGACTATAACTAGAAAACAAAACTTAGTTCCTTTGTTACTATTCTTGTTTCACAAGAAACAATTTAAACCAGATTTATTTGCGGAGATGTTTGTGGACGCAATTGTGGATTTGTGGTTTTCAGGGACATTGCATTTAATGTAAAAGTTGCCTAAACTAAGCATTATAGAAATAGCATTTTATTTTCACTTTATGAGGGAAGAATCTTGAGAAATCCTGTTTCTTTTCTATCTATCCTAATATTATAAAGCTGAAAAGTTTGTTTGGTTGAACGCGCTAATCTCAGGACCTACGAGTTCAAATTAAAACATATTTCAGTATTGGATAGCCTATTTATCGAGGAAGGGTATAAGCTATATATCATAACGCTACGACCAATAGGAGCGGAGCATCAATGAAAAATGTTGCATACATTCATTAACGCCTGTTTCCCAGAGGGATAGGCAAATACTACGGATTTTGCATTTGCTACGATCCTGACACACTTTTTTCGCTTCATTCACTGTCCTAGCATTCCTCATACACGCTCGCCGGTTAAAGATGCCCTTAACCTGGCTTTTATCCAGAACGTCTCTGATCTGATTAAGAAATGTTCGCCTAGGTCTTCCCCTTGCCACTGTTCCATTCACACTAGCCTTATAAACTTTCTTAGTCAGTCTTTACTCGTCCATTCTTTCTACATGCCCAAACAAGCTTAACATACCCTTTTCTATTCTTGTCATTATATCCACTTTCATGCCGCATCTCTCTCTTCTCAGTCTTTTCAGATTTCGTGCACCAGCTAGGTATCCTCGAAATAAGATGACTCCTTTGTGCCCGCCATTGAGAAGGACGGAACTTGGGCAAACTCTTCTATGGTTAGAAAGTGCAAAATTGTCAATAGTTGCAGTGACCTCGTTGACATCCATAGCGACAGTATAGGCAAAGTCTCAAGGGGTATTATCACACATTTTCAACAAAAAATCAATCCATATATAATAAGAACTCATGACATAGTTTAGTAAAGTATAATTTAATTTTATAATGCACCTGAATGCTATAGATATATTATTTAATTTTGTTTTATTTGTAATAACATTAATGACTGAACTTTATGAATCCATATTTTTCATTGTTTAATTTAAATTTTATTTAATGTCAATACCTACTATTAATTTATGTAATTTTAGTGCTATTATAATATCTATATAATGTTACGTACTAATCTAAAGAAATAGTTATGTTCTAGTTATATTTTATTGTATGTATGTATATGTTAAACAATAACATTTTTTTAAATTAATATCTAGAAATTATCTATTATACTATATACATAATTAATTTAATAATGCATTTTATTTTTAAGTATGTCTCTCTAACCTGTGCATGTAGTGTTAACGTCTAATTAATTGTTACACAAACTGATGTTGCCATTGATTTTATTTTATTTTGCCTACATATAAGTGTTGACAGTTGTTGGTTAACCACATAAATAAATCTCTCTCTAATCACACTATTCCTTATTCTCTTTCTAAATGTTGCAAAACTGGTAAAATCTCTTATGTGACGTTGACGAAGTTGTGCGGGTCAGCTAGTTTAAGAAATATTACCTAATGATAAGCGTTTGCTGTAGTTAATGATCGTTTCCAATACAAGATAAATATGAAAGGAATTTAAATGGGATACAATTACAGGATTGGGAGTGTAATATGTGTTCCTTGTTTATACGGTGAAACATAGCTACAGTGTTATTTTTACTGCGATTTTCTTTATAATACCAGGCTTTTTCGAACAAATCAGCTTTTTAGTATTGTTACCAAATAGATTGCAATTGCGAGCTCGGGTTTAAATATGAACTAGTCGCATTGTATGAAGAAAATTGGTAACGTTCTGGTTTTCATAATATTTCCTCAATATTTTTTGAATAGCCAATTCGTAATCTATGTTTTTATTTTTAAGTATAGTTGCTTGTATTAAGGTCACTTTGGTTTGTCTCAAATTTACAAAAACATTAATCATTATGTAATTATGGCACATTGAAAAAACTAATACGGGCAGACAATAAGCGATATAACTTTAGATCTTAATTTATAAAAGGTTTTTGATATTTATTATTAATATTATTAATAATACATGTTATTTATAATATACATAGTCTATTGAAATTAAACTACTATATACGGATTTTATCGCGTTGTTACATACATAGTCTATTCTAGAAAATC
Organism: Catocala nupta; assembly: GCA_963675205.1. Lineage (NCBI taxonomy): Eukaryota > Metazoa > Arthropoda > Insecta > Lepidoptera > Erebidae > Catocala > Catocala nupta. The sequence goes on along the minus strand of OY776103.1, from coordinate 12,214,835 downwards.
AAACAATTTTTTTTAATAGCTCTAGCATTTTGTACAGATACAACAAAATAAGCTTATGACATAAATGGCAATTTCATTCATCCTCTTACTCCATTCATTCTTATTGCACTCTTAATTCTAACTTAACCTGTCCTTTTGCCAGAATGTTTCCAATTTGAATCAGTAAATGTTCGCCTTTCCTTTCTCTTCCTTAGCGAAGTTTTAGTAAATATAACCAATTTAATTCCCTTTAACTTATATTATAAATTCGAAAGTCTGTTTGTTACGCTTTCAAGCTACTTGATCGATCATCATGAAATTTCGCATACATGTTGTCAGAGGCACAAAAAAGGAAATAGGGTATCGTTCATCCAGAAAGAATACTTTGCCCGTGGGAAAGAGATTTATTGATATAACCTACACTAACGCGAGCGAACCCGTAGGCAAAATCTAGTTATTTTATAAAAGGATACAATTTATTAAGTTTGGTTCAAAGACTAGGTCTAAACGTGTATTCAGTTTAGTTAGTAGCTTCAATTTTTTGAAGTTTTATTAGGAAGACGTGGTCTGTTTCGAAATCGAAAAAGAATACAAAATAAAATTGTAAAGGAGGTAAAAAAGATAAGGTAATTATCATTTTGTTAAATGATCTGCTTTTAACCTTTTCATTAATAGTTGTTTATGAAACTTTCACCATAGATCTCATATCAATATATAATTACGTAAACTAAATACATATAATGTATATTTAGTAAGTAATTACTAAATAATTCAATGGCTTTTATACTAAAGATGACTTTTATATAGACGCTACCAAATGACCTCCAATTCACTCGTTCCAAACATAATAAGTAAACATCAATAACTTTCTTTTCCATCCCGTAGCGTGCAGATCATCTGTCTCAATCACATTTATACGTCACGAACTTTGCCAATACCCTTCCTCAATCATAAAATAATTCTGTCACAAAGGTTCGAGTTGGCTATAGGCCATCGGTTTAGAAAGACGGAGCGTCGAGCGGAGCGTTGAAGCGTGGTATTAAGGAGGACTATGATCGTTAACAGTGCTATAGGCCCGTTAGATCTATCAGCTAGGCATATTTGGGTTTAGGCTAGACTTATTTAGAAGCTAGCAATATCAAGGCTTGGTATACTTAGACAAAGTGTACACAGACTGGTATGTTTAGACCAGGTATTTTAGACTAAGTATGTTGACGCTACCTATACATGGACTTAGTATGCATAGGCTCAGATATATTTAGGCTTAGTGTCTTGTCTTTAAGTTTGCGGGCAATCGAAGTAGAGTCCAACATTTAAATTCTTAGTCAGGCAACTTGGAGTCTGGAATTATGCTCAGAAGTCGGCAATAGGATCTGGAATTCTGCGCAGAAATCGGCAATAGGCTCTCTACTATAAGATTGTGCCTATAAAAGTAACTGCCAAAGAGTGGTATTTATATATTTCTACTTATCCTTTCAGGTATACATAAGCTATGTATGTATAAGCTTATCGGAATAGCTAACATTTTTCCTTTGTACTAAGTTCACGCTCTTATACGAACGTCAATCTACAATCAAGACTGAGTTTTGGTCCTCAATAAACATAAATAGTATTTCCATAATAAGAAAACTTCTCGATCGGTGCGTCTAAATATTTGGGTGAAATACATGTATTTTGAACGAAAATGGAGGTCTGTTTTATTTACTTATAAAGTAATGAATATAAATATATAAAAATTTAATAGAATAGATATAAAAGACTGAATACTAAATTCAGGCTAAAGTTTTATGAGTATAAGGAAAATATGAAACGTTAAGATAGGACCATATAAAAAAATAAACAAGAAAAAGATGAAGAAAATAATAGTATTAATTTAATAGGCAATTATTAAACTTCAAATAACGGTGGAAACCAGTTGCAGAACTTAAAATAATGTAATATTTATTTATTAATTTCATATAAACATACATACATAGAACCATGTCAATATTCCCGAAGGCGTAGAAAATATAGGTGTATTACACACTAATTGCCCAAGATATGGTTTTGAATTCCACATAATAGGGGACGAGCGCATTACTGTTTACCGTGCAGTTCAGTATGGAACTGCACGGTAACGTGCTTTTACTGACAAATTATTGTCAAAAAACCCAAAAGCCGTGCAAAGGCTCGACTAGGAAATGGAGTCCAAAACCGCAAGATTGCATGCAAATAGTACTTATAAATTGAGCGGATACCAAGTCAGGAGACTAAAAGAAGAGTACATTACAACCCATATATAATATAGCTCACATATTAAATCTTCGTACTGTAATATGCGGTCACATGCACGGAACAGCCTGACTCGTATAAACTGAGAATATGAAATGAAGACATCAATAAAATGCCAAGGAAATGCTGAATCCGTGAATGCTAGCGAGTGCAAATGAGGCGCTAACTTCGTTCAAAACTTTGGAAACTTATCTTTCTAAAGAGATCCAACTGGATTGCACACATGGTGGAAGAATTATGGGATGCACAGATAGAAGCATTGAGATTGTCTATTTCAAACAACAACGTAGACGAATATGACCGGCCGGATGATAAATGTTTATAATCGCTTGTAATAATTTTACAATTTAAAAAGTCGAGCTGTTCAGCTGGAATCTTCTGAAACGTTAAACTTTTGCGATTTCATAAACTTTTAAAATCGCAGCCGCGATAGTAAATGCCACCGCTGTGTATAAGTTCTTAGCTTCAAATCCCAAGTGATACTAGCATATGTCACGGAGATCTTCACGATCATTCAAATAACGCAAAGAACATTCAGACTCGGGACAACAATTTGTGAATCACACATTTTTTTTGTCTCAAACCACAAGGCAAGGCGACCACGTAGACCACTATGCTATCTTTGCAGTCACTACCTTTCGGATGTTGGATGGAGTTCCTGTCATAATTCTTTCTCGAGTAGGCCAAACAATTAAAAGTAGTCTATTATCTTGGCCTTTAAACTTTCGCAAGTTTGAAAAGCTTTTTCGAAAATGTTCTAAGAGAACTGTTATTGGCGTAAATTAACCAAAATGCGCGCTTTGTCAGAACAAAGACTAAAGAGTTGCTTTCAAATAGTCCATTACAGAATAGAGGAAGTGAAAACGGTACTAATTTCAGTTTTTGGGTTAAGAGAAAAAGTTTATGTTTGCCTAAGGTTCACATATTTTTTTAGTGTACTAATAATAGAGCTGTCACGATTTCCAAAATGCTTTTAACATGTGGTCGGTATGTTTTATTAAAACTGTATGTATTTATAAAACTTGGTATCGGAGCCTTTATATACATACATTGAGTATTGCAGATTGGCCGTGCTACCACAGGCTGTTAGGTTTCGACTCAACTTTTAGAATTGTTTATAGGATATCGCTGTTTAGGGGTTTAGATAAACTAAAAGTAATTCTAATTAAAATTATCAATGAAAATCTGAATTTGGTTATTTATTACACTTTTATGCCTTAACTACTTGACCGATAATTATAAAATTTCGCATGCGCATTGTCAGAAGTACAGAAAATGACATAGCATATTTTATCCAAGAAAAGTACTGTTCCCGAGGGATAGAAAATTGACATAACCTATATTTATGCAAGCGGAACCGCAGGCAAGATCTAGTAGCATTATAAATGCGAATGTGATTTTGTTTGTTTGTAACGCTTTCACGCGTTGTCTACTTGACCGATTATCACGAAATTTTGCATACACGTTGTCAGGGGTACAGTAAAGGAGGTAGGGTACAATCCAGAAAAAAGGACTGTTGCCGAGGGAAATAAATTTATTGACAAAACCTAGGTTAACGCGAGCGTAGCCGCGATCAAAATCGTGTAGTTTATTTATAAGTGTACTTTGTGACTTAAATGAAAAAATATATGTTGTATTCAATGTAGGTTAGAATAAGTAATAGTATTCTTGTGTAAGCAGTAAACTTAACTGGAGGAACTACTTAAAGTTAAAGATTGTAATGCGTGCATTAATGTTGGTATTGCAGTAGTTGTGTTTATAATAATATTAGAGTATCTACTATAAGCTTTTATAGTTCTCAGCACACCTCATTTGACGATTAGCATGTTATGCCATACAATTTCTGAAAGCGTCTCTAAAAATCGCTGTATGTCGAGAACGAAAACTTGTAATAGACTAGTCAAGCGCATAAATTAATTCTATATTCGAATTAGTTGTACACGATACCAAGAGGTATATCGTCATGCATATGTATGCATATGTATGTATTGTACTTATGTAAGTGTAAGGTGTGCATTCTTGTGAAATATTGCAAAGACGCAGAGAGCACGCATTTATTTATGGTATTGTCAATACATTGGAAAATTACTCGAATGCTCATCTCATCGCTATGATCCTAAAATATGGACAACTTGCTTTTGCCCACGGCTTCGCTCGCAGTAAAAGTAGCTTAGGTAATGTCAGTGAAAGTACTTTTTTTAATAAAATATATTTCTAATGATGAAAGAAATTTTTAAATCGGTTGTATAATTTGTGTGTTAAATGTTTAAAAACAAACAAACAAAAATCAAATCTTTCTTATTTATAACATTAGTTTAGATATAGATGGTAGCCTTGTTACTAATAATATAACTGGTAAGTATCAAATTCTCAGTAATTTATCATACTGGGAATCCTCATCGCATCTGTTCCAAGAGCTGCGTTATCTAAAATAGATTCATACCCTTAAGGGCGAAACATTATTCATGTGTCGATCACTCTGACGGATGGCTGACATCGGAGACGGTTCGGCTGGTATATTTTTCGGCGGTATAAAATAACTGTCTTCTTGGACCGAGGCATAAGCTCGCGTTCGTGAGGTTGCTGGTATGATTCTTAGATCGGATAAAGCGTTATCAGGATTTTCTGTTGGAATATTTTCTGTCTATGCAGTTTGGGTCAATAGGCTCGCTCCTTATTATAGGATGTTTAAACGTAGCTAACAAAATAGGTATCCCTTAAGGGCAATATAGGCGGGGATAATGTACGTAAAGAAAATAAAATTTGAAATTAGAACATGATGAAGGATGGTGAATGCGGGCGTGTGTGTTGAAAAAAGGAAGCATCATTACGAACAATTAGATTCGGTACGGGTTCACGCTAAGTACCTAGTCTAAAGATACGGGTAACATAAGTAAGCTAAAAGATAGAATATTACCATTTGTTGTTACTTCTCAGAATTTGATCCTTATGAGCTGATCTATCAAATTGTGGTATAATCACGATATAATACAGTATATCCGTATTGCACAGGCTACCAGTGTGACATAAAACCTAGAATCACTTTGCCCGACCCGGGATTTGAATCCAGGAAGTTATGCACAGCAACGGCATTCACAATCGCTGCGCCTCATGATGCGATTTTATATATATTTATTCGGCAATAGCGTATGCCATTACTCAATAGATACAGATAGTCATTCAAAGCAGTTGTCAACTAGAGACACTCTGCTTGTCATATTCTAAACGATTAATTTAGTTATAACTACTACACAAATACTGGCAGCGATACCCTAGTGGGAGACCGTTTGACTGCCACACAGAGGTTCCGAGTTCGATGATAAAGCGCGTATTTCTAACTTCCGAAGTTATGTGTGTATTAAATAATTAATTATCGCTCGCTGTAACAGAAAACATCGTGTGGAAACCTGCATATCTGATAGTTCTCCATAATGTTCTCGAAGATATGTGAAATCTGCTAAGCCACACTGGGCCACCGTGGTGGACTATGGCCTAACCCTCCTCATACTGAGAAGAGACCCGTGCCCAGCAGAGAGACAGTTTAATATATCGCTTATATTATTATAATACACAAGTGATACAAACACACACATATGTATGTTGAACGGTGCGCTTTGTGACTTTCGGCTCGCATATTATTATTACTTTTATCTCTAGAAGAAGCGCGTCGATCAGATATTCGTACTATATGGTTCCAACCTAAAAGCCACCAGCAATAATTGAAACGATGCATTTAAATATAACTTTGGCGTTATGTTTATTGGCGTTTGAATGTCGCCCATAGTTGATCAGAATTCTATGTCATTGCAGATTTGATCACCCTAATTTAATTCATAAAAAATACGTGTGAGAGTAGTGCATTTATAATATAGACTACTCATAACTGGCTTAACACTTTTGTATTGGTATTCAACGTTGTCCATCTTAGAACTCTTTATATATACTGTGTTTATCACAAAACATAATAATTAGATATTAATTATTATATTTAAAAAGCAAATTTTGCACCCAGTGTCCATTTTGGGTGTATAGTTAATAGCCGTAAAGTTGTTACAACACAAAACACACGTAACACTGGCGTTTTATCGCTGCAGTCGAAATTCGGCAGTTAAACGCTCGCAGCAGCTTTCTGTGACGTTATTATTCACCAGGCTAAGCAAAAACACATTTTGAGCATAAAGAGAAAATACCTAAATATCATGGCCAGTGATGGCGGATATTTAAACTTATCCCATCGATTAAACAAAAACCACGCATTCTCAGAAGAAGTAGAAAATGAACTAATGAAAAAAGAAAATTTAGATAATAATTATAACATGACCAATTTAAATAACTATCTTCATCATGCGTATTTATGCATGGTAAAAGAATTGACACAATACATTTTGAATGACAGCATGTTCTTTTAATTGTCTTGTTTGTTGTCGATTTTATTAGAAAAGAATATGCTCTTAGAATCTTCATTAACTCGTCAATATATAACTATCTCTTTAAGGCTATCTTCCAGATTATTTTGTAGCCAACTTTATCTCTTTCTACAATCAATATTTTCACCATCACTGCTTTTTTCTAACTCCTTCTGAATTTTTTAAACTACAATCCGTCTCCCTACCATTTTTTCCTCCCAATTCATTGCCAGAAACCTACCTGGTAAACAGCGCCGCGAAGAACCAGACCAACGCGCAGATCAGCGTGGCTCTGGTCTTCGTACACACGTAGCCTGCTCGCAGTGGCTCACAAATGGCGTAGTAGCGCTCGAAACTGATCGCCAGGATCGTGAGCACCGAAGCGTGGGTTACAGTCAGCTCGACGAATGGTACTGCTAAACCTGGAGACAAACAGGAAAAAGATTAAGTTAAAGTCTTGATGGATGTGAAAAACGTGTGGTTTGACTGCATGGATGGTCCAGTGACCTCGCTGTTGCGTCTGAGTCTAAATTCGTTATAAAAACTGCCGCGACACAGGGCTTGATATCTAGGTTTTTTATCCGGCAATGGGAAGAATTAAATATAAACTAGTGCAAACTTGCACATAACAAGAAATTTTGGCAAAGTGGATTGCCTTTGTCCTGCTGTAAAACAAAACATGCTGCAATTTTTTTAGTAAATAAGTGCCTTTTCCCTTTATAAGAATGATACTTTTCCGGGTGAGACGGCTTATTCGTACTGTCACTAAAAATGAACACAAGTTCTACCACGCATGATTAAGAAGACATACATATATGCTATTATTCCATAAATGAGTTCTTAGATGATAAATTACAATAAATAAATACTCATTTGAGATTCCAACCTCTTAAATTATTTTAATGCCTTGGATTCTTAATCATAATAGTTTTTATTCATTACTTTTTATTATTATTATAAGAAGTAAGAAGTAAATTTAAAAGAAATGCCTGCCTCACTGGCATCATGTACACGGTTTCTGATTACGCGATTATAACATCTTATTGTAATACCTACATTCCTAGCAAATAAAGATCTTTCTATCTAACGCATATAAGCAGTCAAACTTTACTATTATTGAAACTATTTAAATTACTAAAATTATTTAGATTTGAGTTAACACCTCCCCCAGCGTTTTTGGTTGCTTTGCAGCAGCCATGTTTACCGGGATATTAGTTGTCACAAACCAGAGCCACCAGACCTGGAAAAGGAAATGTCTTAGGCGAGTCGCTCTAGACTTAATGTTACAAAGGCTGCAGTAACAATTGCTATCAGGCGACCTGTGTATGGCTATAAAAAGGAAAACGTCACGAGCAGTTTCCCCATAGAAAATCCAATGTTTATGTACCTTGAATATTTGAAAAACGCTGTTTGTTTTTTATTCCTACAGTCCGTTGTTTTTACGCATATCATTTAGAAACTACCTAGCTAGCTAACAAACCATATCGCAGTAAACGGTTCAGTTAATGGTTTAAATAATGTAGTTATGGATGCCCAGAATATGCCGTATCTTTGACTTTGATTATGTGAATATCACTGCAAAATCATTATAATAATTAATTCTAATAATTTTGTTACTTATTTGTTACTGTGCAGTTTACGTTTTGAAATGTTGAAGAAAGTAACGGCTATTCCTTTATACAATTGCGATAAAACTCCAGTGTAGAGTTTGTAAATTTTAATAATTTACGTAAATGTAAGATGAGAAATATATACAAATTTAGACAGCTACATTAACAAACGTTCAAACAATGGTTACAGTAACCAAAAAGAATATCTAGACTAGGGACAACATTTATGGGATCACACGGATTTCGTCCTGTGTGCAAATTTTATCCTCTAAACGCGATACCGTGTGTTAGCTTATTGAAATTAATGCTTTAATTTTATATTAATATTGCGCATTTGAAAATTAATAAGTTGTGAATTCGAAAACATTGTCAATGATTAAATTAAATATAACGGAAGTTCGTATAAAATAATATAATGTAGATACTATAATATGTCTTGATTTTAACATGTATTTTTAGAATATATCTAGTTATTTATATATATGTGTTGATTTAAACTTGTGTTTTAAGAATATTTTATATTTATCGGTCACTCAATTGACATATCTGACAGTTGTTAAAAAATAGTGTGTGTTAGTCAGTTGAGTGCTTGTTATTTTATTTTACTTTCCGTTTTCAATAAGTAAGAACAGTCAGTCGCTGTTGAGCTACGAATCGAGTTGGTTTATAGTATTTAATAGTGATTGTGCCATAAAATAAAAGTTGTCGTGGAACATAACGGTTTGTTTTAATACTGCAAAACCCCGGAAGATTTAACAATTCAGAAGTGGGATTACACCAAGGAATACTGAGGCATTGCTACCACCCTGGTGTGATCGTACGCCCATATAATAAGGTATAGTACCTAATAACTGATTTCGATTATTTGTATTGAATTTTAGTTTGAATTACCTTCTTACAATTGTATTAAAAAAATAAAAAAATGGCGTGAATTTTTTTTGCTTAAAGAGGCATACAAGTACATTACTTTTTATTCGTGTCTCTAATATATTCTTGTTAAGTACAAATTAGAGGTTAATACTGATTCGATAGTAACCTATTGTGCGTAGCCCTTTGTTGTTTAAAGTGATTTTTCGAGAATGCATTGACCTATAAATATTACAATATGAAATGCAGTTCGGGTTACTACTAACATTTTACTAATTTGTTAAATCAGAACGTAAATAACATTGATTCAAATGTAAGTTCTTATGTGTATGGTTTTATTAGTGTAGTACTTGTGGTAAAACAGAAACCAATTTACCCTTGAAATCCTTGCAATATTTCTTTGTGCTTATTAAATATACGAATCACTTTATTCTGATACTAAGCTAAATATCGCAATACTAGTCTTGTACCTACATTAAATTGGCAGTTATTAAAATGTTACATAGACTTAATTTTCAACACGATTAGGGTTAATAGTAATAAAATATTAGGTATTCAATAAGTAGGTAGCAGATATGTATGTGCTTACAAGATTTGTAATAAGACATAGTTGAAATTTATACCCATGTTTATTATTCCTACTAAGTAAATTACTTAGTTAATGTCTTTACGACGTATTTTTTTTTATGAATTAGATACTCGTTGTTCTAAATATTTCAGATCATTGGATATAGTCCTAAAGATGCCCAGCAACGGGTTCAAGAGTAGACCAATGTCCAAGGAGAGGCACCGCAGCATTGTACTACAGGGGCCTACTAGACGCAGCCGATCACGTACACGCGCTGGAGGATCCAGGCAAAGTCGTCGCTCGTCACCGTGCTCCACACCAACAGGCGTGACTCCGAGCGGCTCAGATCTAGTAGATCACCTGGAGGAGTTCAATCGCAGGCAAGAAGTCGTAGCAGGTCAGTCGTAACACCTCCGTTGCGGCACTGCACGTCACGTGTGTCGTCAGCCGACGCACAGAGACATGAACCGATAAATAGACCTGTAACTCATAATCGTTTTAAGCAAAGGCGTCACAGATTGAAGACTTCTCGTAAAGAAAGTCCTAGTAGGTCACGTAGTCCAGTACGCCATTGTTCTAGAGAAAGATTTGCGTCTGTTACATCACACTCTCCATCTACTAATGCTGTTAATTATGAAATACTAAAATGCATCAAAAATTCTTTGCAATCTATCTCAGCCATAAATCCACAATATAAAGAAAAATTTACTAACAATAATGTAGTACCAGAATTTGACCCTAAATCGAAAAACCAAACTATTCTCACGTGGTTATAAGGGTAAAATTTGGCTATGATTTAGAAGAATATTATTACGAAAAATTAATTGCTTTGAATCGGTGCGGCATAGTAGGTAGGAATGCTATCGATTGTATTGTGTATGGAATAGATGATAGAGGTATGGAGCAGAGCCAGTAGGTTTCGAGGATGCTGGTAAACTATTGGGTTATCTGAGGGGTGTGAAACATGAACGACCAGATAAATTCACAAAACAACCAGTACGTTCCGCAACTGATACTTACGTACTTACTACGTAGATCATTAAAATATGATCCTAGTAGAAGCTTGAGGTGTTTTAATTGTCATGAAGCGGGTCATGTAGTGTCGGAATGTAAAAAACCGATCATTAAGTGCAGAAAGTGTAAACGCATCGGTCATGACAATCCATGACAATCCTGCGTTAGAAGCATTTGGGTAGATAAAGTCGAAGTTAAATCATTATGACTAAATGATGATAGTCAATTAGCAGATAATAAATAAATTAAACACGTAAACGTTAATAATGTGCAGTTAACAGGTTACGTAGATTTTGGCAGTCAATGTACTTTGATAAAAGAGACCGTTATGAAGAACATAGTACCGCGTGAAAAATGGCAAATTAATGATTTTCTATCACTTAAAGGTTTTGGTAATACGTACGTGACTGCTTTAGGTAAAAATAAAATTTCACTGATTATTGATGACGCTAAAATTCATGTTGAGGTAGTGGTTATACCTGATAATTACTTAAACTATGATTTACCGATTGGACAGACTGCTACAGAGCAACCTAACATTTGGGTGTTTAAATCTGATAAATATTTGATGATCACTGATAGACAGCTTGGGGACGATACACGACTGGTTTTTAAGTCTTTTAAAACTGTTAATACTGAAGGGTGTATTTCTATTAAGGTATTTACTGATACTCATTATGATGGTATTGTCCTTGTCGAAAATGGTCAACGTTTAAATTACGATGTAAAGATCGGTACTTATAATATTAAGAACGGTAAATCGATGTAAAGATCGGTACTTATAATATTAAGAACGGTATTGGTTATCTTATAATTCTAAATTATAATAACAGATCAATTCAATTTAAAGAGGGCCAAGTCTTGGCTCGTGCTTATATTTTTCATATTAGTAATAACGTAAATACGATACAAGAGAATAAAACTCGGAGTAGATCTCCACTTACGTTGGATGACCTTAATATCGACTTAAGTTTAGATAACAACCAGAAACTTCAATTATTTAATACATTGAACGAGTACCGCGATTGTTTTGCTAAAGATCTGTCTGAATTAGGTCGAACAACCATTTCCGAAATGAATATTCAGCTAGTAGATACAGAACCAGTCGTTTATCGACCATATAAATTAAGTCATTCTGAAAAGGAAGAGGTCAGGACTATGGTTGAAGAACTCTTAAAATATGGTATAATTAGAGAGTCTCAATCTCTATATGTAAGTCCTGTTCTGTTAGTTAAAAAGAATACTGGGGATAAACGGCTTTGCGTAGATTATCGTGCTTTGAATAAGAAAACGATTAAACAACATTATCCGTTGCCTCGTATTGAAGACCAGATTGATCGTTTGGCGGGAAATAAATATTTTTGTGCATTAGACTTAGCAGCTGGCTATTACCAGATTTCATTGACTGAAGATAGCAAAAGCAAGAGCTCATTTGTAACACCTGATGGGCAATTTGAGTTTAATAGAATGCCCTTCGGGTTGGCTAATGCACCAGCTGTTTTCCAGCGAATTATCAATTTGGTTTTGGGTAATTTACATTACAATATTGCATTGGCCTATATGGTTGACGTCTTAGTACCAAGTAGGACATTTGAAGAAGGCATCAATAGGTTGCGAATCGTACTTCAAAAGTTTAGAGAGGCAAGATTGACTTTAAAACTACAAAAATGTTACTTTTTCCAAAATCGCGTTGACTACTTAGGATTTGAGATTACTAGCGAAGGCGTAAGACCGGATATGGCTAAAATTGCAGCTGTCAAAATCTTTCCTAAGCCCAAAGATACACATACGTACATAATGTTAGACAGTTTATTGGACTAGCTAGCTTCTTTCGACGTTTTATTCGAGGTTTTGGCGAAATAGCTCGTCACTTAACGAAGTTATTAAAGAAGAATTCTGCTTGGGTTTGGTCACAAAGTCAGGAGTATGACTGTAACATCGTTTATAGAACTGGCAGAGGTATAATTCACGTTGACGCGTTGAGTAGAAATGCAGCCGTAGAAAATGTGGGAATAATTCAGGCTATCGATAATTTTGATGTTATGACTGTCACAGATGATTGGTTGTCAGTGGTACAATATCAGGACTCTGAAATACAACGCATTAAGAAAATCCTTTCTGACAAGGAATTTGATGGTTTGGTAGATATACGAAAGAATTTTGCTGTCAAACGCGATAGGCGGATGGATTGAGGTGGATGGTGCCAAAGGGTTGTAGGTGGCAGATACTGCGCAAAAATCATGATGAAATAGGTCATTTTGCGTTTGATAAAATATTGGATAAAATAAAACAACACTATTGGTTTTCTCGTATGCGAATATATTATAAAAAAAATAATTTATAAAAAAAGAATATGTAAATCCTTGTTTAGAATGTGTACATAATAAATTACCAGCAGAAAAAAAAACAGAGCTTTTTGCACCCATACCTAAGGAAGCTACACCCTTTCACACCATACATATCGATCATGTTGGTCCATTTGTAGAGTCGAAAAGAAAGAATTGCTATATTTTAGTGATTGTAGAGTCGTTCACAAAGTTTATAGTTTTAAAGGCGGTAAAAAAAAAAAAAACTTAATCAGCTACCACTATCGCAGTTCTTAGGGATTATTTTGGGACGTTTGGATTATCAAAGCGACTTATTAGTGACCGAGGACCATCGTTTACAAGTTCAAAATTCTAAAGTTTTATGACTGAACTAGAAGTACATCATATAAAAAAAATGCAGTCGCTTCGCCTAGGGCAAATGGTCAGGTCAAACGATATAATCGAACCATTTTGGACTCTTTGGCTTCACAAAACCACGGTAAAGATGAAAAACTTTGGGATGATCGATAATTACAAGTACAATGGGGAATAAACAACACTGTTAACAAAGGTACAGGAAAAACCCTCGGAGGTTTTGTTTGGACTAAGACTTACTTACTTACTTACTTAAGATCAATGACGGCAATTTAGTTACAGAAATAGAGGAGGATATAGTTGAAAGTAGTCTTGAGGAAAATACAGTAAGCACCGATGACAGATTACTTAAGATTAGGAAGGAAGTAAATGAATACATTACAAAGTCACAAAAAAAAACAAAAAGATAAATATGATAAGAAAAGAAAGAAACCATTAGAATTTAAAGTTGGAGATTTAGTGAGAGTTGAAAGAGCAACGCATACTGTAGGTCAAAATAGAAAGTTATTACCAAAGTATTCTGGGCCTTATAAAGTTACTAAAGTCTTGGAACATGATAGATATGAGGTAATAGATACTCCTATTACTAAAAAAGGAACTTCTAAATACAAGGGTGTATTCTCTATCGATAAAATACACCCTTGGCTTTGTTTTGATAATCAAGGTAGTGCATCGTATACAAGCGAGAGCGAGAGTGGTGTTTAAAATGACTAAAATAATATTTGCTATGATTTAGTATGTAATTTTATTACCCTTCTATGTGTGGGTATGTGTATTTGCGTGTAAGAAAAGAAACTTAATTATTTACTTTGTCATGGCTTACATTTGATAATAAAAAAAGTATGATGTAATAAACAGCGATTCAAGCATTTAAAACTTCTTATTGTATACATTTATGTTAAAAATCTACACTGCCATGAGCGTAAATGTAGATAAATACTTGAAGTGCAATGTGCACGTGTTGTTTACCTGTTATGAGCGTAAATGTAAAGCTACAGCTACTTGAAGTGCAATGTGCACATGTTGATGTTTACCTGCTATGAGCGTAAAGGTAACTACTTGAAGTGCAATGTGCACGTGTTGATGTTTACCTGCTATGAGCGTAAAGGTAAAGCTACTTGAAGTGCAATGTGCACATGCTGACGATTACCTGCTATGAGCGTAAAGGTAACTACTTGAAGTGCAATGTGCACGTGTTGATGTTTACCTGCTATGAGCGTAAAGGTAAAGCTATTTGAAGTGCAATGTGCACATGCTGACGGTTACCTGCTATGAGCGTAAAGGTAACTACTTGAAGTGCAATGTGCACGTGTTGCTGTTAACCTGCTATGAGTGCTATGTTACTGTAATGAACAGACATTAATTTGAAGTGCAATGTGCACATATGTACTCGTATTTGTTCTATAATTATGACTATGATATGTATGTTGTCATGATGTCATTGTTTTGATGGAATAGTGAAAATTTTGTGTTAATAAAATTTTATTTAGCAAATGAATTCATATGTAAGTCCTATGGGATTTTGTATTCAGTTGTGATTCGCGAGGACGCGAAAAATTATCAGGATGGACGAATTGTTAGCTTATTGAAATTAATGCTTTAATTTTATATTAATATTGCGCATTTGAAAATTAATAAGTTGTGAATTCGAAAACATTGTCAATGATTAAATTAAATATAACGGAAGTTCGTATAAAATAATATAATGTAGATACTATAATATGTCTTGATTTTAACATGTATTTTTAGAATATATCTAGTTATTTATATATATGTGTTGATTTAAACTTGTGTTTTAAGAATATTTTATATTTATCGGTCACTCAATTGACATATCTGACAGTTGTTAAAAAATAGTGTGTGTTAGTCAGTTGAGTGCTTGTTATTTTATTTTACTTTCCGTTTTCAATAAGTAAGAACAGTCAGTCGCTGTTGAGCTACGAATCGAGTTGGTTTATAGTATTTAATAGTGATTGTGCCATAAAATAAAAGTTGTCGTGGAACATAACGGTTTGTTTTAATACTGCAAAACCCCGGAAGATTTAACACGTGTAGCCAGATTAAATATTATTGCAAATTAATAGGCAAATGGATTTTATTTTGAAATGGAATTTTAGCCGATATCTTGATGTACGACCAGGCCATGCCCGGCTGATGCATGCCTAGATAATAAAAATAACCTTTTAAGTATCGTCACCATTCTATAAACATTTATTAAAGCACTACATCTGTTTTATTATACAAAGTAAATGTAATATTCGACAAAAACTTATTTTTGATGTTATACTATATTGATACTAGTTTCTGTGAGCCATTACCTAATTTTGCTGGGCTATAAATCTACATAACTAAGAAAGTACATGTCGCGAGGGATCTTGCTAATAATAAATAAATGAACACAAGTAACAACTAAGTATAAATAGACATATTCCCGCGAGAGGGATGCACATAAGATGTTAAATTAAAAAAAATTGTGTTGCTGAGTGCTGACTCAGCAACACAAATTTTTCTCCCCGAAAATCAAAACTATACATAGCAGTCAGTAACAAGATTCCCACCTAAACCAGTCTCTTGAGACAGCCACTCCTTAGAGAAACTAGAAACAAACAATAATTTACATACATACTTGAGTTTATAGTTGAAAGTACATGTCTATGTTATCATTATTTTCCGTCCCACGCTATGACGTACAAGCTAAGTTTTACATTATTTTTCTGTAGTTTTATAGATTCACCATTTAATTTTGAATAAAGAGATTGTTTTACTACCCACGATTGTTGAAGACATGCACTTTGTAGCCTGGAGTTGTTATGAAGAGACTGTGTGGAATTAAATTGTCTTCCAGATGCCTCGAAGATGAAAGGAGGTAGCACTATAGATAATTAAAATATAAATAATATATTTATGTACATGTTGATAAACAGTAGGTACTAGCTTTTTCGCGTGGCTTAACTCGGAGACAGTACTTTTCTGGAAAAATGTATGTCCTTTTTAAGGTGATCTAACGAGTAGTTTAGGCGTAATAGCGAAACAAAGAAAGAAACTTACATTCGAATTATTTTATAACATCAGGTAGGATTAATGTAACTTTCGGCTGTTTTTTTGGGTAATCCTCTAATATATATTCGCGAACATTATGTTTATTAAACATAATATCCACTTAATGGTAAATATTCATAATTCAAACACTAGAAATAAGCATACGTTAGTAGGTACCTGCATATCATCGTTTACATAAAGTTCACAATACATTTGCGGGATGTACTTAAATTTAAAAGCGGCATTTAAATAGATAGGTATATCTACCGCTGAATTGTTCGCTCTTTTGCCAGGTAGGACAAAAATTATCCAATAAGTAGTAGTAAGTATAGCGAGATGACACTACTTTTATATATTTCTTTATCAAAACAGCAATACTACTTAGTTATAACACGATTTATCTATACTTTATTTGCGATTATACTCTTTAAAACACCGTCATCAAAAACGCATTACCAAACAGCTTACTTATTCAAAAACGATTTCATTATCTCGCTCATATTTCTGCCACGGGAGACAAATATAACACACAAAACAAAAAACAAAGACGATAACCCTCTATCGCTGCGATAAAACTGAGTTGCGTCATACAAAAAAGTGGGAAAGTGCGTATCAGACTACACGCAGTGATGGGTTCCAGAGACACATTAATGTTTTTTATTTCTATAAAAGAGAACAGGAGTTCTCTTTTATGGAGATTTTTATTTCTACAAAAGAGAACAGGAGTTCTAGGAATTATTCCTGTGTCGCGGAGACTTTACATACATGTAAACAACGGACACAAAGAAGACTAGGAACAATAATTAGTAAATCACAAAAAATTTTGATCCATGTGGGAATCGAACAACGCTCAGCGCGGCGGTACTGGCAAGGTAACCACTTATAATTGACACGGCAATATTGTATGGTCTGGCAAAGTCTTATTTGGTTTTTCTGTCAAGGAATTCTCAGAAGCAACACGGATCTGAAATTGTGCCCTGTAGACGATAATAAGGTCGCCCTGTATTACGTAGGACCTAAAACAATAGTTGGTGAAATCCAGGTAATACATCTCCGATTAACTTTTTAAGGATATAGGGGTAATAGTATACATGTGTGTAAGTAATATTATTTTGATTGCCTGCTTAGATTTTTAGTTTTAATTAAGGTATAACAAATATATTAATAGTAAAAGCTCGTTAGAATAAAATAAATTTTACTAAGTTTTGGCTTTGCTCGCGATAATGTAGGTATTGTGAATAAATGTTTGGGCTTCAGAAACAGTACTATTTTTCTAGATGAAAGATATGTCCTTTACTGTACCCCTGACAGCTTGTATGCAAAATTTTATGATGATCGGTTAAATAGTTAAGGCGTAAAAGCTTAACAAACAAACAAATATATAAACAAAAAACTCGCATTAGCATTTATAATATTAGTTATGATTTACGCATCATTGAGTAACAATTGTATGTGTGTCTGTATCGCTCTAACATGAGGACTGAAGAATTGATCGAGATTACGTAATTTTAAGGATTCCGTTTTTGTTATTAGGCTACGGAACCCTAACATACCAATATTTTCCAAACAGAACTTTTTCCTTAAAGCATAGGATAAAACGTGGCAAATATATCGATTACTGAAATACTTTTTCACTATGATATATCGTAAGCTTTTGTACCGAAACTTAAGACTGTATTTTAGACTGGCACCTAAAGAACGTCTTTGGACAGTATGTATGATAAATAATGCGTAGTTTTCACTTGTCTACTGCAATTTTTTGTGATTAGTTTATGTATTGATTGGCTTGAAAACCTTACCTTAAATTCATTCCAAATCCTACCAAATGAAAGTTTACATAAGAGAATTGGGTAGTCTAGTAAAGAAAATAAATAAATTTTTCGATGTCATGTATTCCATGGTCAATGGTGATTATTTTGATTTTGTCGGCTTCGATGGCGTAGTGGTTAGTGTATCCGACTGCCACGCCTGAGCTCGCGGGTTCGATTCCCGCACAAGTCAAACATTTGTGTGTATGAACATGGATATTTGTCTTGGTCTGGGTTTTCCTATTACTAATATGTATGTATTTATAAAAAAGTATATATGTATGTTTATCCATTGTCTAGTACCCATAGTACAAGCTCTACTTAGTTTGGGTTAGATGGTGTTGTGTGTATGTGATATAATATTATTATTATTACAATATAATATTACAGCAATGTTTTCAGCTATACAGGAGTCGTAGCGACTCGAGCCACTCTCCATTCATTGCACAATCTAACGGAGACCTAAAAGTAAATATGTACATTCAGAACAAATATTAATTATTCATACTAATCTATCAATCCAATCCAATCAATTCGATATTTAAGCAGTCTATTCCCTCTCCGTTACTCGGCACTAGGTATAGCCCAGTAGCCAATCGTCAGTCAAATTGTTCATTTAAAAAAGTATTTATTTTATTATAAGTATTTTATGTTATATTCAAGAAGGAACTACGCAATGTTTTCATATTTTAAGGCAAGCATAATTTTTAAGAATTCACGCTCCTGACCGATCGATACCTATTTAATAAAATAGAGACAATTTAAAAAATATATGGCGTGCTATTTGGTTTATGGACTTGGAGCGCTTTTCTCTTTACAGTAACGGTTTGTAATTTTTTACATACCTAAACACTTAGTCTTATTCTTTTTCCCTGGAGGGGTAACCAGAGGAGAGGTGAGATGTGATTAAAGTTGGCGACACACACATTTCGCCAACTATGATATTAATTCCAACGTATTAGAAGGCGATCCAATTGCCATTTACCGGACTCAGTTTCAAACTTCGTTTTACTGGGAATGTCTGGTTACAATAACCCAATTACACTTTATCCGACAGAGAATCGATCCCGAGACCTTATGCACAGCAATCGCAAACACGCCAACGCAACCGCGACCGGGCGCCACTAAGGTTAGCCTGCTTTTAAATTGAATTTTCATAGGACTTACCTCATCTTTTTATTCTCTATTTTTTAGAGGCAAATCCCGCACTAGGAATAATGTGTCGCGGGGGATTTTACAAACATTGAAACAACGGACACAAAGAACACCTAAACTCAAAAAACATTTGTGGATCACACAAAGTTTTGTCGCGTGTGGGATTCGAACTCACGACACTGGGCGCAGTAGCAGTGACGTGGCGACCACTTAAACAACCCTACGCCATCTGTACAGTCAATTAGTAGCACCCAATAAAATCATCTCCATGCAGATGATCAATAGTATCATCGACTCAATCAATTTTATATACCTATTAAAAAAACAACGCATCAAAATTAAAAAGGTTAGGTTACGTTAAGATGGTAGTTGCTCGCCCGATGGTAAGAGGTCACCATAACTAATAGAGGAGATACAAATTGGACACTTTGACTGAAGAATCCAAAATATTTTCCTTAAACCTAGTATTTTCCAATGATACGTTTATTCTAAGGGCTCCCGGACCAATAATTGGGTTACATGAGGTTGCTAACAAAGATACGCATAATAAACTCTTGACTGCGCTGGGATTATAATCAGAGAACTCAATACTTACTATCTTTTTATCACTACATGCTATAAAACAAAGTCCCCCGCCGCGTCTGTCTGTATGTTCGCGATAAACTCAAAAACTACTGAACGGATTTTCATACAGTTTTCACCAATAAACAAAGTGATTCATGAGAAAGGTTTAAGTTTATAATTTGTTAAGGTTTTGTACTACCCGTGCGAAACCGAGGCAGGTAGTACTAATAATATTACATCTGTTTATTAACTGTTCTACTGGTGTCTCAGTGTGAATAGAACTCTCAGACTTGTTGTTGCCTCACGATGATTTCCTTCACCGTTAAAGCAAGCGATAATTTACTTATGAATACGCACATAACTTCGAAAAGGTTCGCCTTGGAATCGAACCTGTGACCTCTGCCTAATGGTGTCCCACTAGGCTATCGCTGCTATAATATACTATAAGACTATTATGATTCATTTAGTAAAAGCGCTGCGCGCAATAACCTGAGCTCTATAAATATAACCTTAATCATACGTTAGTTAGAACCCTGTATTGAAAGTATATATCAATATTTACCAGGAAAAACTATTCAAATACCACCATATAAATAGTTTCATATTGACCCCAATCTGCCTAGATAGAGCCCCAATAAATCCAACCCGCATTGACTTCAACCTATTATACTATAGTTTTACATTAACGTTAAACAGTGACCTTTTATACCATGATTTATAACTTATAGATAAATGTGTTTTTGTTAACTTAATGTTTGTGAAACCTTTTATTGATATTGGAGTAATATTCTTTTAGTGTTTGCAGATGATACATATTGGTTTATAAAGAATTATGGAGCCATTTTCTTAAAAGCTTTGAGTGTTTAGGTGTCGATGAGTTTTGGAATTTATGATAGGCTAGCTGACCCGCGCATCTTCGTCTGCTTCATATAAGATAATATAATTTACCCCGTTTTTGCAACATTTTTCATTGCTGTTCCGCTCCTATTGGTCATAGCGTGATGTTGTATAGCCTATAGCCTTCCTCGATAAATGGGCCATCCAACAATAAAAGTATTTTTCAATTTAAACCTGTAGTTCCTGAGATTAGGGCGTTCAACCAAACAAACAAACTCTTCAGTTTAATAATAATATAATATTCTACCACATACACACAACACCATCTAGCCCAAACTAAGCAGAGCTTGTACTATGGGTACTAGACAATGGATAAACATACATATATACTTTTTTTTGTAAAGCCATACATTTTATACATAGAAACACCCAGACCAAGACAAACATCCATGTTCATGCAGACAAATGTTTGACTTGTGCGGGAATCGAACCCGCGACCTCAGACGTGGCAGTCGGTTACATTAACCACTACGCCATCGAGGTTTACAATATTAGTATAGATTTTAGCCCTTAAAACTTTGGAAATTAATTGCTAGGTATATTCAAATTGTAATGAAATTAAAATCATACATAAGACACTTTAAAAAAAATTGTCACGAGGTCTAGCAACGATGCCGTAGGCTAAAATATTGTTTTAATTTTGGTTGTTTGTATGTCTGTTCGTTTGTACGTAGGTCCAGGCACGCAAAACCTATAGGACAAATTCTGTTGAAATTGTGCAAGCATAATTGCTCATGGTTGAATTAACATATAGGCTATAAATATAAATTTCCCCGCCAGTTTTAGGGAACGCAAGCAATAAAGCATTATGCCCAAATAACGAAATAAATGACGAGAAAGAAACAGTTTTTTGAAGTGTAAAATTCTTTAGGCACGTTGAGCACTTTTTGGGTGAAGAAAAATTATGGAACTCGTGTCATCGTCACCGAACGCTTTCCATGAGCTATACGAGTATGTATACTGTATATATATGTGTACTTTTTTGATGAACAAGAAGCGTGAAACTTGCGTCATCGTCACCGCACGATAGTAACTTAGTTTTCACTTCTATCGGCAGTCCCCAAAGACTGCCCCGCATGTATTATTTTTTACAATAGGCGAGGTGCGTCGTGGGCTGTACAAAAATAACTCCCCGATATTATATTTATACTTCTCCCGCAATAAATTCAATTCAAATCATGAACATATTAACATGAAATTACTCAAAGACTCCTACGTAACATGTTACAAAGCAAATAAGAGGTCAGCGAGGTCAACAAAATATAAACCAAATGTTTGCTATAGACGTAAAGGTTATATGGTATTAGTAAATTTTGCCTGCGGCTTCGCTCGCGTTAAAATATGTATTTTTTATACTACCAAAGTGGCAAACATGCTTACGGCCCCGCAGTGAAGTACTACTTAGCTCTATTGAGCACACCAAGCTTTTTGGAAGCCAGCTTGACCTTGCTCTCTAATTGACTGCGGTACTGTACATCACTTGAGATATTGAGGCCAAGGATTCAAATACTCTTGGAGATGGTGAGAGATGTGTTCCGGATTTGTGGAGATATATAGATTTTGTAAATTTTCTAACGCTCGGAAACATAACTTTTTCTGGATGAAAACTCTATGTCCTTTTCTGTACCCCTGACAACGTGGATGCGAAATCTTATGATGATCGGTCCAGTAGTTAAGATGTGAAGGCGTAACAAACAAACAAACTCATTCGCATTTATAATATTAGCTAGGATAAGTAGAACAAACGCGTGGGCAAAAGTATGATTAATAAATAATAGTTGAAACCTTACTCATATTAAATTTAATTCCCGTACAAGGAATAATTTGTGTATCGCGAAGGAGTTCACAAAACCTCAAACATCGGCAATAGAGAACATTGTTTGTAGAACATTTGTTTTTTCATGATAGTATCAAACGCGGTACACTCTGCGTAGTGGCACTACGACCACTTATCACTATGCCATTAGTGTAGTCTATGAATTGAATGTGAAAGAGTGCTTATTAATAAATCCTTCTTTGACGGAGCGATAGATCTTTTTAATGTTTTTAATAACAACTTCCACTTTAAGTTTTTTTTATGTCGCAGGGGACTATACAATTATTCAAGCAACGGACATAAAAAAAACCTAGACTCTAAAGAGTAATTTGCGGATCACAAAGTTTGTCCCATTTGGGTTTCGAACCCATATACGGTATAGTGCCAGTATGCGACCACTTAAATCATTACTCCGTCTTTGCAGTCATAGCTACTTTTTACCCCAAATAAAACTACGAGCTCCGTGATTGTGTGGCCTTTCCCAAAGAAAAATAATACAAAAGGCTCGTTCACTGTTATATAGAACCTAAAGCCGTAATTGGCGAAATGTAGTTGTATTTTTTTAATTGCTATTGGCGACAGACGAGTGAGCGGCCCACCTCATGGGAAGTGGTAACCGCTGCTCATGGACTTCAGCAATGTCAGGACGCCGCCTACCGTAAAACCGTTATATTAGAGCTCTGCTTACCCCCATTGCGTATAAAGGAATGATATAGTTGTATTTAGAGACCTGTAACCTCATTGTAAATGTATTTATGTATATAGAATGTAAATGAACACATACATATATGTATATATTATACTACATTACACCCGTTTCGTCTGCGTGTATTTTAGTTGTCAAGTGACCTATCCCGGAGGACTTAGGAAAAATCTTCAAAGTAGTTATTAGTGACCAATTGAAAAATTTACCTACTTACATACTAAAATCTAATATCTCGTCGGAATCTTGAATTACTCACTTTTTCTCTTGTCCTTCTTTCTTTCTTTGCAAATTTTTCACATTAAGGGGTTTGGGCTGGTTTATGAGTCACACAGAAACAAGACGTCTTTATTTATATAATACTAGATGTCGCCCGCCGTTTCGCTCACATTAATGTAAATTTTATCAACAAATTTCTATACCTCGGGAACAGTACGTTACTGGATGAAAGTTGTCCTGTAATCCTGATCTGCAAAATTTCATGATGATCGGTCGAGTAGTTAAAGGCGGGAAACCGTAACAAACAAACAAACTCACATTCGCATTAATTTATAAGTTAATAATTTTAAATAATTTATAGTTAGGATGCTAGTTAGGATAAGTTAGGATTGATTAGATTATTATGATTAGATTATAATATAATTCGTCTGATTATACTGCATCACGCCGTCGTTTAATGCGGATTGAACTATGCACCATATTTATTAAATTCTGTGTACGAAATTATATGAAACATAACAAGCTACCAGAATAAGCTAACATATAAATTAGTAAAATTGGTTTTACGTAAATCATCATCAAAGATGTCCACTGCTGGACATAGGCCTCCCACAAGGTTTACTATACAGACCGGTCTTAGGCCACCCGCATGCGCTACGTAAATGCCTGAACAAAAATATACGCTAGCAAACAGAGCAGTTGAAACTCACCTTTACTAAAGCTATTGCTGTTGGTATAGAAATATGCTCGATTTAATGGCTTTTAGATTTTATACCAACCCTATCGATGTTCATCTGGTGCCAACAAAACGACAGGCCATTGAAATCGGCAGCCAAACGCGAACGCACGCGTCAACACGTCCTCTTGGCGATCGCGCTTCACTGCAGCTGACATTACGTCGAGATTAGTTAAGTGCAGACTTGCTAATAGGTACAATGTAAACATTTAAAATCTAGTCTTTGTCTGTTGGTGGGTTTATAAATGTTTATTTTCAAATGGCTGGACCAGTCTGGATATTATATAATAATATAATTCTGAATATTAGTTGTCTCATTATTGCAATTATAATTTATGTAGCCTGACACACTCTAAAACATATTGCATTTTTATAATATCCACATCGAATATTTATCTCTGGTTGGTGAAATATTCGAAAGATGGAATACTTACGTCGTCATGCCATTGTGGGTCATAATGAATATATTTAAACTAAGCATTTTTTTAATCACAAATATTTGTAGCTAAACTTAGTGTTAATTTTGTGCTTAACCTATGTTTTATCAAATGGACATAACATATCTAAGAAGAAAAGTAATACTTGCCAAAACAGAACAAAATCGCTCTGGAACATTCTCGAATTCTGTTTTGTTCTATTTTCTCATTATAAATGTTCGTCTGAATGCAAATGTTTGCTTCTAACACAGCCTTTTGGCACCCGTTATACACCGTACGCCATATTGGAAACCATAGATTATGACATATTTGCAGATATGCTAATAGGTATAATGACCGTCTTGTGGTCAGGTTTGGCAAAAACAACATCGGCTAGCTCGACAATTTAGCACCAAATGGGTAAGTCTGCAGAATAGTGTAATGGAGCAAATATTTGATGACGTAAGGTTCTTCTGGAACAGCGGTTTCCTATTAGGTAGAAAGTACGTTGGATTGCTGAAAATAGGTCAAACATTATGTCAATTTTGAGGTTACCTGCTCTATGCGATGTAGTGGCTTAATAGGTCACCTCGTCAATGCCAGAGCACCGAGTAATTTGAGTTCTCTCGTAGGACAAAAAGATTCGAGGGTGAAGTCTTTTTAATAAAAATATATTTCATATATCCTCTTTTCATTAGTTTTTAGGTTCGCCTAATGCGGTGTGAACGTAGCCTATTTTGGTTCAGAACAGTAAGATTGATTATTATCAATTACAAAAGCTTGGTTATTTACATATATTTCATAAAAAAATATGTACATATTATCCTATTGTTTAGTTGTTATTGTTATTTTTTGTACAATATTATCTTAAGTTAATATGTTTTGCATAAGGTACGGAATGTTCGGGCACGCCACGATCGTGGCGGTAAGTCCCATGTTTGAGGAGTGGCTGGAGAGTGTTCCCACGCGCGCCTCTGTTTCGAGTCCGTCTCCCCTCTAGTTGAGAAACAGTAGGGTATATTAGTGAGTGCCTTTGGGTAGGTCTTTTCGTGTCGTGGCCTGTCGTTCCATACGGCGGGCCGAAACCTCGGCGGGGTCGCTACTGCATGCAAAAGTGGTTCGCGCAGCCCCGTCGATAGCGGTTTTGTCGAGGAACACCGTGGTAGGTTTAGTCGGTATTCCGGGAGATATGTACATTATCTTTTCAACATCTTTCTTTTACCCCGGTGAGCACGACATAACCCCTCCACCCGCCCCCGCGGAGGGGTAAGCGTCAATGCATTCCCGCACGTTAAAAAAATAGAAAAAAGGTACGGAATGTTACAAAACACAATAAACAATATTTATCAGTTATAAATAAAAAAAATTTATTGCCCGCGGCGTCGCTAACGTGTATCTCACGAGAATGTATAATGGAATCAAAGTATTCTATGTCCAGGACATATCAGCTATCTGTGTGCTTTTTCACCCAAATACATACAATAGTTTTGATGTGATTGAGTAATATCAAAAGGACATTGGATATTTCAATATTTATAATAGGTATTGGATTTTATGATCCTTACAAAGTTAAACAACTTTTTCAATAAGATTTATGATACGATGATACTTGATATCTATTTGTATATCAGATGCCAAACATTCATACTCTGTATTACTTACTCCACTATACAGCAGTTCAATTTTATTTCAACGCAATATTAAAATATTCGAATTCTCTTTATTTATTTTCTCATAAACCTCTAAACTTAAGCCGTAGTTATTATTTGAAACCGCATTTCCTTTGGCGAGTCAATTTTAAAGTCGTCGCGAAATTTAATACTCTTTGCATTGTAGTTACGACTGCTGAAATATTGCTGGTTGCCAAACAGATGCGAATGTTTCATTTTAACACAGTTACAATCAGAAAGATATGATTGTTGTGCGGGAAATTAAAATGAAGTCAATCGATATAGATGTCTCTTTTGCGACGAACAATACTATAATGTGAGACACTGAAAGATTTATGAATACATCAGCATTTAAATAAAATGTAAAGTATTTTGCGCAGCAAGTAAGTATTAGTAAAGACTAGCGACCCGCCCCGGCTTTGCACGGGTGGTACAAAACCTTAACAAATAATAGATGCATATAAACCTTCCTCATGAATCATTCTGTGTATTGGTGGAAACCACATGAAAATCCGTTCAGTAGTTTTTGAGTTTATCACGAACAGACAGATGGACAGACGCAACAAGGGACTTTGTTTTATAAAATATAGTGATAGATATATACGAAAACTATATATAAACTAGACGTGTGCGATAAGTTAGCGATTTAGCCGGCTACAGTAAAGTTCTCTGGTATCGGGTTTATAGCGTAAATTTCAAACCACAAATTCAAATTGTTTTTACAATAAATTTATTTAGCAACTATTACAGACTGCCATGTCCTAGTACAAGAAATGAAATGAGTGTCTTATTATCCCGAAATCATTGTAGTCCACGACATATGTTTAATTAAAATTCTGCAGAGCGAATTTCGGTTATGGCGGCCGGAGACTAGCTGTGCATAATGTAGTACACAATTAAGTGCGCAAACGCGAATGTACCCTCTATATCTCTCGTAAGCCGATGAAAAAGCAATTCGATACGGCCGGAGAGAAATCAGGCGTACGATCAATGACTTTACGTGCTTGCCGCTACAAGGGACATCACTTTTATCTTTCTAACTCCTGGCGTCTATCGAGTTTTTCTGGTAAGAACCCAGTAACCCTCAGTAAGCCCAAGCCTCAGCAAGGCAGCTAGTTCTTTGCCCACAATGAAGGCGGGTCCTTATATACAGTAGTTACACTACCCAGCCGCCAATCAAGCTCTATCACGGCCAACCCGCTGCACTGGTTTTGGTGAAATAAGGCACACGAAAGAATGTTTACACCAGCTTATCTTTTATTTGGATACTCTATTAATATGTCTGCACGGATGGCAATAGTGGTTTAAGTTCCATTTGCGTCGAGTATTGTCGGTTCGATACCAACATTTTTATTTTATTTTTGTTCTTCAAAATGACCACACACCGCCTAATGGTAAGCAGTCGTGTGGTCTAAGAGCAGTGGCCTCCACACCGTCCTCATAGTAGCCGAGGCGATGTTGAGGTTTCTACTTTGACTGCCTTAAAAGGTGCTTGAAGGAATCCCAGGATTGAAGTAAGAAGGAAACACGTGCCTTGGCAGAGAATTGCATGCCTTGATCGTTCGGCTGAGGTATGAGGACCCAAACTTGTTGGTACGCACTCCAGTTGACTCTACCGTGTAAGGCTGGCATCTGAGCCCAGCACGCGTTTTCTGGATAGGAAAGGGGAGGGCGGGATAAGGTGGAATAAGTCTTCAGAGCACTCACCGTGGTATATTCTGTAGAAACATGCCAATGAGGCAATGTCATATGCCCAATTTGTGCGATCCACATAGCTGTTAGTTGTTCCGAGCTTGGGTGTTCTCTATGTCCGTTGTTAAAATGTTTGTAAAGATCCCCGTTTATTCAAGAATATTATCTTAACCTGTAAAAAATGTCGCTAGATGTCGTTGTTATAAGTAATATAATATTAATATTCTATCACGTACACGTAACACCATCTAGCCCAAACTAAGCAGAGCTTGTACTATGGATAAACATACATATATACTTTTTGTTGTAAATACATACATATTATACATAGAAACACCCAGACCAAGACAAACATACATGTTCATGCACACAAATGTTTGACTTGTGCGGGAATCGAACCCGCGATCTCAGGCGTGGCAGTCGATTACACAACCATTACGCCATCGAGGCCGTCTACTTATTTACGCAATAACCGATATCAAACCGGATGGCGCCTAAGGCCAAAACTACTTTGTAATAAACGTTAAAATCCACCGGATTTCTGAGAAAACCTCTATTACTATCATCTCTATAAATTGTGGTGATTATGGAAATGTATTGCGTTGATCCCTTTGTAAGGTTTTTAAGTGGTGATATCAACTGCCGATTGTAGCATTAATATCTATTCAAAATCTCTTCAATTATTGTTATGACGTATTTAGTTCAGCAATAAGGAAGTCTCCGGCATTTGATGGCTATAATTATGGCAAACAATAATAGAAGGTATACAGATCTTGATGATGGCGTATTCGTTCTCTAGTAATACGAGTGTTTTGGATGCATCAGTCACGCATATTTGTTAGTTTATCCTATCTTTATGCATAAAGGTAGGTACACGCTTTATGGATGCCACAAAATGTAACATTTTATTAAATAAATAGAGTAATTTAATATTGTTTTCTGTTTACGCGAATGTTATTCATTGAAATTAAACTATTTTATACGGATTTTATCGCGTTGTTTATTTAACACTTTATTACATAATTTTGAAACTGTTACACTACTACTATTAAACTTTACTGATTTTAAGCTAATTAAATTATTACAACTATTTGTATTTAATTTTACACATTTCCCGACGTTTCGGTTGCTTTTCAGCAGCCATGGTCACGGGGAGACTAAGATGATAGTTGTCTCAATGTTCCAGTGTAGTTATTTTAAAGTACCTAAACATAATTTAATCATTGGTGTTTCTATTTACGCAGAATCCTATCTTTATGCATAAAGGTAGGTACACGCTTTATGGATGCCACAAAATGTAACATTTTATTAAATAAATAGAGTAATTTAATATTGTTTTCTGTTTACGCGAATGTTATTCATTGAAATTAAACTATTTTATACGGATTTTATCGCGTTGTTTATTTAACACTTTATTACATAATTTTGAAACTGTTACACTACTACTATTAAACTTTACTGATTTTAAGCTAATTAAATTATTACAACTATTTGTATTTAATTTTACACATTTCCCGACGTTTCGGTTGCTTTTCAGCAGCCATGGTCACGGGGAGACTAAGATGATAGTTGTCTCAATGTTCCAGTGTAGTTATTTTAAAGTACCTAAACTTAGTTTAATCATTGGTGTTTCTATTTACGCAGAATGAGCTCAAAGTATCATGATGTCTAGGTGTGGTTTGCTTCTTCTTGGGTTCGACTATTTGAATTACTGGATCCCAAGCTTGTGGTACATTCCAACC
The DNA here is from genome assembly GCA_963675205.1 of Catocala nupta. NCBI lineage: Eukaryota > Metazoa > Arthropoda > Insecta > Lepidoptera > Erebidae > Catocala > Catocala nupta. Next base: position 12,184,982 of record OY776103.1, on the reverse strand, counting down.
ATCTTCTCTGTTGAAATTAGGATGTTTTTGATTTCAATAGCCTCGCGAAGCATCCTTGGTAGGAATCGGGGTTCTTTAGCGAGAATCTGTAGTTTGTCAAATCTCAGGTAGTGGTTGGTCCCCTGGTCCACAGGTTTTCTTTTATATTTTGGATTGTAATGAATGCCATGTAAACAATATTAGTTTCAAATAAATTCACAATTAAATTGACCTATCTGTTTACTTGTTGTTCTTAATTATTATTTTAATGTATGCCCATGTTTATGAGTTGCAGTACCGAATTAGGACCGCGCTATGTTTTGTATATTTTGTTTTAATAGAAATTGTATGCCTGCCTTTAATATTAGATAGCAGCCCTACTGAGTAATACTTAACATTGGGTGACACTGTTCTTAATTTAATCTGGAATAGGTTTTCATTTTAGCCACGAACACACTTTATAATTTTACAACCTTATTATGTTTTGTAAGTAAATTTTTATAAAATATAAAGCTTATAATATAAATGTTATAATTTTTGTAATATATTATAATAACAAACACACATGAGATTTTATCATTAGAAAATCTAAATAAAGAGTTGGTTCCCTGAGGGTTTAGAGTACATACACATGTGTAACATTCACATGTACATGTTTGTAGGTACGTGTGCAATAAGAGCACGTGTCAAGTTTTAGGAGATATTAAAGGCATTTCGAGTTATATAATTGCTGTTTCAGCAGGAATTGGCCGGCCTTACCGTATTACTACTAGTATCTTACATATTACGCACGGACTGATGGTGTAGTGATTTAACTAGATACGTCGCCACTGCCAGTGCGCCAGATGGTGTGGGTTCGACTCCACTCAACAACACTTTGTTTGATCCATAAATAGTTGTACCGGGTCTTTGTGTTTTTAGAATTTTGTTTGAAAATTTTTAAAGTCAACTGCGATAATATACGATTGAATTATAATTCGATATCGATTCGAAAGATTTGCAATAGGTATACCTATTGCAAATCTTTTCATAAAAGTGATAGCGCCGGCATTCCAGTCAGCCCCTAAGTCGTTTAATATTTTCTACCCTCTTAGGTGGCAAAATGCAAGTGACTGTATCGTAAATGCATATATTGAATTATATAAATCTTAATCATATTATTAAGAATATGTGATCACGGCCATTTTATAAAAAGCATAGCATGCAAAGCATAATAAGCATAAAGCATATAAGTATGCAATTAGATGAACGTAATGGTTCGCAGAGAGAGAACTTTAAGATTCTAGGTAAACTTTTTATCAATAGAAATTTTATCATTAAGATTATATTTAAAATTAGACCATCAGTCTATGGAAAGTAATTAGAAACAACAGCTTTAATATCCGAGCTCGTCACATGATTGCCAATTCCAATTAATTGAGTAACAGTAAGTTGTTTGAGCCATAAATGCAGTACTTAACATTGACCTTAGACGGATTGATTAATAGAAATGGGTCATAGAAATAAACAGCTCTACATATTGATCAATTTAGTATTTATTTTAGACTTAATGCCGCCAGACCTGTATAATATTAACAGACCTGTTTTTTACAGTATATATGTACTAATATAATAATAATAATTTATTGTTTTCTCTCACACAGTACCTACAACAAAAAATTGTCCATTGCAAAAAATAAGACTTTTAAAAGATGACACATGATTATGATCCTATGTGAGAGACTGGCTACTAGGACAGGCCTGTATGACAGATTACCAGGCTCTCCCAGCTCTGGTTGTGTGCAGTACGATATGTCAAGTAAGTGTTATGGTCGAGGGTATATGAAAGTACAACCAAGTGGCAGTACGCATTCGCTTATAAGTGATGCGTGCGTGTGTGCTTATGTGTGAGTGTATGTGGGATCGTTTTGATTCGATATTGGGCCTGAGTTATAATATTGCCGTTTATCTCTTACAATTAATTTCGTGATTTCTGTACAAAACAAATTGCTAATTTTTTAAATTTATTTATGTTTTGAGAAAACGCTAAATATATTATTATTAACATATATTATTAATAATAAATATCAATAACCTTTTATTTAATTTAGATTTAAATTCATATCGCTTAGTATTTGCCCGTATTTCTGGTTTCGATTCGCCATAATTACATGATGGTTGATAATTTTGATAATTTAAGACAAACCACAGTGACTTGAATACAAGCACAACTTACTATACATGAAAACAAAACATAGAATTCGAATAGACCATTCAAAAATATTAATGAAAAATTTAATATTAAAATCACAACGATACCGTTTTTCTCATACGTTTACGTTTTTATCATCATTATAAAGAGGAAAGGTCGTATCCTTGTTTGTAATAAATAACATTAAAAACTACAGTACTGATTTTAAAAATTCTTGTATCATTAGGAATATACTTTAACCAGGAGTAACATAGGCTACATAACATCACGCTACGAGCCACAGGAGCGGAGCAGTAATCAGAAATGTGGGTGAACCGTGGAGGATAGCTAGCTTGTTATAATAATTATATAGGGTTTGTTTCGCATTCGCTCCTACATTACGTCGCACATTCCAAAATGTTCCTCATCCGCCCCTCTTTTTTAATTATTCCTTTTTCGTCCTACATTTTTGAGCATATGGTTAGCAAAACAAAAAATGTTTAAAATTATTTTAAGTCTTTTCAATTTCGGGCTCGTGATATCATGCAATCATATGCCCAAAGTTTCGCCGAGAGATTAAGGAAATATTTTAAAATTTTGTTTGACTGACGGTACATCAAAATCTACTATACAAAAATAATAGGGTCAAACAAGGAACATAATTCGGGATGAAATAGGAATTACGTTAAGAAATTAATAATTATCTAAATCTCGGGGCATATAGGGAACAATTTTTGGGGCGAATGCGTATTTTTACTTTCCGGACGAAACATGAGGGGGCGAATAGAGAGGCAGAATAAATCTTATATAAAACGTATGCCTACTCGATAGCTAATATATAAAATTCATTTAAATTGTAAGCAAGTTTTATTTAATAACCAAATGAAATTCAAACCGTATAAGATATAGCCTCTATTATTGATCTCACTGAATTGAAGTTAGACAGGTGATTTTTTTTAAATTTTATTTTTATTTTAAAGTTTGGCAAACGAGCAGACGGATCGCCTGATGGTAAGCGATTACCGCCGCCCATGGACACCCGCAACCCCAAAAGAGTTACAAGTGCGTTGCCAGCCCTTTAAAAAGGAATGAAGGAGGGAAAGGACAAAGGAAAGGATAGGAAAAGGATCGGGGTAACTGGGCCTCCAGCTCTCTCACTCACCAATACGAAACGCAACAGTACGGGTACCGTTACTTCACCCCGGTATTCTGTGAGAGGGTAGTACTACCCCGGTCGATCCGGCCCATTCGTGCTGAAACCAGCGAGGATCTACTACCAATATTGATAGACTATAGCTGATCAAAAATACACAACAGAAATTTAAGTCCGTCAAGCTGTTTTTAAGTTTTACCGAGACTAGCGAAAAGTATTTTAAATTAATTGTAAGTGATACGAAGCTCACCGGGTCATCTAGTGTGTTATAATTATACAACGTATAGCTATATAATTATAGCTCATTAGACGACACTACCTACCTATTCGATAGTAGGAAAGTAGGCATATTATACAGCTTGTCACAAAAAGTCGTGGTCATCTTCATTTCGAAAAGATTAAGGGTGCTTTTACTAACAGATAGAGCTCGCCGTTACATAGTTTTTGGTTACGGTACGAATGAAGGACAATCCATATATATCCATATAATACGTAACCATATTACTGCGTTTCACTCTGAAGTAAGAGTTTTGGGGATCCTGCCTCTCCCATTTGCGTTATATTGTCAATGCGTGACTAAAGTTCAGGAACTACAATACCAGGTTATTGCCAATGCCATATTAGCCTTTGTGTTTTACCATCTCCTACAGACTATATGTGTTCGCTGCGGCGAGAAATGCCTTGCTGCAATTACAGTCAATATCCATCAATGGCAATGTGGCGACCCGTAAACCCACAAGCGCTGTAACAAACACCTACAACAGATGTTGCGGCCAATAATGATGATGATTAGCTTCTTCAATTCACCAGATAACACGTAGTAGCAGTGTGACTTCACTGACATTGGTATAATAGGACACTAATATAATGCTTTTTCGCCGGATCGAAATTCATCAATCATCTCAATTAATAAACAACGCTGTTTCACTCAAATTCGTAGCTAAAACTCAACTCAACTTATCTTATATCAATATAACAGCACCTTTATACATTTACAAAATATTTCTAAATAAGACAATAATAATAATAATAATTACAGCATTTATTATTTTAATATCCTATATACCTACATGAAGATACGAGGTAAAACAAACATTCAGATTTTACAAAACAAATACAGGGGCTTAAGTTGAACATTAAAATGACATTCAACGGGTATTAAAGTTAGGGTTGTCAGTTAATATACTAGGTTTAAGAACATTTTATTTATTTATACTCATATTATAAAGACGAAAGACTCGACCATGACCATGGTCATTGCTGCTGAAAAGCAACCAAAACGTCGGTGAGAGTGTGAACTTAAATATAAATAGTTTTAATAATTTATCTAGCTTAATAATTTATTTATCCTAATATATTTAGCTTAAATCTAGTAAAGTTTAATAGTAGTGTAACAGTTTCTTAATTATATAACAAAGTGTTTAATTAACAACGCGATAAAATCCGTATATAGTAGTTTAATTTCAATAAACAAAAGTGTACCTACTTTTGTTTGGTTGTTGAGTGGTTTTCACACTAGGCAAGCCTGTATTGTGAAGAGCCAAAACAATAACATAGTAGAAAAATTAAATGTCTCAAGTAGTATCTACAGTAAATATAAGTTTGTTCTGTAAAAAAAAACAGAATATGAGAAATAAAATTATAGATATAATATAAATAAATATATTAGGTAGTATACAACCGTTTTATACTGATGTAAATTTCACTTAAACTAGGTAGTATGAATTAAAAAAAAATTCTAAACTTGTTAATAAAAATATGTGTATATATCTACATATACTTCTAGCGCCACAAGTGTCTATACGCTAAGATGTATAATCTATATATGCCAAGTGCAAAGCGCTTTCCAAAAAGCGCTTGTAACCCTAACTCACCTCGGAAGGAAAATACAAGGATTTCGGGTGCAATGTTCTGAGGAAAGAATTTAGTTTAGTTTAAAAAAGACACTTGACACACAAGAAAGAAAGAAAATAAATCCTGTGTCGTAGGGGCTTTACAAACATTTAAATAATAGACACAAAGAACACCCAGATACTTTAATCAATCGTGTTGCTTCTGTTTTATATATTATAGTCACTGACTATAAATTATAGTCCTCAAAAATCGATTTGCAAAATTGCCATCCCTAAAACAGAAGCTTGATCTTTAAATGAACCGTGTCTTTAGAGCGCAAACTATGTTTCCAATGTGCTCAAATATAATAGCGATCAATTATGTAACTGTTTGTTGCATAACAGTATTGGCAGATTAAGTATAAGAGGCAGCGGAGGAGAGCGCGAAATTATAGAAGCGGTCTGAACCTGAAATTGCGTCCACCCCGAAGCAAATAATATCAGATCAAAATATATTTATTCATTTAAAACACAAAGTAACACACATGAACGATAAGATAACTTTTTAATCGCAACTCAGATTTGGAAGTATTTGCCCTACAAAAGACAACAGCAAATAACCACGTACTGTATTTCTGCGTTGTTTTAAGTATTTTTGCTGGACTCCTTATGGAGTCTAGCATAAGTGGAGGCACTGTGCTAGGCTGTCCTCACCAGAAGACCAGTGTTATTCTTTTTTTAAACAGTCAGCGTAAAAAAATTATTCTTGGTGGTGCAGGCCTTTCATGAGAGGTTATAATAACCATATATTGCGCGGGAACTAAATCATAAAAAGCACAATGTGAGGGAAATGCATCTCGGTCTACTCTTTCAGAAATATTTTAAAATATTTCGCCCACACTAAGAATTATTCTTGTAAGGCTCGGGACTTAACGAATTTCAATGAAAGTACACAAAAAAATACCAGGCGCCAAAAACTATTTGTAAATCAGACAAATTTTTGCCCCGTGTACAAGAACTTGTAATTCTCGTTTATCGCTCAACACACACACGCGCTATTTCAGTTCATAAAATGAAGTGTTTGGGCTGTTTCACTGTCCGATTGCACATCCGAATCAATCGCCATCCAAAAAGCATCCTTATACCATTCAATATAAAGTTTATATTTATATATTGTTATGCGTCGCCTCATTATCACTTTATACTTGAAGATATAATGGGCACTTAATAAAACGAGTGTAAACCTGATGAACACTTAGCTTCACGGAAATTTGGATTAATTCGGCCATGTGGCTAAAGACTTGTGTACACTTACGTATTTTATTTATTTTATTACTAAAAATATATATGTATTTCACCCACTAGTCACCAGCTATGTTTTTGGGTCCCATGTCATAGAATTTGACTCCAGTCAAGCTTATATGTATGTAAATAAATTACACACGTGTTTAAATAGTTTATACATAACATTAAGTATTGCATATTTTAGTCTTAAAAGGAAATAAAGGCGTAAAAGATTGAAGTTATAGATTTTAAAGGATTTATTGCTATCGCTCTGAGCCTCTACGACAGCGCTATCATTGTGTGAAAAAGTTGCAGCAAGCGGCTTGAACGCGTAAATTGGCAGGCTCATTATACTATATTCCCCTGTTACGTCTTTCTTAACTAAACCGTATTTGAACAAATATTAAGACTAGATTTTGTTTGAGGCTTGGCTCTCGTAAATAAAATTAAGGTAGTAACAGTACTTTTCTGTACCCATGTCCTTTTTTCAATAAAGTACATTGTTTTCAAAGACGTAGGAGGGGATCCCTGACAACGTGTACGCGAATTTTCATGATCATCGGTCAAGTAGTTAAGGCGTGAAAGCGTAATAAACGAGCAAATAAACCAACAAACCCACATTCGTATTTATAATATTAGTTAAGATGAAATTCGTCACTCGATGTACAAACGACAGTATAACAGAAAGATTAAAAAAAAGGCAAGCGAAGTTGAGAAGAAAAGAGGAGTAGGAAACAAAATCGTAAAAGGCGGAATTATATCGTAATTATTTTTTACACTAATCTTTTTTATTATGCACGGATGACGCAGTGGTTTAAGCAGTTGCCTCGCCATTGCCATTAGGTATGCTAAAAGTTTTAGGTTTGATCTGTGAACTGGACAAACAATAATTGTGGGTCCTACAAATTGTTGTGCCGGGGAATAGGTGTTTTTTATGTTCTTGTTGTAAAATATCCTAAAGTCTCCTGCGATACAGGTTATATTATACGATTATTTCCAGTGTAGTATTTGTCTTAACTCACCAATGAGCAGTTTAGAAAATCACGATCAGAATTTGCAATGTTTTAATAATTTATGTTATTATTTCAAATAATATATTAACGTACGTTGTAACGTGTATGTGAAATTTCATGATGATATGTCGAGTAGTTAGGGCGTAGCGTAGTAAGCGTTACAAACAAACTCACATTCGTATTTATAATATTAAGTATAGATAGTTAGGATGCCATATCACTCTTCAGTGAGCGCAATATGCTTCAATCTGCCAAATCTTAGAATACCAGACATATTTGAAAACCTATTGTGTGTATGGCCACCGATGTGCCACCACGGTTTTATTATATTTTTTTGTTTTCTGTAGTGCTCGTCACAATGACCACACTGCGCCTGATGGTAAGCAGTCATGTGGTCGGTAGAAAGTTTTCTCTTCACGTATTAGTACATAATATAATCGATTTTAAGAATAAATTAGTTTACGGATGAGAGCGATTCTTTACTGAATGTCTGTAATATAGTTGGATGCATTTTAATGTCCTTAATGATGATGCGATTTAATATCTCAGGTGTCAATCACTACAAATCGCAATATACAATCCCGGATCGTTTTCTTTATTACTCTTAATTAGAATGATTGTGGTTTTGACGTCCAATTTTACGTTTAAGACAATTTGAATCTTATATTTAAAGTAATAGAGTCGATATTTGTTGTTGTTATTACTTTGTTTCTGTTTATATAGATCGTTTAACACAAAGCCAGCATGTGTTTCGAATGGTTACCTATTTAGTAGGTACACACTATACGCGATTTTGTAACAATTGTATTTATACTAGCTGTTCCCGCAGATTCATCACGTTTGTGATTATGGCTACACTCCCGTGATGCGTAGCGTGATGCTGTAAACAATCATCACGCTACGCATCACGGGACATCAGGCTACAGCCTATGATTCTTCTAAATAAAGTATCTGTCTAATGGTAAAACAATTATACAAATCAGTTTAGAAGTTTTAATTTATAATATACAAGGCATTGATTTGAAAATCGCTATATTTATTACACATTAAGTATAAAAATATTGTGGTAAAGAAATATCAAGACCGGTCTGTGTGGAAGACCTTGGGGGACGCCTGTGGTGTCATGTCCAGAAGTGGACGCCTTTCGTATGGGATGATGATGACGATGATGAAAGAAATATCTTTACCGTTATATTTTTATGCTAAGTTAAGATAAGATCACACCTTTCTATATATTACGTAAGAACCAGGTGCTTCTCATCAAAGCTTATAAGAGTCGGTCTAAATAAAAATACTCGTCGTAATACGCTAAGAATACATCGCAGGTGTTCACTCGATTAATGGGTCCCGTCAGGTAGGTGGCCAAACAAACAGGTGTATGATATACGATATCACTGAAAATATACATATAGAAATATGCAGAAAATTGTCTCTTTAGATGGTTTATATATACATATGTGATCCAGCCGTGGAAAAGTTTCATAATATATTAAAATCAAATTAATCTGTCAATTATTCGAATGCCATACATAATTAATACCAGTTGCGAATAGCCGCGGGTGTGCCGTTGTGATTTAATAAATTAAAATTCATAAATTTACTCAAAGTATAAAGCTTGATTACACGGATGGCATAGTGGTTTAAGTGTCGCCTCGCCTCTGCCACTGCGCCGAGTGTTGTGGGTACGAATCTCACACAGTTATAATTCAAGTAACATTTATGTTACATAGTTACTAGGCTTAGCCAAGACTCAATTCTACGAGAAAATCCTTCAAATATCGTTTTATATTAACCAATAAAATATGAAAAATAATCTAATCTAATATCTTATTATACAGCTAAGATTGCAGATATGTGTGCCGCCCGCTTGATAAAAGCTGTAAACGGGAACTTTCCTAGTTCCCGGTTAATTGATTGGTGTTTGCTTTTTTGAACTAATGAAAATTTTCACCAATGATATTCAAATTGACTCTGATGTAAAACCGAAGTACACGCAAAACATGAAACAGGATAAATGCAAACAAATCTCACGTGTCGTTTTATCTTTTTATAGAAAAAAAAATAACATATTCCAGGAACCTTTCAAGCATAAAAATGTTGTTATTGATTTACTTGACTGACAAAAACAGCGCTAAATATATACGCCGAGTGGGATTCGAGGTGGCATTTCGTTTGTATGGAAAGGAACACATTCATCGTATTCACAATATCTTTAAGAAGTTTTATGCAATCCGGGCTTTTGACAAATAATCGGATTAAAGGACTTTTAGTATCGTTTTTATGTGGAGACCGAGGAGACACCGGTTCACTGCAAAAACTCGAACAAAGGGCGAGGTTTCTAAACAATCCAGAAATTATGAAGGAAGAACAGTACAATAGGTACTACCCCAACTAACTTCCTGGACACAGCTGAAGTGGGATAAGTAAACAAACAACTTTATGTGTCGGTCACTTACGCATCATCAACCAATTATGAGGCTGCAACAATTAAGACAAGTTCAACTAACCAACTAGTCATCTTCTTGGTTCAAAGAATCAGTATTTCTATTTAACGTGATAATGCTGTCAGTCTTTTGGGCTTTTTCCCGGTCGACAACGATGCTGAAGAATTTTTCGACGTTGCCATTTTCTTAATATCTTTACATATTTTTTTAATTTACTGTGCTCTATTTTGTACCTTCTTATTTTGTTTTATTTATCAATAGTTAGGTTTGTTAATAATTATTAGTTAAGTTGTAAATGATGATTGTTGCTTTTGTTTATGTAAATAATAGAAAATTAATATTCATTTTAACACTAACTAATGACAATATATTTTTAATTATAAGGCATATTTCGTACCAGGTATATTTTTTGAATCGCGATAGGTGCGCACGCATTTGTTCCATCATATTCAAGCGCAAATAAAACATATAACTTTCTTTTGTGTTATGTAACAATTCTTCCGACGTTTCAGTCGCTTTGCAGCAGCCATCTCCCTGTGACCATGGCTGCTGAGTCTTCCCATGACCACGTCCCTTGTGATAAAATCAATATTCTCGCTATCATAGAGACTCCAACTTAACATTTGAATATCTTGCCAACATCACTAGTTTCAATCTGTAGCTATAAAGAGGTTTATTCCGTACGCGTATTGCGCTATCACTTTAAACAAATGTTACTGCTTATATCTCTGACTGAATCAATATACGGGTGATCTTATTCAACGTGTATATGTCTTTAGTTTGTATTAACTTTAAATATTAACCTCTAGTTATTGCTCGCGGCTTTGTCTGTAGGAATGTATACCGGGATAAAAGTAACCTATGTGTTAAACGTTGAGGAACACCGTGGTAAGTTTAGTCGGTAAGACCGAGATGTCATCATCTTTCCCCGGGTGAGTCTGACTTAACCTCTTCGCTGCCCCGCGGAGTGGTATGTGTCAATGCATTCCACCAGGTAAAAATAAAACTTGGGCTATATATGTAAGTTTTATCCAACTCTGTTCAACGGTTAACGCGTAATTGAGTTTGCGTACAATATGAGGGCACTGGTTCGATTCCCAGGTCAGGAAAATGCTTTACGATTATTCTGCTAGGCAATTTCCAGTAGCAGGCCGAGGCCTGAAGATGTGTCTGGTTACGGCAAAACCCATTCCCTATTTCTCAGTCCTTAAAAATATAGCTACAATAATACTTATATTTATTATGGCGAAACGCGGATGTAACTTTTCTGCCTATGACTCATACTTTGTGAACGACATGGCGGCATATACATTCGTATCAAGCTATTACTTAAATAATAAATAAAATCTAAAATCTCTCTCCCGCTCTCTCCCGGCTATTTACTCCCACATGGTGGTAGGGTCAGCCTTCTTTATTTTCTCCTTCCACTTTGCCCTGTCCTTGAAATTTTCCTCAGAGGCATCGCATGCCTTCATGTCTTAGTGTAATACATATGTCCACGTGGTCTTGAAAATTAATACATTCGAATAATGATTTATCAATGTTACGATAAATTCGAATGAATCGATATTTTTATCGATAAGTTCACGTTGCAACTTCAAAGCATTACAGTAGTACTTAGATGCTCACTTCTGTTCACTGAATAGTTCTGAGAACGCAGTAAAACGTGCAGTAAGTTGAACACACGAAGTTTTCGTGCAATTTGACGAACTTGTGGTTTATTTAATTCCATTTCAGAATATATGTGCTGTTGAGTTCTCATCCAATTACACGAATTTAGTTCTTAATTTTAATGAGTAGAAATGAAAGGTATGCTGGTAAAGATATTATGGCGTGTAAGTCTTTTCTTAATATTTATTTAAAAACAATGTTTTTCCCGCGGCTTCATTCGCGTTAGTCTAGTTTTTGTCAATAAGTTTCTTTGCCTCGGAAGCAATACTTTATTTCTGAATAAAAGGTAGCCTATGTCCTTTTCTGTACCTCTGACAACGTGTATGCGTAATTTTATGATGATCGTTTGAGTAATTAAGGTGTGAAAACATAACAAACGAATAATCTCATTCGGAGTTACAATATTATGTTAGGATTCAGCCTCCTCATGTTTGTGTCCGCAAAACTTTAAATTGATAGATGGACTTGATATTTTTATACAACTTTACATATCAATATAAGAATGCTTATATAGACTTTTTATTTCGACACAAATTTATGTTCGTCAGGGATCAAACTTACAACACTTACACAACTTTTGGGCCTATTTGTGTAGGGAACCCATAACACTACGCGCAATAGCCATCACCACTACTTCTACTTACACCATTGCTTCATCCTTGCAGTTTAGCTTTTTTTTTTCAAGAGGTATATTTCCGCTCTAGAAATATTTTCTGTGTCGCAGGGGACTTTATAAACATTCAAACAACGGATGTTAAGAACACCCATATTGGGAACAACTATTTATGGACCACACAATTTTTTGTCCCGTATGGGATTCGAACCCACAACACTCGGCACAGTGGCAGTGGCGAGGTGACCACTTAAACTACGCCATCCATCCAACAGTCATTTATAACACAGCAATTACACAAACACAACAAGAATCGTGAACTGGACAAAAATAAAACATTTCTTTGCAATAGTATAAAAATATATCCGCTGAAAGGAGAAACCGAATTCTCCTAAAGCGAGCTACAATCACAATATAAAACTGATTCACTTACTTGGATGACCTTTTAACGTCGGAACATTGTCCTGATACTATCGCCCGCCAATAAGAGGTACTACAATAATGTCAAATATACTTTGTAGTATTTGGCAGCGGATATAGTGCATTGTTCTGCTGTTGACTCTTAGTATAGCAAAGCTTTGCACTGATATTGAGATGGTTGACCTATTTCTTATTTATATTTATTTATTCTTCTATTATAATCTAATGTATGTTAGGTATGTGAACGCACGTTCACAGCTATGAACTACGTTCATTATTATACTTTCTTATTGCAGGATTTATACAACAACCTCTTTATGATTCTACAGGCTTTGTCTCAAAATACGGACAAGGTGATTGAAGCATATGTAGATACATCAAAAAGATGGATTTAGAAATATCTACCTCACATACGGACGACTGACATTAGCGCGCCAGTCTGCTTGTTACCACGGCCAGTGCATGCCGACCCAAATTTCTAGCCTTGAAATATTTTTTTAACAGTATCCTGGCTATTTTTGATTTCATATTACTAGTATTGACCCCTCCAGCTAAGCTAGAATGCTTGTGTTAGGAGTGGCTTCACGTCGGTAATGCAAAAGGTGGGGTTCAAAACCACGACATCTCGATCGTAAGTCTATTGGGCTACATTGTATGGTATATGAGCATAATTGCGTGAATACACGTTTCCAATTATATCGGTTCAGCCACCAAAGAGGAGCTGAAGAGATTGCTGGGTCCTTATGTTCATCTCTAAAAGCATGCTCGAGAACAAGAGAAAGTTATACTACTAATAACACGATATCCCTTGCATGTCAATTGTCAATGCAGTGTAAATGCTTTAAGATATGATGATAGTACTAGAAAGAGCTCTAAAGCTTACGATAGCTGATCATTTCTTTACGGATTTAATTAATTAGTCATTAGTATATCTACCACGCAGAACTCTCAACTTCGATCTCTTAGCACGCACCTCTGACTTTTCGAAGTAATGTGCTTATTGAGTAGTTAATTATTGCTTGCTGTAACGGTAACGACAACATCGTAAGACCAACTGCATGTTTCAGAGTTCTTCAAAATGTTCTTAAAATGTGTGAAGAGTAGCCCGCATTGGGCTAGCGTGGTGGACAATGGCCAAACCCTTCTTATAGTCCCATAGACTGAGTATAAATAGAGCTGATATTAGGTATATAAATAATTAAAACTGTTTACATTTCCCCAACGATCGATGACAGCTATTGTCACTTGATTTTATTGATTTTATTCTCGAAATCTTAAATTGTAAGTGTTCATATCCTTCCTCACATTACATGTATCTTATCTGAACCGTCAGGATAAGTATTAATAAACATTGTAAAACGGTGTAAACCGCGATAAAATCCATAAAGACTATTTTTAAAACATACGACAGTTTTATCGAAATTTCGACGTATAAAGATGTATTTAGACTCCCGCGTATATATCGCTAAAGGGGCATGCACATTTTACTCGTTATTAATAATATATTCAAGACTGCCTTGGTGGCGCAGCGGTAGTAAATGCGACTGCTGTGCATGAGTTCTCGGGTTCGTTTTCCGGATCGGTTTTAAGTGTTATTGAGTATATTCTGTCATGAAATTCTTTTTTTTTTAATTTTTTTGTCGCATACGAGCAGATGGATCGCCTGATGGTAAGCGATTACCGGCGCCCATGGACACTCGCAACAACAGAGTAGTCACAAGTGCGTTGCCAGTCTTTTAAATTTGTCCTCAGCCCATAAGAGAGGGGAGAGGGGGAGGGTGAGCCTCCGGTACCATCACTTTCTCGACGAAACACAAAGTAAGCGCTATTTCACGCCGGTTTTGTGTGAGGCCGTGGTATCACTCCGGTCAAGCCGGCCCATTCGTGCCGAAGCGCTGAAGCACGGAGTCTGGTACTGTGACCAAGAAGCGACAGATGGAGGCAATAAGCTCGCCCTTCATTACGTAAGACCTAAAACTACCCACCTACCGTGAGCGTAACCGTGAGCGTATCCTACAATCTCCTGTTGGTTGTTAACTTATAGCATAAGTCCACACAGCATGTCATATCATGTCATGTCATTGGCTTGGCTCTAGTAATAATTCCCTCGGTATGATCATTATGATTGTTTGTCTCTGTGTTTTACTTCTTACCGCTAAACATGCTAGGAAACTCAGTTATTGGTTTAAGTATACATTTTTGTTATAGGCAGTACTAGCAATGAACTACGATAATGCTAGTGTTTAAGGCATTGCTCAATATTGCTTGTGCTATCTACTCTCTTATTCATGTGTATAGAAAACAAGCTGTTGAGTTTCTAATAAATAAATAAAACTACAGCTAGCAAAATATGGGCGTAATGCACTTCAACCTTCCCCTTCAGGAGTGGCCCTTCAACATAGGCGTGAGATGATGAATGTATACATATATTTAAGTCCTACGCAGTAGGGACAATAGAAGGTAAGCCTATTTTCATTTAGCGAGAAAATTTCCAAACTTTTCACTGCTTCTAAGAATTTCTGGGTAACGTATTCCAATAACATTGTATAAAAACTTATTTCCCTTTTAAATTCGCTCTTTGTGTACAAAGATCAAATAATCTATGCACTATTTTTTTTGTATAACTATATAAGATCTATCAAAGAATCTTCTTTTATAAAATACTAGTTTTTGCCTGTGGCTTCGCTCGCGTTAATGAAGGTTATATCAATTTTCTTTCACTCGTAACATAACTTTTCTGGATGAAACTACGTTATGTACTTTTTTCACTTTTGACAATGTGTATGCAAATATTATTACCAGTGATCGGAGTAGGTAGATTGAAATGGGGTCATTGATCCGAAACGTATATATTAATATGGACATTCCTCCGGAATTGGTGGATTATTAAAAAAAAACCGGAACTTATGTAGGAATTTTATTCTGCCAGAGTGGAAGGAGTCATTTGATGATTTGCCATCCTCAAAAAAAGGTAGGAGTTGTAATAAAATGAGCAATATTATTCTTTATTATTCTTCATATTTTTTTTAACGGCACACAGTCACGATTTGACAAAACCCAACGACCAATCAGAACAAAGGATCATGGGTGGTACAATAACCGGTTATCAGAACAATGCGTACGCTCGCCGACGACATGCCAGGTAGCTCACTCGTTTACTTCGGTTCGTAGAGTGCGCATCTTTGTTTGTTACTGTGTTGTGAAAACGTTACTTGACCCTGGCTTGTGTACATACTGACTTCTGGAATCTGCTCTAAACCACGATTTGGCTCGAATATACGGACTCAGATTTTTCACTATTGAATTGGATCTACATACCAAGCTTTGGTAAGTAATATTTTACTAGTTACAAGGAGTATAAAGCATGTTTGGATGTACTATAAGAATATTTTTAGTATTGTGTTTGTTCGCTTAACCTGCTGAACATACCATGAGTCTTAATATTGTTAAATCTTTAATAGAGTATGAACCAGTGAGCTTAGTGCGAAACAAAATTATGATATTCTAGTAATGTAGTCGCAATTCAGCTAACTCCACTATTAACCGACATTTTACTGGAATCCGTATATAATTTGAATGCCCTGTGTCCTCTTGCAATGTATTGGTAAAATAAATTACTATAGGCCTTATCTACTTCTCTACAAAATATTCTACGTAACAAGCCCTTTCATTTGATATATATATATATTGATGGAATTGTAAAAAAAAAAAAATTGTCCGCCATCTTGTAGCGGCAGCCATTTTGGATTGACAGGAAGAGGGTGAAATTTCAATGACTAAATTTGATCCACGAAAAATAAAACAAACGGAGTAAGCTAAATAAACTAAATAAAATGTAATTTTTTCATGTCTTTGTTTTAGGTGATATATACGAGGTTCCATCTCTAAAACAAAGTTCAGATATGGCAAACGTCAAGGCTGAAACTGTAGAAAAATGGATATCCGGTCATCCCGAACTACTTTACGATCACGCTAGTGGTACAATATACTGTTCAAAATGTGAAAGCCATTTGAAAACCATAAATAAAGGAAACGTTAAAAGACATATCGAAGGAGCAGTACACCAGGGAAAGTTTAAGCGGCCCGAAGAGGAATTTTATTTCGATCTTATAAAATTTCTCATTTTGTGCAATATTCCGTGGTCTCAGATGAAAAATACTACTTTTCAAGATTTCTTTAAAAGATATATGTGTAGTACCTGTTGTTGTACGTGTACTAATCGTACTCTGCCAGATGAATCACAGTTACGGAAAGTTTACTTGGACAAGTTTTTTAAGAATAAAATCAATTCGATTCGGCAAAATTATAAAAATGAGAAACTATGGATATCATTAGATGAAACGACAGACTTTTTAGGTCGCTATATAGTCCATTTTTTAATAAAACCATTACATCCTAGCAATTTGACTAGACCTTATTTGGTAGCATGTAAAATGCTAACTGTAGTTAATGGACAAACAATCACGCAATTTGTGTTAGAATGTTTGGAAAACTTTTGGGAAGATTCTTTTGAATCGAAGGTAGGTAACATTCTTGTCCTCTGCACTGATAGCGTTGCATATATGCTGTCTGCAGGACGAAATTTAAAACAATACTTACCTGAAATGAAGCACGTAACATGTTTGGCGCACTCTCTTCATCGCGTATCTGAGCAAATTAGGTTAGAATATCACGATGTTAACATTTTAATAGCAAATGTTAAAAAGGTATTTTTGAAAGCCCCAAGTAGAGTCAAAATTTTAAAAGAAAAATATCCAGATTTGCCGCTACCTCCCCAACCAGTTGTTACAAGATGGGGCACTTGGTTAGAGGCAGCATTTTATTACGCTCAAAACTTTGAAAAAATAAAAGAAGTATTATCTTGTTTAAGCAGCTCTGATGCGGTATCTATTCGAGAGGCAAAAAATATTATAGAAAAAGAAAATTTAAAAGAAGATTTAAATTACATTAAAGACAATTATTTTATAATTCATTTGTCTTTAAAAGAATTGCAAAAGCATAATTTATCGTTGACAGATTCACTTTTAGCATTTGACAACGTCAGAGATGCTATAAATCAGTGCAATTCAGAAAATATAAAAAATAAAATAGAACGTGTTATGGAACGAAACCCAGATTTAGACACACTTAGAGAATATAGTGAGGCCATTGAAAAAAATGAAGCACATAATTTAATACCTTTTTTAAAATTTGCTCCTTTGACATCGTCAGATGTAGAACGGTCTTTTTCCATTTATAAATGGACTTTAGATGTTAAAAGAAATAGGTTGAAAATAGAAAATATAGAGAAACTCATAGTTATATATTTTAATTGTAAAGATCAGGATTACCAGGATGCTGACATTGTAATCGATGAAGATTAAAAATGTGAATAAATGTAAAATGTACATATTTAACAATAAACAATCTTGATTTTTATCTTTTTTCTTTATTCTACCCCTTTTTTTTGGTCCTAAAATCTGACTAAAATCAACCTGTTCCTTCGTATGCCCTTTACGTTTCAGAGTCGTGGTGCATCCTTAGAACAGTCTCACGACCCCAGCAGGCATTGGCCCTCTATGGGGCCCCGTCATTTATTCTACCCTTAATGCAAATTACCATGACCCCTATGAAAATATTTAAATTTAAGTGCAACAATTTATGTCTATCTATAAAAGTTCTAGCCATAAAAGGCTAAAAATAAAAATTAAAGCTTCGAGCGGAATTCGATTGTTTTTATTATTCAACAGATAAATGATGAATTAATTTAGTTTTGATACCTTCCTTTAAATTTTGAATTGAGTAGGAATAATATCACTACCAACATTAACAATATTTAATTGAATCCGGAAATACCGGAATTACTTTCCGGGAAAATGGCTTATCCATGTTATTCTTTCTGTGTGCATTTATGATACAAGTACCAAAAATCAATCTACCTACTCCGATCACTGGTTATTACGTATAGATAGATCATTATGTTATGGTAACAACAGCCGGAAAAATCTGTTGCCAACTTCAATAGAGGCTAGATTACAAAACACAAAATTATCCTAAATCTATGCCTACTAATATTGTAAAGAGGAAAGATTTGATTTTGCTTTCTTGTTTGTAAGGATTAAACTCAAAAACTACACAACCGATTTTAAAAATTATGTACATGTAAATTCCAATTTATATTATTCCAATCGGTTACGAAGTGTATAAAAATGCTATAAGTGAGAAAAATGTCGCGGTTTGCGCGAACTGCCGTTTTGTCTATTAATAGATAAGTAATGTACACATTTACGTATTTGTTAACTAAAAAAACAATTGAAAAGTAGTTTTTAAATTTGAAACTTTAATTATATAACTGTTTGAGTTTTGAGTTTGAAATTATATAATAATTTAAATATTATAATGTACATAATTTCTCAATCTCCCGAATGTGAGTTTATTTATTTGTTACGCTTTCACGCCTTAACTAATCAACCGATCACCATGCATACACGCTGTCAGGGCTACAGAAAAGGACATAAGGTACATTACATCTTAAAAAAAGGTAATGTTCCCGAGAGACATAAAATTATTGACAAATGAATCTACTATAACGCAAGCGAAGCCGCGGGCAAAATCTAGTTATAATGTAAATTAACCTATATAAATTACATAATACTGACTATATTGAAAGATGGATAGGCAGACATCAAAGAGAAACGTCGTCAACGAAAAGGGACGATTAAAAATAACTTCCAAACTTTGTATTTATATTTGAGATAATAGATTGGCTTTTTCTTAAGACTTTATTCGCAAAAGTCGCTTCAGAATGGATATCCAATTACCATAGACCTTACTAAGATTTCGTACTTCTTTCTTTATTTTTTTATAGGGCAATAGAAATTTAAGAAATAGATTATACCTAATACGGGCTAGGGATAATTGGTATTGGGAACTAGAGATTATCCCAAGTACCCACTACAATATAATCTCTTTGTGATGTTTAAGACGTATCAAAAAACTGTTTATAATAGAACTCCTATGTTTGTCTTAATGTAGTAGACATTATGTCAATAAAGTCAATTAACTTTTGACGTTTATGAGACTAAATTGCACCTCTATTATAAAACAGTTTTACAAGATTCTCCTTTCGATACATACTGCTTATGCCCGTTATAATAATACTAGATTTTGTCTGCAACTTCGCTAGCGTAAATGTAAACAAATGTTAAGATAGATAGATTTAAGTTGCCTATAATATACAATACTTATGTATAAACAATAATACTGTAAAGTTTTATCAAAATCCGTTTAGTAGTTTTGCCTGAAAGAGTAACAAACATTCATCCGGATATATTATATTAATAATTATCATATTAAGTAGGACCAGCACTGTTTTTAGTATGTCCTACTTCTAGACTCGGATATCTCCTTAGCATAAGAAGAAGTAACATATAATCGACTAGTGTGGAATGACAGCTTTTATATATTTTCAGGTGTCATCAAGATGTTTTCCATGACACCTAAAATATAATTACGCACATAATTTTGAAAAGCTAGGGTGCTGTTTAAAACTAAAACATAGAGACGCTATAAGATCTGAAAATAAATGTATTTTACTGGTGGCCATTTTGAAGGAAACACTAGCTAACTTGTATGCAGCTAACAATTAAAATGATATGCGAATCTTCAATGGTTCTAAGTCCTAACTAATATTATAAATGCAAATGTCAGTCTGTTTGTTTGTTACGCTGTCACGCCTTAACTACTCGGCCAATCATCATGAAATTTCGCATACACGTTGTCAGGGGAACAGAAAAGGACATAGGATACCTATATTTTAGAAAGAAGTACTGTAAACTAACGAGCGAAGCTACGGGCAAAATCTAGTCGCATAATAAAAACAAATTTTTCCATTTACTATA
Source organism: Catocala nupta (assembly GCA_963675205.1). Lineage (NCBI taxonomy): Eukaryota > Metazoa > Arthropoda > Insecta > Lepidoptera > Erebidae > Catocala > Catocala nupta. The sequence goes on along the minus strand of OY776103.1, from coordinate 12,164,523 downwards.
TTATTTACACAAAAAAACAATTACCTACACAATTTGTGTCATGTACTAAGCTGAAATTGTTTTACGATAGCGACAAAAACCATTATTTATTACTCCTTGTAATAGAACGATAAACGGCTATATTTCATTCTTTAGTATTTAGTTTGATTGCTATAAATCTTTTTGCGTCTTATTAAAAAGATAGTTACCTACTTGTGTAAATGTTTTATGATCATTCTGTTTAACAAAACATAGCAATAAATATGTTTTCACCAACTACTTAAAAACTTTTCCTACAATAAAAATTATTACTACATTACGGCAAAATAATACGTACCTACAGTTTTATTCATAATATCTTATGAAGAATATTTATCAATCAGTACAAATAAAAAAACATATTTTGAAAATAATGATAGTACCTATATAATTGTTTTGCTGTTTGAATTAAACAAAGACTACTGTGCTATGACGTCAAAAAGTGTACGCTTGCCGTGGTTATTTACTGTAGAGGACACGGTACATTATGGAATTTTTATTAACATTATGACTTCTTTATTAATCTATAATATTTTTAACAAAAAGTCATCACCCGTACTAGGCATACATTCTGTGTTGCGGGTGACTAAACAAAAATTCAAATAACGGACATACAGAACACTCAGACGCAGAAGTACTCTTTGTGGATTATCCCGTATATTGGATAGATCCCGTGCGTCGAATCCACAATACATCGCGCAGTGGCGAGCGGCGACTTAAGTGTTTTTAAATGTTTTTAAAAGGTCGGCCTCTATGGCGTAGTGGTTAGTTTAACCGACTGCCACGCCTGAGGTCGCGGGTTCGATTCCCGCACAAGTCAAGTATTTGTGTGCATGAACATGGATGTTTGTTTTGATCTGGGTGTTTATATGTATATTATGTAAGTATTTACAAAAAAAAAGTATATGTGTATGTATATCCATTGTCTAGTACCCATAGTACAAGCTCTGCTTAGTTTGGGCTAGATGGTGTTGTGTGTATGTGATAGAATATTATTATTATATTAAATATTCTTTTTTTTACTATGCAAGGTACAATATTTAGAAGCGTCGTACTCATATATATTTCTTTTATTTTTTAAAGTCAACTTCGGCACTACGAATAAATCCTGTGTCGGAGAACTTTACAAACATTCAACGGATACAAAGAACACCCAGACTCGGAACAACCATTTGTGGATCATACAAAGTTTGTGGGAGTACGAGTGTTGTGGCATTCGAACCCAAAACACTTGGCGCAGAGGCAGTGACGAGGCGACCACTTAAACCTCTACGCCATCCGTGCACTCACCTGAGTTATAAAATATTTTTATTTTATTCATATAATATTTTTTAAAGAAAATACATGTAACATTAACGTTTAATGTTACATTATTGCTAAAAACTATATTGAACAAAGCTGCGGGCAAAATCTAGTTAATAATATAAATGCGATAGCTTCTCTGTCTGTGTTACGTTTTGTGAATACGAGACGTATCTACCTGCTAAACTACAGAAACGATTAAGATAAAACTTTGAATGGAAATAGTTTCTACATTAGAACTTAAACTGCTTCAAAATGCAAGTAAACTCAAGAATCAATGAATAGAACATAAACTTCAATCATATTCTGTTAGGTATCTATGTAGTTTCTAATATAAAGATTTATTAGTATGAGTTACTTGCAGGTCTCATCTCACAAGCCCCTTTGCCTGAACCTAGCAACTAACCTAAATGTAGCTTCAGTAAGTAACATAGTATACTCACTAACATATATATTTTGACGTTCATATGTGTTACTTTGAGACCTAAATGATTTTAGACTTTGACTTTATCTATTTCAAACAATATATTTTGATGTTCATATGTGTTACTTTGAGACCTAAATGATTTTAGACTTTGACTTTATCTATTTCAAACAATATATTTTGACGTTCATATGTGTTACTTTGTGACCTAAATGATTTTTGACTTTGACTTTATCTATTTCAAACAATATATTTTGACGTTCATATGTGTTACTTTGAGACCTAAATGATTTTACACTTTGACTTTATCTATTTCAAACAATATATTTTGACGTTCATATGTGTTACTTTGTGACCTAAACGATTTTTGACTTCGACTTTATCTGTTTCAAACATAACTGGGTACTACTTCAGCTACAATGAGGGCGTGGTATAGATAAGCTCGTGGACTATACGACTGCTTACCATCAGGCGGAGAGCAGTGACTTTGACAGGCAACAATAAAAAAAAAATTATCTACATAATCTTCAATTGTATTCCTCGCCAGCTATAGACGTAGGTTCCAATTACGGTCTACCGGGCCAAAAGAACTTCGTGCTGGCACTAAGAACTTCTTGGCAGGAAATCTCAATAACACTTTTCACGACCTGTTAATCGAAACCGAGACCTCATTTACAGCAGTCACATCAACTACCGCTGCGCCACCAAGGCAGTTATTTCAAGGCTAGGTTCTATTATATGTAGGTCATGATTAATAATCATATCTAATCTCCTACTGTTTGAAGTATTCACCATTGACATGTATTTATTAAACCGAGGCTTCCACGCAATATATTTCAAGAGCTCTATACCTATTTAGATTAATTGATACTCGCTAAACTAAATAGGACTAGGTCATTGAAACTTTATGTCGAGATCAAAAGCTTACGCCCACCTTTTACAAATTCATTCATCGTTCAAACATTACATATTTATATTAAAGCGGGTGGTAGCTCAATGAATTATCATTGAGCTACCACCCAATATTGACTCAATAGTCGCGATCGAGAAGTCGTAGTTATTATTACCACATACCGTAAAACACCCAGGTTTTAATAAAAAAGTAGTGGGTTTAATGCCGGCGGATGTATGGTTGCGATCGAGAAGCCGTTGGTTTGATACCGTTGCATAAGTGGTTGCGATCGAGAAGCCTTGAATTTGATTGCAATACATCGGTGGTTACGATAAAGAGTTTGATACTGAAATTACTATTAAATTTTTTTTTATTAATTTATATACAATACAAGCTTAAAGGGTAACACCCCGGTGCTTATACGTTATGTCAAATAGGATCTTTATAGTATTATTTTATTAGAATACAAATTAATAATATACAGAATAATAATAGAATACAAAATAACAATCAATAAGAAGAAGGTTTAAATGTCTAAAATAAAATAATTGACGCCTGACGTCCAACATAACGGTCTAAATTACTGCCTTCCACTAATTAAAGAGACGTTAAGTGATATGAAACGCATATGGCTTAACGTCCTTTTAGTTAGCGGACGGCAGATTACAGAATAATATAACAGGAAATTTTTAAACTAGTTTTTTCGATGAACGCATAAATAATTATAAAGCAATATCGTATGAAAGCAATATTATATGTAAAATCCTAAGACATATACTTTTGGTTTTGGTACGTCCCGGCGTAGTGTTGTCGAGATAAGGCACACGACGATTTAAAATATTGTGGCCGGTTTTTATTGAGATTTTTACGTCCGTACTGAGAAATAAAGATTACTTTTTAAAGGTTAAATTTAAAGAGCAATGATAACCGTTGGGGTTCTAAGTCATAGGTCTTGCAGAAACTTGATGACATGCTTCGTTATCGTGGTAGGTATGTTGCAAGTTCTCTTCTTACAAGAGGCCCGAGGCAAAAGGCATTGCTTATACCCACCATAAAAAAGAGTATCACATTTGATCTAAGTCGTTTTTAATCTTCAGATAGCTTTGGTGACGCAGCGGCAGTGCATTGCATGAGGTCTCAGGTTTAATGCCCGGGTTGGACAGTTCTCAGTACGGTGGACGGAATTAGATTCTCAGGTAAGACATGATTTAGTCTTGGAATGGTAAGTGCCTTTAGAAAAACGTGGCTACGGTTTCTACTCAAGTAAATTGCATGTCTGTAAATAGTTTGTTCTCATAGCAACTGAATGCTCTCAAAGAAAAATATATTAATTCGTTCAAGGCTTTAACTGGTAATTAAACAACTTAAGTAACGGCATCTTGATTCGTCCGTAATTACGAAAACCTCATCTAAGGCAGCAGGAAAATAAGGACGTAATTAATTTAATTAAAGGAATGTTAATGCATGGCTGGGAATGGCAAAGGAAAACGCATCGGTAGAAAACACAGTTAAATAAAACGAGATTATCGAAAATTGTTTTTTCTGGATTCTGTGAAAAGAAAGAAATCTAGGTAATTGTTTTAACACGCACAAACAAGCCAAGGGAATTTAAAAGCTGCTAAAAGAACCGTGTAAACAAAAATACTGTCTGGACCTAGTTCCACTTAGTGGTGCACAGAATAGAATTTAAATTATATTTGAATGTACCTACTCAGGGTGGAGCCACGCAAAGTTGGTATTGCATTGGGCACAATAGGTGACTATTTCTTTTTAAATATTTATTTCAAATAGTACATTATTATAAAGAGAATAATATTAATTACTCGCTCATTTTGCTACGGATATTAATACAGTTTGCACAAAAAAAAGGTTTTGTTTGCTATTTGCTCTAAATATAGGCGTGATAATTGTGTATAAAAGTATATTTTTTTTATCTTTTTCTTTTTTACACACAACACCATCTAGCCCAAACTAAGCAGAGCTTGTATTATGGGTACTAGGCAATGGATGAACATGTTAAGATCAATACATACACGAAATACGCAGATTAAGGAATTGATATAATTTATAATAAATATTGCATCAGCCTAGCGACGACACAGCAACCGCCCGGAAAGTGCTGAGACGGCTCAACGTGACGCACGTAGCTCTTCAAGCATTCTTACTTCACTTTTGATTCAAACTTCGAACAATTGTCATATTTTATAATTACTTAAATAAATTGTAATCTCTATTAATAAATCTGTTGCAGTAATATCGGTTTTTTTTGCAACCTGCTTGCCGCACTGACACAATTACATGACATTATACATTACTGACATTATATACATATACACTTTGTTTTTGTAAATACTTACATATTATACATAGAAACACCCAGACCAAGACAAACATCCATGTTTATGCACACAAATGTTTGACTTGTGCGGGAATCGAACCCGCGACCTTGGGCGTGGCAGTCGGTTATACTAACCACAATGCCATCGATCCAAACAAAAAAGGATTGAAACAATAGAGGTTGTCTTTGTTTAACACTGATATCGGTAGCGTAGTTTAATTTCATTATACAATATGTAACAAAAAATAACGATCCGCAGGTAAACTACTTATTTCTTGGATATTGGATCTGGGCTTTAGCGTATGTCAGATAGGAACCTGACGCTACTTGGCTACGTACCTTATGAGAAGGTTATGTGTCTCTAGTACTGGCAGCAAAGCGACTTATTACTGGATAGGTGGGGGTAAAGCAGGAGTAATATTCTTGATATTGCAAGAGTCTATGGAATAATCTATTTTGTTTAGGTGAGCCGAATTCTTGTTTGACACCAAATGCGACCAAAAGGCTTGGAAAATTGGTTTCACGACAGCCTAGCTGCAGAGCAGGATTGACTTTTCGATCTTATATGCGTACATAATTATCATTTCTTAATATTGTTTGCATACGGTGAAGGCAACAAATCGTGAGAAAACCTGCGTGAGTAGACGACGTATGATGTCTGCCTATCCGCAATGGACTAGCCTGGTGGACTATTTCCCAACGTTTGTTATACTGAATTGAAGGCTGTGCTCAGCAGTAACAACATTTGTAAATAGAGCTGTATATTATATTATATAGTATATAGTACACTTAGTCTTAGCTCCAATACTTCACAACAGAAACAACTGGTGAAACACACGGAAACATCTTCGCAGTTTTATTCAAAACACGTTTTACCTGTTACCAAAACTTATATTGAAAGGAGTAACTCCCAAGTTTCGGTGTATCACATAATGTCTTTTTAATGTTCGACGATACATATGGATTGACAAAGTATAATGCCGTCCTGCTCACGAAAATTAAGTCAAAGCAAATATGAATATTTGGAAGAAAGGTTCAGATAATGTGTGAGCGATCTCAAGAGTTAATGTACTATAATTATGCAGTTCTCTGTGGATTGTGGTATAAATTATTATTACATAGCCTCCTATATTGGTAAAGAGGTGCGCAGAAACATATGCAGTACGTACAGCCACATATAGCCAATTATGGTTTTAGATCCCACGTAATAATACTGATGTCCATCGGGCACATTTCCAGACTCCTATGTGTGCTGCTCCTAAAATATCATAATATATAAGCCCAATAACTCTTTGCCAGTAATCAGACCCTCATGCATAGCAGTCGCATACTCTACCACTGTGTTACCGAGTAGATTTTGATAATGACCTAAGTACTAGTATATTATTATATGTATTATCAGTGACCTAGGTAAACTGCCAATTTGGTTCAACCTTTCTGCGGCGGTTGCAAATTTTTATTATCTATTTGTTTTAGTATGATGCACACAAACTCAAAAACGACAGAAACAATATTTTCTTTTTAATATTCCTGTAAATCTACTAGTAAGTTGTGTGGGTAACCATAAATGCATAAAAATGTACTTACATAATTCTTTCCCCAGCACCCACGTCTCCGGCTTCGAGTTGACCTCCACCAACACAGTAGGTGTACACACCAACAACACCATCAGATCAGCTATGCTCAAGTTCACCAGAAAAATATTAGTAGAGTTCCTCATATCCTTAGTTTTTAGTATCACTATCGGCACCATCACATTCCCTATCACACCCAAGCACATTATCACTATACAAAATGTCATCGACGTCGCCTTTATGTAATACGGGATCTCAGCGTATTCCGTAAAATTGTCATTCGACATCTCGAATGTCGCATTCGTAAAATTCGCTTTCGTGAAATCCGAATTTTCGTAATTGAGGTCCGAATTTTCGTATGTGCAGTTGTGAGTTTCATTTTTGTAGTATGTGTAGTTCCTACAGTCGTATTGTACTGTGTTCACATCAGTCGTGTGTGTGAGATTGGCTGTTGAAATCATGTGTGTATGTCAGTTCATAATTTCACATTGTTCCTTTGATGCGCTCTTGGCTGAAGGCGCTATTAGGATGACGACATTTCTAGTAATCGTATCTGAAACAAACAAAATATCTAGGTTAAAATATATTACTTTAGTCTTAGTCAAACAAACGACTTTGCCGTATATACAAGTTCAGATTGGTTGGAAGTAAATAAGTTGGTCTCGGTAATGTTATTAGACATCGGCAAAGTAATTTGGACGTCTTGAACAATTTTATTCTGAGACAAAATTAGTCTCTAATCATATGAAAAAAGAACCACAGTTTTATTTTGTGCCCTTAAGGTACCTTTTTGACAAACATAGGTACAGATTTATGAAGACCATAAAATTGCTCGCTTGACTGGTGTTATTATTATGGAATCGAAATGTGATCACTTTGCATCTTTCTCGCATAAGCATAATAAAAAACCACAGAGTGATATTGAAGCTCTAAAAGTTATACCACTTTTTGTTATTGACATAAAGTTATACGGCATAATTAATAAAGAAAGCTTTTATTAGAACTAATGGCAAATTAGGTGATCTAAATTCACCAAGGATCTGGTTAAATTATTGTATTATCCACAGTACATAATACTGACAATATTATCCACTGCAATACAGAGATAGCCTAGTGAGAGAACGTTGGACTACCACGCCGAAGTCTCGAGTTCAATGCCAAGGCTCTTCTCATCATTGAATAACATTCTTCCCTGAGTTTTCGAAGTTATATGCGTATTAAATAGTTTATTCTCGCTCGTTTTAGATATGCAGGAAAATATCGTGTGGATACCTGCATATCTGAGAGTCCATTATTATGTTCTTGAAGGTATGTGAAGTGCTCACACTGAGAAGAGGCCCGTACCCAGCAGTGGAACAGTTTAATACAGGGCTGATATTATTTATAATTATTACAATACACTCTGTATTGTTATTGCATGTCACACATTATTATTGCATGTCTTGTTATTATATTATTTATGTCGCCGCTTTAACACTGAGCAGATAGTTTAAAAAAAAATTGATTTTGCGGGACTGGGCATTGACATAGCTTCTTCAATTAAAACAAAAAGTTAGCTCTCTTAAGTTTGTAATAAAATTTGGAGGAGTCTGTGGAATAGTGGGGTCGGATGTGATACCAATCGGTATTACATCCGACATTAGCTGAAGAGTGGTGAACCGTGCCGCCATGCTTAAATTTATTATTATATTAAATTTCGAGTCCTGTTTTAAGTTGAGCTTATTTACAATTTACTGTCTGAGTTAAAAGGCTAAACCACCATAAATTTATTATTTTCGGCTACTTTAAAACTCAAACGTTAAGAAAAGTATGAAATTAAATAGTTTTAAAAATAGAAAACGTAGCATTCTTTTTTAAATAAACTACAAAAAATAATCATATAGTACATAGTAGGTAGTACAATTTTAATGATAAAGCCTCTAAAATTGATTCAAGTTTTAGGCACTTTAAGTATATGTAAAAGAACTATATAACAGTTTGTAATAAAATAATCGGCGCCATTTTGCCTTCTAAAGAAGGTTCGTAACATGCTCCAGTAGATTTCGTTTATTCCCCAATTGCCCGGTTTTCCTTTGTTTCATGCCACAATTAACTTTCATTAGACTACGTCATCTCCGCATTTTTAAAGCCTACTTCTATATGTTTTAAAATAGGAACGAGACGATCGTTGAGGAATCTAATTAAAATGTATGTATAAGAGAACAGAAAACATTTAAAAAATAAGCGCCTTGTAATAGCCTTGTGTTTCTGGCATATGAATACTGTGAGTAGGGATCCCAAAGCTTTTTAAAGAGGCGTTGTATTGTCAGCTGTCACGGTTACTAGCACTCTTCATCACGTATATTGGCAGTGCAGTGGTTTGCAGGGTTATAATTTTGCAAGGAATAAACCTTAATGGTGCAATGCCGAACTCAAAAAAAAAAATTTCACTTTTAGGTCACTAAGTAACACATATGATCGATAAAATTTAATAGTAAGTAAGTTTACTGAAGTGACTGAATTCACGTTTATGTTAATCGCTAGGTTTAGGCAAAGATTTCAGTCTATGAAAAAGATGCAAAAATATTAAGGCCTTAAAAATATAAACATTGTACAATAATGATTGTAATAATAAAATCGCCATTTAATTTTAATAACAACTGAAATTATGATACTAATTATAACACCCTGGTTTTGCTATTATTTTATATAATTAACTACATAAATTATATTGTTTTAGGTTTACGCGAATGTTATACATTCAAATAAAATTACTTTATACTAGTTTGTACTTTGTTTTAATTATTTCAACGCAAAGCGATACAATTCGTATAAAATAGTTTAATTTCAATATCTACATAAATCTAAGAAAATAACAGTTAAAACGAACGTATGCACGAGAACAATTTATTTAGATAAATGAAAATGCAGTTTAAAAACAATTTCGCTGCCCAATACTTTTACTAAAAACTAATGAAAAAAAAAATTGATTTTGACTAAAATAATCAAAGCAGATTATTATAGTCAATATAAAATATTTTAATGTGATCAAGGATATTCGCTCAAGTCTAATTATTATGAGAAAGATAAATTGTAGCGTCGTAACGCGTTAAATTCTCAAACTAATTTGTATGATAACACTTCCCCTTAATTTTGGGTAACACTCATTTACAACGTAATTTAGTGTAGAATTTTGTAATTTAAACAGTTAACTCACGTAATTTGTTTTCGGTGCTGTTTTACCATGGAATTTTGGGGTTTTAATTGTGTTTGAAATATGTTTTCGTGCAGTTTTTTTACTGACCATGTGTTAATTTCTGTAACACCGCAAAATTATTAAAAATTGATTTAAATATACTCAATATACTCTGCTTTGCTTCTTCTTGAACATTGGCGTTAATGTTAACTGGGGTATCGCCAGTATCTTTAAAGGATTGGGTACATATGCAAACATCGTTCAATGGAGAGTATAACTTACTTTTATTAAAAATAAAACCTTTAAAATCGTTTTAAATAGAAAAAAGTAACCATCAACCTGCCCGTGGCTGAAACTAATTCATTCTGGATATAGGTGCCGCGCCTTGTGGCACATTCCGATATGATGGGCAGTTCTTGAAAATAGTTGTAATTGCAATATTTTCTGGACCATACCATCAAATATAAAACAAAAGAAATGGTTTTTATTTTTGTACCATCATGACATGCATTAACAATTATTATTACGTAGGTACAAACAAAAACCATTAAATAAAAAAAAGTAAATAACTATATGTATAGATAAATTCAACAAGTAATATTCACAAATTCAGAAAATTAATATATGTTTAATGTTATATTTTTAAATAAGTAGGTCGGCGTTGTCGAATATGCCTGGCAAACAAATATTTTTTTAATTTCATCTTTAGAATTCAACATCCATGGTGTTAAAGGTGAGGGTGGTAATTGAGACTAGTATACCGAAACGCTTTTATTTGTCTACGATAGAGAATTTATTGTGACGGTGTATCACAATTTGCTGGCAGATCTAAATCTCTAACTGGTAAGAAAATTCTACGTCACGCAATGAGTTGGGACCATGCCCAACTGATTGCGCGACGTACATATACTGTGTGCCTGTATCTGCCAAAGATGTTTCTGACAAAGCTTACCTTTAAAGTGTGTAAGAATTTACTCGTTCTACTTGTACAGGTTTTACAACAAAACTTGTATAATTCGGTCTTCCTCAAATAGCGTCGAACTCACAACTCATATTATATTCTGCCATTTACGTAAAATGTGTCCGTTCTTTGGCGAGTTGAAGTACGTCGAGAAATTTAGTTGTTATTAACTTAATTTTGGCATGCTTCCAATAATATCATGTTACAACAATCAGCTGCAAGTTTATAGAGACTGTGCTTTTTGTTGTGCTAATTTGTATTTTGTAATTTCATATTGACTATACTTAATTAAAACCAAAGCAAAAGTATAAAAATCTTCGTGTAGATTGTAGTTCCAATTCCAACTGCGTAACAATAATCAATCATCTCACTTTCTTACTACAAACAGACATCAGAGTAGTAACAATGTTACTACGTTTAACCGGTAGCTCCTATATAATCTACTGTTTCGAATTGGAATTTTTTTTTAGTGTTAGATAGCCTATTTATCAAGGAAGGCTATAAGCTATATAACATCACGCTACGACCCACGGGGTAACGATAAACGCTGGTGACACCGCGGGCATATGTTGTACTCCTATATCCACGCAATTATCTCATTGCTAATATAAATTCTTTTGCTGTGGTTTCTTAATCATAGCAATAAAAATACATTTCATTACCTTTATATAAATCGTAGTGGCGCAGCTGTCTTGGATTCGATGCCCTAGTCAAGAAAGCAAAAACTAATTGCAAATTTCTGGAAATTGTCGACAGCACTTCTTCACAGCTTTGGCAGTTTAAAAGTTGGTGATATTCCACACATTGCCTCGGCAATCATGTAAAACCGTCGGTCCTGCGTCTAATCTTTCCCCAGACGGGTCTGATTGTCGTCCCTTCGGACAACACAAGTGTATAGATAAAGGTGAGAGAGAATAGAGAGTGGGTTTGCACTATAGTATCCTGCGCGCAAATGGCTGGCATCCGTTCAGATTGGCCGCCATTACAAAAAATCGGTCTGAAGTTCATTACAAACAACATTTAGTATGTAATATTGATGTCACTGTACAGTGGTTCAAATATTTGTAAATTTTTTAGGAGTACGTCAAAACTACTTACCTCTCATTTGTGTTTCTTTAAAATTACATTTCACTAAACATCCTGTCATCATACGAACATGAAACGTTCAGAAGGTATCGTACCATATCATTTTCAAAGCCTATCGGTGTTAGAGATCTCCCAGCATCCGGGATGTTCGTACAATTAACGGGCTCTCGGTATCATTAGCTGACGACAGCTCAATATAGTATCCAAGGTTTGCAATATCTTGATTAAGGCGTGCGCAGATGACGGGCTTTTTTCTCAGACAAAAACTGAGCCTGTGTATGTTATCGTCCGCGAACAGCCGCGGTTTGTTTTGAAAGCCGACGTCCGATGTATCGATGGGCATATGATATTTAAACCATTCTTTTTTTTTAAATAAGTCGTCTTCCGCACTAGGAATAATTCATGTGTCACGGGGGACTTTACGAACATTCAAACAAAGGACACAATGGACACCCAGACTTAGGACAACTACTTGCGGATCACAAAGTTTTGTCCTGTGTGGGGAGCGAACCCACATCACTCGTTACGTCGGCAGTGGCGAGGCGACAACTTAAGCCACTACGCCATCCGTGTTGTCAAACTAAATACGTTATTTAAAAATGGATGTCAAAAACTAAAACTTATAAGTAGCATATTAGGTATGGAAAAAGTTGACCTGATAGATATATGATTCGAACAATTGCGATTGTTTCAATTTTGTAACATTTCCTTGCATTTATGCGAATAGTGTACATTGAAATTAAACTAATTTATACGGCTTTTATCGCGTTGTTTATTTTAAAATACTATTATAACATAATTTTCACAGAACTTTAACTATTAAATTACTACTGTTAAACTTTACTACTATTTAAGATATTTAAATTATTAAACCTCTTTAGATTTAGGTTTACGTTTTCCCCGACGTTTCGGTTGCTTTTCAGCAGCCATGGTCACGGGGTGACTGTGTTAAGACCATTAAAAAACGTCCCAATTGTAAAGATTTGTGGCTTTACTTTGCGTGCGCTGGGAACATATGTATCTGCTCCTATTTTCATATAGGTACCGTCACTAACGCACTTTTTGTCTTTATCTTTCGTGTGTACTGTCGCATAGAATTACATTTTACATATTATTATATTATAAAGCCGCTCAAAATGCCCGGTTGGCGGTCGTCGTCTGCAGAACGCCTAAGCCTTTGAGGGGAATTGGAGTGAAAATTGATTAGATAAAATAACTTAAACGTTTTTGCGGAGTAAGTCTCGTAGAATATTCTTGTAATCAACTTGTTTAAAGTTTAAACAAAAAGAATGGGTAATAAGTTTTAAATTTAGAAATTGTGGGTTTATTATAAAGTTTGTTATTGTGGGAAATTGGGGTTACGATAATCATAATATGGTTGAACGCTATAAGAAAAATCTTTAAAATTATCTAGTCATTAATTTAACTAGTCCAAACTTAAAACTTAGGGCTAGATAGCAAGTCGTTTGAAAAAATATCCCTTTAATACAAAATGAAGTTATAATATTTAATACCTACTTTCGGTCATAGACAATGTTTTAGATTTTCATAGATAACAACACACATTTCAACAGATACAAAAACCACACAGACTCACAAAGGAAATTGTATTGTTCAGATATATTGGTGTCGTATAGCAATCGAACGCACAATCAATTGAAATTGACTGCGCAAATCGCGTAGTGGTTTAAGTGGTCGCCTCGCCACTGCCACCGTGCTGAGTGTTGTGGGTTCGATCCCCACACGGGACAAAAATGTATGTGATCCACAAATGGTTGTTACGAGTCTGGGTGTTCTTTGTGTCCGTTGTTTGTATGTTTGTTATATCCCCCGTGACACAGGAATTATTCCTAGTGTGGAAGTAGTCATTATTAGAATAAAATAATACCGGAGCTGGCAATTAATTAAACCATTACGCCTTTTAGGCAGAGAACAAATGCTGGATTCAAATCTTAAGGTTTTCTATTACACATGTCTATGATCAAATTAATAGTAAATATCTAAAGTACTCAACTTAAATATTTACTATTAATTTGCGAGTCAATTTATTCAGATTCTATTTTACCTATACTTATAGCAATCCTTATAATATACGAACAGCTAAAGACATCAAAGTCTACAAAGGGGAATAATCAGAATATTTTATGACATAGCAAAAAATTCGCCATGAAGCCAAATCCGGATTACAAAAACAACAATAACGGAGTTGGAAAATTTACTCAAATTAATTCAGTTCTCCATTCCTCCTTACTTGTAACAGTCTACCTAAACATAGACATATAGAATACTGTATGTAATATGTAAATATGGTGGATAATACCGTTTCTCCAGCGTGGGGAGATATAACAGTATCACATATCAAATTGAATATTTCAATTGGGAATAATAGGCAGATTAAGACGTTGAGGTCGTTCGATAGAATAGAATAATATTAGAGGTTTAAATATGAACTTGCGGTAGCGATGTGGTTTTCATAAGGATCAATTAGAATTCTATGTATGTTTTTAATATTTAGTTGCTTGTATTCAGGCCACTTTGGTTTGTCTTAAAATAACAAAAACAGTAACCATCAAATAATTCTGGCGAATTGTTGAAAACGGTTGTTTCACAACGAATACTGGCAGCTACTAAACGATATAACTTTAAATACAAATTGTGTGAAAGGTAAGTGATATTCATTAATAATAATACATTTTATTAGTAATATATAGTCTACTTTCGAAATAAAATGAATGTTTAAAATAATCATTGCATTTTGTTATGAAACCACAAAATTAGATATCCTAATTAATATTGTAAATGCGAATGTGAGATCGTTTATAGTCTCAACAGATGAAAGGTTACCCTATGTCACTGAATGACATGTCTGGATGAAAGGTATATATATATATATTATAATATATATAATAATATATACAATAATATATATAATAATATATATATAATAAATAAATAAATAATAAATAAATATTCTACCACATACACACAACACCATCTAGCCCAAACTAAGCAGAGCTTGTACTATGGATACTAGACAATGGATAAACATACATATATACTTTTTTTTTTTAAATACATACATATTATACATAGAAACACCCAGACCAAGACAAATATCCATGTTCATGCACACAAATGTTTGACTTGTGCGGGAATCGAACCCGCGACCTCAGGCGTAGCAGTCGGTTACACTAACCATTACTATATTATTAATAAGGACATAATTGGCAATTTCATAACGTGTTGAGTTATTAGGTCAATTTCATTTGTAGTTGAACTTTACAAAAATAATAAGAGCAAAATATTCAGTCTCTTCTTTTTGTAACAGAAATAATATAGATATGATTCTGAACGGTGATGAACATTGATCCTTTGACATAAAGTTTTACTTTGCCAATTCTAGTAGCAAGCATCAAAATAAATTAGGTCAGTTTCATTTTTGCTGTAATAAAAGTTTAACATTCATAGACATAGAAGCGGCAATAGTTTAGTGGGTAATCGATTCGACTATTTTGCAAAGGCGTCAAATGGATTTGGACAGCATGCACTTTGACTTTCAAAAATTATTTGCATATTAATAAAAAACGGGCTGGTCCGTTTTTTCATATACGTACCTCTGCTTACCCTATTGTGGATATACAATGGTGATGATATGTTACGTCATATTCGAACATCCATTAAAGATCTTCACGTAACGACTAAGTATGTTTGTTCACTGGAAGTTGGCGTCTTTAAGAGGTTTTGATAATCCTAATTGAGTACGGCTGCAGAGATAAAGTTTAATTTAGCTCGATAATATTTGTGTCACATACTTATATGATGAGGTTTAGATGATACTGGATAGAGTATATTATTTTACGATATATATACGGCCTTGGGAGACGGTTTGACTGCTATGTAGAGGTTTCGACTTCGATCCCAAGGTTCATCTGAATTTCGAAGTCAGAAGCAAATTAAGTAGTTAATTATTACTTCAAGAAATAACGTAAGGCATCCTGCATATCTGTGAATTCTCCATAATGTTTTCGACGACATGTTAAATTTGTCAACGCGGACTTGATCTTGAGCGTGGTGGAATTTCTCTTCTTACACCGAGAAAAGGTTTAAGTCCAGCTGCGGCACAGTTTATGTGAAGGTATCTTCAAGTTAATACTTTAGCTACGGGAAAAGAATAACATAAGGGTATATATCCTACCTGTCAAAACAACTCATTGAAAAGGATTATCAGAAGATAATGCCCAGAAGCGGGCATTCTGGTTTCAGTAGCCACAACTATCTTAATAGTAAACATTTTCAGAAAATACAAATCTTACTTATTTTCTAAAATATCTTGGTGACGCAATATTAGTACATGTAACTGTTATGTATGAAGTTGATATGAGGATAACCCAGTGTAATGGCCATTATCTATCGAAAAATCTTTAATTCAGCACAGTATCTATCCCTGAGTCCGGTAAACGGCAATAGCTTGCTCCATATTACGTAGAACCTAATACCAGAGTAGCAAAATGTGGGTGTGTAAGGTAATACCTTCAGGAATAGACATGTGGGACTACATATGTGTGAAGAAACCGATGGTAATCTAACTTGTTCATTAAGTTTCATTATATAAACATTTCGTATACAAAGATAACTAACTAATACATATTATAAATGTGAATGTGAGTTTGTATGTGCCGCTTTCGCGCTTTAACTACTCGACAGATCATCATAAAATTTCGCATACACGTTGTCAGATGAACAGAAAAGTATCTCTACATTTACGCGAGCGAAGCCGCGGATAAAATCAAGTGTAAACTGTGACAGAGGAAAAAGATATTTCAAGTGTACAATAAGTATTTAAATATTATTAAAGAAATAAAAAAATTCAAATTTGAGCTTTGAAAATAATTGAAGCAGCACTTGAACCTGTTATATCGCCAAACCGTACCTATCTGGTAAAACACTATGTCATAAAGTTGCGTACGATCGATCGTTATCCTTTTCGTCACAATATAATTCGTTCAATCGTTTTATGTAAAGGAGTCTAGACATTCGCCTACGCATTCCACTGACGGCACCGGTCGTGAGTCTGTGAGACTCGTAAACCGACGATGGTTAACTCTCGCTTTTGCGATCTTTTTATTACAATGATTAGCTATATTCTGTAGTTTATATAACGTAAAGCGAAGATTTGTGGTTCTGTACAAGACGAAATGCCAGAAAATGTTATAAATGTGAGAGTTTGTGATGTTGTTTGTGGTTTGAACCACGCGTAAACTGTCGAAAGGATTTGGATGATACTTTGCACTTAGATAAACTATAGTATATAGAACACTTTGTTCTAGCATGCTTTTGATAGAATTCACGTGGCTAAAGATAAAGGCAGAAGAAAGTGACATATAAATTAAATTGCGACTGTTGCAGAATCTATTATATAGGAAAATAATGGGATCCCTCCTTTTCGCATAATGTTTTTTGTCCTAATATACTTCGGCATAACGATTTTGGCACAATTTGTTTTGGCATAATAATACTTTGGCATACTTTTTTTAGGCATACATTTTATGTTGGCATAATCATGTTAAAGACTAATTTGTTTTGGCATAAATTTGATTCCCATAACGTTAGTAGGCCTAATGACTATTAGCATAACGTTAGTAGGCCTAAAGACTTTTAGCATAATAGAAGTTAACTCAGATAGAAGTTAACTGATTGAAATAGTAGTCCTTAATTATTTATTTTAGGTGTATATTTTCAAAACCGACTTCACGTAGTCTTGTTTGTCCTACCCCTAGAGTGTTATTTAAAATCGCGTAGGCGTGTAGGGGCGAGGCGGCCCGCGGGCTGAGGAGCAGGCGGCTGCGAGCGAGCCGCCGCGGCTGAGGCTGGGCGGCGAAGCCGGCCAACAAGCCGAAGCTGCGGTGGTGAGCGAAAGCCGTCTGCGACGATTAGCACGCGTGGGGCCGCCGGAGGCCCGCAGCGCCGGAGCCGTGACAGAAACTCATTCAACACATCATCAATTTATGCTTTAGGATATTATGCTTAAAAAAGTTATGGTTTAGAACTTTATGCTTAATAAATTTATGCTTTACAATATTATGCTTAATCTTTATTATGGTTAGAGAAATTATGCTTAAAAAATTATGCGTAAGCTGTTATGCGTAATTATATTATGCGAAAATATAATTATGCCAAACAACATTATGCTAAGTTATATTAGGTCTTAAAATTTTATGCTAATGGATAGGGAACCGAAAATAATTACCTAAAAGGGTAATTGTTTTTTAATTTATTTTAAGAAACCTCTATTAATAATTCTTTTATTGCGAGAGACTTCACAAATATTTAAACAATGGATACAAAATATGATCCATTATATATGTATTACACTCGGGCTCAGTACAATTGTAATTGTGCCCAGTCTGTGTTCTTTTACAGAAACTATGAAAAATTACTTTTTAACAAACAAGCTAGGAGTATCAATTTCTTAACATAAACACGTTTCCTGACCCAGAAATCAAAAGCGGGACTTTGCAGCCGTGAACATAACCGCATATTTACGTCTCGAGACCAACCATTCAATTTAAATCTATGTATATCTATGCTTAATATTATAAAGAGAAAAAATTGATTTTAATTTGTTTGTTTTATTTAACTCAAAACGACAGAACCGATTTAAAAACTATTTCACTTTTAGAAAACTTTATTATCACCAAGTAACATAGAATATATTTTATTAAAATTTAACCTACTTTTACGCAAGCGAAGCCGCGGGCAAAAGCTAGTTCGTTATATATTCGTCCATTTCCTTTCAATACAAAATTAGTAACATTCATTCAAACTATTTAGTTTACCGTTGAAAACTTATTTTAAGCGTTTTGCTTTTCGTTATTAATTTGTCTTGAACCGCTATCCCAAAATTAGTATTTTCAAAAGTAAACTAACTATTGAAACTGATTATAGAACCTGTAGTTTTACAAATATTGTCCGAGGTTATGATAGCTACGTATAATGTGTGTGTAAAACAATAGGAGGTTAAAAATGAAGTTGCCGCTGTGTATAAAGAAAATCGATAACGTGGTTTTCATCAATGTTATAAACTATTATAAACTAGTTTATTAAAGCATTGAGTTATTGTTAGATATTAATATTTAATTTAAAGTTGATTTAAGTCTATTATTGTACTCCCTTTTCAGCCGAATAAATTTTATTATTATTGTTTTAATATATTTGAATGGCCAAGTCGAATGCTTTGCTTTTTTGTATATTCAGACTTGTATTCAGGTCACTATGGACTGTCTTAAATTAACAAAACTATCAACAATCATGTAATTATGGCAAAATTGAATACAGCCAGGCACGCGATATATGTAACTTGAAATACAAATTTTAATCAAAGATTATTCATATATCTTATTAATAATACGTATTATAAGTAATATATATATAGTCTTTTATCGAAATATAAATGATTTTATATACAAACCACGAAATTAGATGTAGGATATAACATTTCATAGTAAAAAACTGAATACATTTGTAATAATTGCCATAGTTTAATGTACGCGCCTCCACTTTATGTAGAGTCCAAAAATACTGTCTATCTAATTGGTTTGGAAACGTAAACGTGAGGGTTATTGTTTATTGTGATATCCAGTTAGGGTATACCTATGCATAGTCAAAGTCAAAGATAAAAATCTTTACCTCCATAGAAATGTGTAAACACTTCGCCGTCATGTCAATTAACTTATATATTAATAAAAACATTATAATAAAAAATAAAACAAAGGATATAAACATTTGAAATTGAAATAAAGCCTGTTCGAGGAGTAGAGCTTTCACAAGAAGAAGCTGGCAAGAAACTCATGGTCACTCTTTTCAACCGCCAATTGTTTATCAGCAATACAAATGAATTTGTTACTCGTTTTTCTGAGTAGTTGTTATTATAATTTATGGAAGATTTTAAAATGTCTATGTTTCTTTTTTGTAAAAGGTAGATCTTAGATACAGATTGAAAAACAAATAAAATAATAGTCACAGTGATATTATGGGGGCTTTACTTATGAAATAGCCGTCTTGTATAAAGAAACAACGTTACCGACTATATATCTATATGTATATATATGACTAGATATAATAGTGATAGCAGTATGTTGATAAAATACATACATAGGTATCCCAAAGAAGTACGTTCTATATTTCGCCAGTTCTGGTAGATATAGTTCCTGTTAACGGGCACAGTGCAAGATTCTGTGCAGCTTCTGCGAATTTTAATTTGCCCAACCAAGTAATCGAACCTGAGATCTCAAGCACAGCAGTCGTATACACTCCAGCTGCACTACTGAGGCAGTGTTTTATATAATTCTACCGAATAAACCTTTTCACAGCAAAATACACTTCCGGACACTATATTTTACACACCCTTCTGCTCCTTATGTAAGGGTTTCGCTTATAAGCTGCCAAGTTTGTATTAAGTAAACAAATACACACAAGATATTACATAAGACCTTTACCTATGAAATTTGCCCTACATATAATTTAAAATATATAAATTTCTTGAATTCTATATAAGGTACAATAGTTATTATAAAAATTAATTTGCATTTTAAGTAATCTACATATATAATATATGCTATCAATAATCTATACTGATCATCTATACCTATAATATAAAGAGGAAAGATTTGATTTTTGTTTGTTCGTAATAATTTAACTCTAAAACTACTTAACCGATTTCAAAAATTATTTTATCATTAGGAAGCTATATTACACTGGGGAACAGTCATTTTGCGGTATGGTAAGTTGAAGTCAATTTTGTGTAAGTTCAGTATGCTGAATATGAGAAAAATATCAGTATTGTTAAATTGACTCTAGTTTATGAGTTAAGTCTTTATAACTATATGATTGAAAGAAGGTCGCAATAAAAATACAATTACATATTAAATATATATTTTAGAAGCGGCTATATAATAACGACAAGAAAACTTAATATATGTATTAAGTAAGCTATTAACAAAAATCATTAAATAAAATATTAGAAAAATCTTTATCTGTAAGCTTTTCTATTGTGTTTATGTTCAGGACAATCGCTTATTAAACTTAAGCAATAGTCTGCCATCATAATATGGCTGTCCCATCGGCCTTGGTATCTTTCTTTCATTGTTCTAATGTCCTGATGGAACCGTTCTTTATGTTGAATATCTCAAGAACCAGAGTCAATCCATACAAAGTAAATACATTTCGGGTATGACTGACGAAGATGTTTATTAAAACCAGTAACAAAATTAATGCCGCAGAAAATATATTTTTTTTGTTCCCCAGTGTTATCACTGGTAAAGTAGTGATACATGTAGACTTCAGTCGAAACTGGAATGGCCATTGAAAAATGATTGTGTTATGAATACAACGTTACTGACTCTATTTATATAGAGGGGCAACTTCATATGTAGATGAAGACGCTATAATACAGTAGCGTCGAGTGGCAAATAGATAAACATTAGCATAGCAACATCTTATGTTAACACGTCTTATGTACTTCATAAGACGTGTTAACATCAGATGTAGGTACAATACACTGTTTATTTGTATAACAAATTGGGCAATCATACATCTCACTTGCATAGGTGTAGAAGTATGAAACCGGAATTTTCCTATAGATGGTGCTAGCCAACAGTTTAGAAACTGTAAGACCGCTTCTGCAGCGCCATTATCTCCCTCTAACAGCTGATGCAGATTTTCAACACATAACAACCCAAGTTCCATACATCGGTTTATTTTTCTATAACCTTAAACATATCGACTTTTGTGCCTATAAACTAAGATTCGCCGTCAGCATTTTTCTGGTTTTCTGTTATCATTTAAAGAAAACTGCTGCAGAATCGCTTTGAAGGCTTGTCTAAGCTTACGGTGAACATGCTCTTGCTAAAACACGATGTTTCGAGTTGTTCAAAATATTGAGAAGTGGTGATTCTGACGCGAGAAACGAAGAGCGTGGAAAATCTTCGAAAAAGTTCGCTGACTACGAATTGCAAGCCGTATTGGATGAAGACGATACTTAAACTCGTACGTACTTTTCTGGTAATTTTTGCCGTGGCATTCATAAACTGCTGAAGATGTGGCAAAAAATTTATAAAAAGCAGAGAAGAGATTATGTTAAATAAAATATTTTCTATCATTTACCGACAACATACCTACGTGTAATTATAACAAAAAAACCTGTTTTTTTATTTATGCACCTGGTATATCTTTCAATACTAATGAACTTGCTCTGTAAGTCAGAAAAAGTTAGGTAAAGATGTTTAACACCTACAATTCACTAGATATGGTTTAAAATCGTACGCGATAACGAGCAAGCCTATGGCTGCCTACCGGGAATATTCTCGACTACGTGCAGCTAGTAATTTTTATAAAAGAAAGTTTAAATAGCGTTTTATCTGGCCCGGGAATCACACTGATTGACTGACTGGACGATTGAACGCAAAGACACACGAAAAGTTATGGTACAGCAACAAAACGGTCAAGATGTAAGACGATGTATACAGAATTGCAATTCTCTAAAAGTTTTCACTTCGAACTCGAATCTCACTTTGTTAGTCACTTTAGCATCTTATGATTAAAATGAAAAAATCTTTGAGACTGAAAATTACTACACAGTATTTCAATTATGTCAGTTAATTGCCAGAGGTCCTGAAGATGGGGGATTCTGATTGCAAGTTATCCGGTTACAATACAAGTGACCCAGGTATGCGATGTGACTGTGTGTGCATCAATGTCATGAGAAGCCGGCGTTGTATATCCGGGTCATCTGTGTTTTAACCAGACAAATAACGGCTCTGATTTTAATAAGCATGGTTAATACGCAATTTCTTACTAATACTACAGATGTAAAAGTTTGTGTAGATGTTTGGATGTTTCGTACACGGCTACATTTTGCTTGCGCCTTCGCTCGCGTTATTCAAGATTTTGCTAATAAATTTCTGTTACTCGGGAATAGTACCTAATTTTTTCTCGATAAAGGAACCATATGTCCTTTTTAGTAGGTACCCTTGACAACAAGTATGAGAAATTTAATGATGATCGGGTAAATAGTTGAGGCGTCAAAACGTAACAAATAAAGAAACTCACATTTGCATTTATAATATTAGTGAGGATATTCTAAATTATCGAAATATAAGTATCATACCTATATTTATATATTCAGATATATGACAATATAAATAAATAAATAAATATTATACCACATATACACAACACCATGTAGCCCAAACTAAGCAGAGCTTGTACTATGGGTACTAGACAATAGATAAACATACATATATACTTTTTTTTTTGTAAATACTTACATATTATACATATAAACACCCAGATCACGACAAACATCCATGTTCATGCACACAAATGTTTGACTTGTGCGGCAATCGAACCCGCGACCTCAGGCGTAGCAGTCGGTTACACTAACCACTACGCCATTGAGGTAGATCTTCAAAATAAACATTTTAAAAGAGTTGGCAGATGTATTTACACCGGCTTGAACTTTAAATTAGTTAGTTTCGTGTAGGAGCCCGTCGTTTCACGCAGCGGGCCGAAACCTCGGTGGGGTCGCGATTCGCATGTGATAACAATTCGCGCGGCCTCGCTCCCTTTGGTAAGGTCGAGGAACACCGTGGTTTAACCCGTAGGACCGGGACGTGCCCGGGTAAGTCCTTGGTTACACGTCAATGGATTCACGTAAAAAATAAAAACGTATTTACTCCGATATTTTGCCAAACATAGTTTTAGGTCCTACACATATATACCAACACTTAAATAAAGTGGGGGCAAGTCTATGGCGGCCACCTACCAGACACAATGGCCCTCTCTGTGCTGCTACTTAGAATTAATTTAGAACTTGACTCAGAGATCGAACCCAGGAATATAATATTAACTTTAAACATAAAATTTTACTATAAATTTTATTTTAGTATAAATTGTAAATATGGTGTTGCTATTATTGTAAACATTTTATATGATAAATTTATTTTATAATAGTATGTACGTTGAGTCAGTAATAATATTTAATGACAAATATGAATATGAAGACTAGAAGACAGGCCTAGCTTCGTGTAGGATGTCTATGGCAAAACGAAACATTATATTCTTTAGTAATATTATTGAGAATGTGTATTTCTTTGATTGGTAAATAAATATTTTACTATTATTATTTATTATTACCTTATGAACAGCTGCCACATTACTACCGCAGGCGCAAAAAACATATCTACTTCAATAGTAATCAGACATACCATAAGAATACTAATCCAAACCGCACTGACACACACAGAGCATCCAAAACAAATGGCACCAATTTTATTAACACACACACGAGAAACAATTTCGCCATCCTATTTTCTTAGAACACGCACACACACACATAGGCACGACTAACACGTGGCGTTTAGTGACCGGGGCATCGCAGAATTAGCCACTTGATCGACTGATTTATTGCTATCGGGACCGCACCGGGTTACGTAATTTCGTTATATTTATTACGTCATATAGAATCCTGGACACATATACGCATCTTTACTGTATTATTCGTTGACGTTTGATAGATAGATAGTAAGTAACATTCAGTTGGTAATACCCGGATGGTGCGGCAGTATCTTATCTTATCTTATCTTGATCCGGGGGCCAGTCATTGTAGACCGGCGACACTTCGACCCAGTGGGATCTTTTGTGTCGGCCCCGAGGTTTATCCTTGAGCTATCTCCCTATGAATGTACTGCATCAGTCGCAGCGTACACCTCAGAGGGAGAAGCCTGAAGTCTTCAGGGTTCGGATATGCCAATCCCATCAGACCCATCCTTAGTCCGGCCAACGCGTCACATTCACACAGTAGGTGTGATATGGACTCGTCCTGTTCACCACAGGCTCTGCAGATCGAATTGTTTGACAATCTCAATCTGCACAGGAAGTCATTGGTGCCAAAATGACCAGTAAACGCTCCTGTGAGTAGGCGTATTTGGCCCTTGTTGTACCCGCAGAACTTCCGGGTAAAGCCCGTGGCTCTGTTTGCAATGAATTTCTTGGAGTGTTCCAGACCCCTAAGGGCCATCCACTCC
The DNA here is from genome assembly GCA_963675205.1 of Catocala nupta. Classification (NCBI taxonomy): domain Eukaryota; kingdom Metazoa; phylum Arthropoda; class Insecta; order Lepidoptera; family Erebidae; genus Catocala; species Catocala nupta. The sequence goes on along the minus strand of OY776103.1, from coordinate 12,139,671 downwards.
AGCCTGTGTTTATCATTGCCATGTGCATTCAAAGCTGCCTTGACGGTACTCTCAGAGAGACCTACGAATGGCTCGGGGCCCACAAATTGTTGCTCCGAGCCCTTTTTGGCTAATACATCAGCCTCCTCATTACCCTGCACCCCTGCATGCCCCGGAACCCACACCAGCCTGACTGTGTTTTTCCTGCCAAGTTTGTTAAGGGCTTTAACACAGTTCAGGACTAGTGCTGAGTCCACCCTACAGGAGTTCAGAGCCTTAAGAGCAGCTTGACTGTCACTGAGTATATAAACAATCTTGTCAGTGACATTGTTGTTAATATTCTCCTGCGCACAGGCAATTATAGCATAGGTTTCCGCCTGGAAGACCGTTGCATATTTGCCCATGCTTTGGTTCACCTTGCAGTCGTTGGCATAAATACCAGCGCCTGATCCTGTTTCCATTTTGGAACCATCGGTGTACCAGATGAGACAACCCTTGTCAGGGGATCGTAGACCTCGTCTCCATTTGTCCCTTGTGGGGACCTTTATTTTAAAATTCTTTTTGAATATGTGCATTGGTTGCATTTTGTCACATCCCATGCTCATAATCTCTTTAAGATCCTTCGAGATCTCCAGTTTTGTGTGTCGAGTTACTGGCATGTTGACGCTCCACAGCCCATGTATAGATAGTCTATGTAGCGCCTTCATCGCCTCTAACTCCACAACAATGTGTAGCGGCGTTAGGTCCAGCAGGATCTCTAACGCAGCCGTTGGCGTAGTAGGGAACGCCCCTGTTAGGCAGTTGCAGCAGTATAAATGATCGCCTCGCCACTTCCCCTGCGCCGAGTGTTGTGGATTCGATCACTTCATGGGATAATAAATTGTGTGATACGTAGATGGTAGATTATTCTTTATTTAGAAACATAGGTAGGGTTACAGCAGTGTGTTACAGAGTTTTGTGAGCAGCACTCTGCAAGTATAAATTATAAAATATTGTTACTTACAATTAATACAGGTGTTTCAATAAATATTTACTAATTAAACAATTTTTGTGCGGTAAAGATATAACATACAATGGCAATTTGGATTTAATAATGGCAATGATGATAAATTTATAAGATGCTAGTTGAATCCTTATTATCCTAACTAATATTATAAATGCGAAAGTGAGTTTGTTTGTTTGTTTGTTTGTTACGCTTTCACGCCTTAACTACTCAACCGATCAACATGAAATTTTGCATACACGTTGTCAGGGGTACAGAATAGGACATAGGGTACCTTTCATCCAGAAAAAAAGAACTGTGGCAAACATAACCTTTTTTTTTTTTTTTTTTTTTTTTTTACGTGGGGGAATGCTATGACGCATACCCCTCCGCGGGGGCGGGCGGAGGGATTATGTCGGACTCGCCGGGGTAAAAGAAAGATGTTAAAAGATAATGTACCTCCCGGAATACCGACTAAACCTACCACGGTGTTCCTCGACAAAACCACTATCGACGGGGCCGCGCGAATCGCTTTCGCATGCGGTCGCGACCCCGCCGAGGTTACGGCCCGCCGTATGAAACGGCAGGCCACTACACAAGAGACCTACCCAAAGGACTCACTTCATAAGATTCCCTACTGTCTCCCCCCCTAGGTGGGAGACGGACTCGAAACAGAGGCGCGCGTGGGAACACGCACGCCGCCTCTCGGACCTGGTGCTGAACGGATGGCGGGCAGGCCCACAAAGCCCGCCACCCCCAGGTCAAACCTCAGGGTGGCTGGAGGTCATCGCGCGCCCTCCGGCGCCCGGCTCTGCGGTTGGGGAGAGGGTTTAAACGCTCCCTCTCCCGCTCCGCCGCCTCCTTGATGGAAATTACTTCCTCACAAAAGGAGGCGACGGCGTTCCACGACCTCTCACTCCGGACCATAGACTGAACTACGGCCGGGAGCGAGAGGGCAATCGATCCGACTGCCGCGATCAACTCACGGCGCTGCGATGCCCAGGCGGGGCAAACCGCCAAAGTGTGCAGCGCCGTGTCCTCAACAACGTCGCGGCAGTCGCCGCAGTGGTGACAACCGGGCGTCTCTTGCCGGCGTATACGACACAGGAACTGGCCAAAACAACCGTGGCCAGTCAGAACCTGTGTCAGCCGGAAGGTGAGGGCGCCATGCCGCCTCTCCAGCCACTCCTCAAAAACGGGACTTACCGCCACGATCGTGGCGTGCCCGTTGCAAACATAACCTAACATAACCTAAATTTACGCGAGTTTAAATAGCGTTTTATATATTTATTTGTTTGTTACGTTTTCACGCCTTTCCTACTTAACCGATCATCGTGAAATTTCACATACATGTTGTCAGGGGTACAGAAAAGGATATAGGGTACCTTTCATCCAGGAGAAAATACTGTGCCTGAGGGATTAAAAATTTAAATTATCTACATTTACGCGAGCGAAGCCGCGGTCAAAATCTACAAAGTATTTGTGAAATAATATATTCAATGAGTAAGAGAATTATCGTCTGAAAATTAATTAAAAGAATAGTAATTTTTAAAGGAATCTAGTTCAGCTTACTTTTAAAAATGTCCAAGACAAAAGATTTAACTGTTCTGGTAATATGTTGAATATTTTTAAAGTAGGTATAAAAAACAATATGTTCTTACTGGAGTACAATCAACTACAGACTGTATAATAATAATAATAACAATGTTTATTTCATCTCCACAAATTACATCATGTTATACAGTATATAGTTGACACGAACAATTGTAAGTAATTTGTAATTTGTGGGAGATCTGGAGTCTAAACTAAGCCGAAGCCTGTACTATAGATCTCCAGGCCCCCCATTTCATAACATTGTATGGATTGTCAACATGTGGAAAGCGTATATGAGAGTTGTGAATGAGTAAACAGGAACAAGTTTTAGTGTATAATAATGACATATTTGTGAGTATGTATGTACATGTGTGTGTATGTGTGGCGTGTGTATGTGGGAGTATGTGTGTGTGTGTGTGTGTGTGTGTGTGTGTTTAAGCGATAAATAGTTTCGTCAAATAACAGTTTTTCATGTTTTAGCGTATTTATTTAGTAATGTTTGATATAATAATTGTAGATAAATGTGATATATAATAAAATAACTAATGTGATATATAAAATTTAAGAGTATAGATATAATATATCTATATGTATATATTGTACAATTTATATACTTACCTCCAGAATTTTTTCCGTTTCCGCGTAATTTAGTTTCTGCAACCATTTATAAATTCTATTTTTGCATTCAGTTTTATAGTAATAGTTGGACAAGTAAACTATTTTATTTACTTTATTGAACAACATACCTCCTCGGTATGAAAAAAATCTTTGTGCAAATGAGGTGTTTACGGCAGTCGGCTCACAAATCGCGTAGTTTCGTCTAGTTTGAGCTATGAGCTTTCTTCTATCCTCTGGTAAGTCACTTAGTTTATGAAGTATAGATAGCATTATATAAAGCTGGCGCACAGTGAGGACTTGCGCTTCTTCGTACAGTTTAGAAGTAGGAAATAACCGAGGTTTTGATAGAATTACTTTTAGTATCATTCTTTGAGCTCTTTCAAGGATTATCATTTTTGTTTTACGTGTATGTAACACGCGTTGGTGCAGGTTCCTTATGTCATCTAGTCTACGGTAAGTAGGTACCTATGAAGGCTTATTTTGAGTATTATAATTTTGCATTTAAATGCCATGTCAATGCCAGTAAACACATAAATTTTTGCATATGTTTAAGCATTGTCAATTTAAAACCAATTTTTATCTGTAAGAGTTACAACGCATAATCTGTTTGACCGTATTCATTTACAATTTTTTGGTCGCTGACTCATGTAAATTGTTCATCAGTTAGCCGTATTTAGTTACAATTCGTTCTCGGTCTCCGACTAGAGTATTAATTACTATTCGATTTACCAGATACATTCAATTGCCATTGTTTTCAAACATCATATCGGTAACAAACATAATGTAAGCCAACATGTTAGGTTAATGAATTCAGTTAAACTAAATGCGGTCGACATTCAGTCACCAAACTAATATAACCGGGCCATCAAACCCCTAACGTCTCTTCAACATTTTAGTCAGGATTCCTAACTTTATTTCAGTTTCCTTGTACCCAAAGCTCATATTACATTTAAATTATTAGTACGTAATATAATATTTATAAGTTATGCGAGGGTAGAATAATAAAGCCGTTACATTCAAATTTATAATACGCCACTTATAGAACACGCGAACCGAATTTACTTTTAATATGAATTGGAGATTTAAATTAAGAACGTTATAAAGTACTCTTATTGGTCTAAACTTTTACCGTACAAGAGTGTGTCTCAGCTTATGCGTATGGTAAAGGCTAAGGTTCGAATTTAGTATAGGGAAGGCTATTTTTTACCGCTGATAAATGAAATATAAGGCAATAGGTTTAATCGATATTGTTTATTTAGGATACGTAAGTATAGGTAGCGAAAAACGGGCATATCACACTACTGCTTATTATTCGGACTTCTATGGATATAAATACCATGCTTACTACTCTCGCTCACAGGAATATTTCACTGAGTAGTCTAGTTTTGTCGCTAACTGGAATATTGTCACTGGGTAGATTAGTTTTCTGTCTGTTTCTCTATTTTTGTCTCTCACTAGCTATAGCATTGGTGTTAGGTCAGCCTATCTTACTTATTCTTTCCAGTCCGCTCTATTATAAAGACAGAGTAAAGAGTCGATGAAATTCTACAGTACCTTACATTCATAATTTAATTAACCATTGAATAGAAAATTTTTAAACTAATATTATGTTCACATACTAAAGCCTAGTTGTTGCGCAATTATAAGAAAATCCACTAGTCGCATACCTCGGATGGCCCGTTACGTATACGTTAAGATTTAGTGCAATCGGTTAAGCCATTCTGAAGATTAGTCTACACAGACAATTTCTTATAATGACAAAAATCTAATAAGAATAATTCAATGGATGTCAGATATACTCACTGTCTTCTGTTAAGATTATTATTTGTATTATGCTAATCTTTTGTCTATTTTAGTACCTACTAAATAAAATAAAATAAATATGTATCTAAAAAGCAAATCAGCAATCCATTTCATGGCACTGCGAACATATCATTAGATTTGTATAAAAGTATCCTTTACCTTATAGTGAGCTTATCTGTCTGCTTTTATACGCTAAAGTAGCTTGTCTTTCATCTTCAACCACAGTTTTAGCCACCTTTTTCCGGTTTAATCCACTTGGCTGGCAGTTTCCTTGCCTTTACCAATTTGCGGTCTCCTCTTAATGTCTCATTCGAAAGGACGTCGGTCTTTCGGCAGACATAACCATTGCCATTTAAGTTTACTTATTCTGCAAGCTATGTCGCTAACTTTATTTCTTTGTTGAATAACCTTGTTTCTAAGTTCGTAAGTTCGTCCTTCCGAAAACCTTGTATTGCACTATTCTGCAGCTGATTAGCTGCATAATAAAGCAATACTTCACTGTGGAATTTCCATTTGAAAATAATAAATTTGTGCATCATAACTAATATTATAAATACGAATGTAAGTTTGTTGCGCTTTTACGCCCTTACTTCTCGACCGACCAACATAAAATTTCTCATACACGTCGTACAGAAAAGGATATAGGATACATTTCATCCAGAAAAAAATTTTGAGTATAGTAATTTATTGACAAAATCTACACTAGCCTGAGCTGCGGGCAAAATCAAGTAAAATTTATTTCCAATTCAAAAATTCAGCCATAATTCGGTCGTCCCAACAAAAAGTTATAAAAGACGATCCTGCGTTAATAAGATAAGAAGATGCGAAGCCTTAGTTAAAACTTCACAAGAACTTCATTTTACATCAGTTCTTTTGAGAGAGTAATCATTTAAAACCATTTAAATATTATACCACAGCGTTTTCTTTGGCGGATAACTTTTCCCTTGATAATTTCAATTATAAAGTTGATGTATACTATTATAAAAATGTAAAGAAAATGTGTTTCGACATTAAATATATTTTAAGAAACTCACTCAGATTAATTCATTAGCGTTTTCTGTATCCAAAATTATATCCTTAACTTTATTTGTTTGTTGGAACTTTATGTAATATGATCGCTTTTATACTTTTGCGTTGCATGATTTATACAACGGAAAACGTGTGTTAACGCGATCATGCTGAGTATGTACATGTCACGGGTAATAGCCGAAGTGCGGCTACACTTAATTACATTTTACATTAACATTTTGACCAAGTTACACGTGCCATAGTAGAACATTTTGTTCTCTCTATGCACCCCCACATACTACACAAAATTTACGTGAAACCCAGAAACGGGTCTTGTTAATTTTTTTTCGAATTAAATTACTTTACGTCTAAACGCGTTGCATCCAATTTCGGTAAGTAACATTGTGAATTATTATGGTGCATAAGATGATCTGCTGAATTGACGTTGTATAAAAAGTGTAGTCCACGCGGGCAAAGCCGCGGGTATAATATATTTAAAAGTTAAATGTATTTAATTTTCACTATGACAACCTTCTCCTTTTTAAATTAAATAACCGTCGAAATATTCCTTGTAAAACTTTTAATTTATAATTCTTGTAACTGACGCTTGTAAGTAAGAATTTAGGTGGAAGTTTATTAAGATCGCCTTGTCTTGTAGCTTAAGGTCTTGATTCTGGCTAATAATAGGTTGGATATCTAGTTTAGGCATAGTGTTATTGGCTATTTGTGAAGATAATCTCAGCAGCAGCATGTCGTCTGAAAAAGTAAGTGCACACTCTTACACACACACACACATACACACACGCACACACACACGCACACGCACACACACACGCAGACACGCAGACACGCAGACACGCACGCACACACGCACACACGCACGTACGCACGCAGACACGCACGCACGCACGCACACACGCACGCACGCATGCACGCACGCACACACACACACACACACACAAAGTTCAGGCGTGAGTCTATATATACACACTAATAACAGTTTGTCGATATCTATATATAAACTATAAATCCACTCAGAACAGTCAATAAGACCGATCACTCACTATTAAAAACAAACTATTTTTACTCTACACTTGTGACGTCAAACTCGGCTGCAATAAATCACCAGCAACAAACAGTAACCACGACTCCATTCTGCCTTACTAGGCTAACTTTGTTTTCTCACAAACAGAATAAATTAGTCTTAAGTGTATCCTACTGGGGTATAGGAGGGCCCTAATATATGACCTCAGTAAAATAACAAACGAAATCCAGCTTTACATGTGGTGGCTTAATGGGGATTATTTATTTAAATGGTTTGACTTTTTATAGGTAAGCGAGATGAGACAAGCCAGGGTAATAGATAAAAGCTGAACCTTGTGACCAAATTTTAGTCTCAGTGGTCAATATTCAGAGATTTATATAGCAGATGACATCATAATGCATAAGTGTATGCACCAATATATAATTAAGTACAATGAGGTAACAATGCAATACCACTAGGCGACTCTAGAACTATGCGGTGTATGTAGAAAGGCTGTATGTGCTTTCTCACTTCCAAGATACGAGTTAAGCGAGTCAAATGATCTTTGACCACCTTAATGGTATTGGTTACATTTACCCAAGTTCCCTGTCAAAGAGTACGAATGATACCATTCGAATTCGTTTCAAATTCACTGTACACCCACGTGTGATGTCTGTTTTTACACGCCATCCTATAACCGGTCATCTATATATGTATAATTTATGTCAACTTACAAATAAAACCTATTAAAACCATCCGAACAAAACTACAGCCGTTCCTCCGTTATTTAACTAAAGATCAAAACTAACACAATTATTGAAGACTGCTCCAACAAATAAGTAAAACAACAAAATATAACTTTGAAACACTGGATTAAAACAGAAACAATGTTACTGCATTACTCGCAATAAAACTATGAGAGCCTAACTCGATTTCAGTGCACCGCTGCTCTTATATCAAGTTGAATCTAATTTATTTCTTGCAAGAGGATTGTGATTTAAATCTTTTCTGTGCGTCTAGAGCCATATTCTGTTCAAGATACGGATTTGATACGATTACGTCACGGATACGATTCAGCCGACCGATGTAATATGATGTTGCAGCAGAATAATTCGAATAGTCTTCTCGCTATTCCTACCATACAACCGTGCTTCCGTAACAAGTTTGATCCTAACGCTGGACAAAATTGTTGTAGTCCACATGAAATTTTATGAGTAGTAGAGTCTCGCTGATTTCACCATGAACGGGCCGGCTCGACCAGGGAAGGACTACCCTCTCACAGAATATCGACGAGAATTAGCAGTATTCCTACTGTTGTGTTTGGTTCGGTGAGTGAGAGTGCTGGAGGCCTAATCACCCTCTTTTCACCTTCCCGCTCCTTCTCCTTTCCATTTTCTTTCCTAAAGGGTCGGCAACGCGCAAGTGATGCCTCTGGTGTTGCAGGCGTCCATAGGGTACGGTGACCACTTACCATCAGGTGGGCCGTATGTATGCTTGTTTGCCACCATAGTTGTATAAAAGAAGAAATAAATTAGTTCGAGTCGAAAGAAAAAAGGAGCTTTAAAAATATATATGTTATGTATATGGATAGAGGCGACTCAGCTCAGGCGCCCAGGCAAATTTTATGATACACTAGAATTATCGCTCAAATATGGTCAGGTGGACTGGGACAACACGCAATACTTGCAAATAAAAGATTCTATAAATAATATTATATTGTGTTTCTGCAATGGAAAACTTGGCACAGGTCCTTCAGGTTAGGCAGAGTAGAATCTGCACTTAAACCCCGCGTAATATTCTAAAGACAAAACCATTTTTGATAAATCTCTTCTACTTTAGTCAGTCTATTGACTGTTTTCGTTGCTTAACAGTAGTATTGACCAAGCAAGAATCTTGACTGTAACATACATAAATAACTTCTTACTATCTTTACTTATCAGACAGGCCGTACACTTATATTCAATCTTAGTGGTACAAATATACTGTCTCTTTTCCTCGTTTATAATGTATGTTCTTGTTTGTGTGTTGAATAATATTCTCGTACTAAATATTAAAGCCGCTTTCATCTTTAATAGCATTTGTTGCATTCAGTATAATATATGTACTTGCTAATGACATCATTTTATAAACTTTGCGATAATAAGATGAAGACTAGCATTGCCTTACACGCTAATATAGTGGAAAATTTTCAAATCGGACTCGAGACCTCTACATGGCAGTCTAACGGTCAACCAACTATGTTATCGCTGGTTTCTAATTTTCTTTTTTTTATAAATTATATATGTATATTTATAATCAGTAGGCGTTCAGTAATGCTGTTCAAGATATCGGATCGATCGTCTATTTTAAAAGGCTGCAACGAATAAACGTGAAAGAATAGAGCGTTGCTTTAGTTATCTATGGCTGCAACCCAAGGAACTTCTTTCTTAACCCTATTCCAAGTTCATTTAATTAATCCTTAAGTCTGTAGGGTCATATGTAATCATTTTAAGCACGTACTACATAATAATAAACTTGCAATATGGGGGCGCTTCCCTTTACCTCGTAGCTAAACTTTTTACGAGCTGACAAAATATTAATTAAGAAGAAGGGCTCTTTGACCCTGACCTTTCGAAGTAGCATTTAACATTGATAGAACAAATTATACATATTAATTCGTTTGTAAATTCTCAGTTACAGGTCTTCGTCTGGGTCTAATTGCATTAAGACCTTGTTACTAAGACTAGGCTTATAATTAATAGAAATAAGTGGGTGTTATACAATATATCCTTACTTATAATAATTGAATACTTAGCTATAATGTAATGCTAGGTTTAGTCCGTGGCTTACTTGATAATTTAACAAATATATAGATAAGTATATAACAGGAAGATAGGATCATATTGAAATGTGGTTCATTACCAGAATACGACATCGAAATTAAAAAAACATCAGCAGTTTACTAATATCCTACATCAGCGTGCAAGCAAGCATTGATTTGATTGTTTCTAATCAGTCACCTGTAATAAAAAGTAGATTGATGTAATATTAGGACCTGCTTCATACGCTGCTGTAGAAGAATTACGGTTAAAAGGTAAGAATGATCGCGTTAATTCCCGTTCATACAAAAAAAGTTATACAGCGCATAAGTATAAAGTTACAGTAACATAGAGTGTGGAAAGATTACTGCCCAGGTGGTGTAGAAAAATTCTCAGTCTGAAACTATGGCGGGAAAATGGCATTGAAACCTGAAAGGCTGAAACCATAGCTGGCAATGCACATAGGTGTAACACAACTTTGCTTACGCCTTCGTATATAGGTAGAGGCCTAAGGTTATGTAAGGTGAGTGGACCATGGAAGGCCATGCTCCTTCGAAGGCCAATAATTAAAAAGTGCTATGTGATGACAAATGCCTTCTATTCACACCATCACCCGTTGAATTAATGTGTAGGAGCATGGCCTTTCATAGTCCACCCATCTTATGAGACCGTCAAGATGCCCAATAGGTATTAAAAGGTTCATTCCCGGGACCTAAAACATAGCTAGCGGAATATGAGTGTAATACACATGTGCCAACCCCTTCGGGGAATATAAGGTGGGTTTATTTATGTAGTTAAGTGTGTCGTAGATTTTGTGCCACTTAATATAACTTCGTCGTGATGGCTTGTACGATTAAAGTTACGTGAAACACATTTATTTGGAGGTAATTACACTAATAACTTTAGCCTAATAGTGTACTTAAGGTAAACAGTGATTTATTTGAGTTTTATGGTTTCTAATGATTGCATGATAAGAAGTATTACAATGAATATATATTTACATAATTGTATTTTTTATAACCCCATTACCTATATATTCTACTGGGACAAGTCCACTCTTATACCACCTCTTCCCATCTAAAGCTGGTAAATACCATATTTTAAGTTGTCTAGTTCATCTCTCCACCTTCGTTTGGGCCTGCCTCGATGTCGCTTACTATCTTGAGATGTCCATATTTTTGTAATTTCTGGCATTTTTCGTTTCACATGCGACAGATATGCTCAGCCCAGTTCCATTTGAGCATGTAATTGTATTTTATCGTGTTTAATTAATACTCTATACGCATACATTTAAGAGGAAACGCCGGCAGCGTTTAGTCCATACAAACGTATTTGCCTGTTTTCTGCCTGACACTACAGCTAAAAAATAAAGATATAATTTATATCTACCACTGCCACGTTCCTATGCTTTCCTTCTTTTTCATAATTTATTCATGATAAGGAGGGACGAAGGAACCTTTAAGTACCAAAAAATTCGCTTAGTTATACTGTTGTTTTCAGACATCCTATAGAGAAACTTTACGAAATCAAATGAAAATTGAAATACTTAGTGCATCTTCTTATATTGTTTAATTTAGGAGATGGAAACAAGGATAGAAATCTCTCGCATACACGAGAGATGGATTTTAAAGGTATTATCAGTCTGACCTATAGTTATCTCTTCTGCACGTTGATATTTTGTTCGGGCCCAGCGCGACAGCAATAGTTCTGTTAAAAACCTTTTTTAAATTATTTGTTATCCGTATTTCCCGTTAACCGTTGCTCCGTGATAGACACAATAGAAGATCTATTGTTGTGTTTATATTATTTGACATCTTGAATCTGTTAATATGCACTACGTGCAAGTACACAAGTAGGCTACAACATGAAGTATTTGTTACACGTTTTAGAGTACCTACATGTTGTCTAACTCACTTAGTCTGAGCTATGCGCTTGCTGCAACGACTCGTAACAAGATTTGGAAATTGATTAATAGGTTTTCTTTCCACATGCATTGCCGCACAATAGGCGGGTAAATTTTCACAAACTACGAGCAACATATAACATAATTAGTTAATTACTTTACAATAATTCTGTATTAAATGCTATACCATTACCGTATTGTATCTACAAATATATTACAAATAATAATATGAAAAGGTTCATAAAAATACGTTTTAATGAATATTCAAATACGACCAAAAATTATTTTATTTGTCAGTTAAGAATTCAATAGTGCTATAGCATGCTTCATCTGCTAAATGTTAACGAAGCTTGAGTTATTCTTTAGTTATTCAGTAAATGTATAAGTTTCTACAGAATTTGATATGTTTAAAAATGTTGGGGCTGTTTATAATTTATGACTTATTCTTTACTTTGTTCTAACCCTACGTATGTTGATATACTACCTACTTCGATCTACAATTTAACCTTTTGCGTGACAGCGCCACTCCGGCGGATAGACACAAAAGGCATTTAATTGTGTTTGAAATTCCAAGAATTAAAAAAAAATGCGCCTGCTTTACAAGAGGTTTCAGGTTTAATTCCCATACTGTGCAATGTTAAAGAGTTTTTCTTTTAGCAAATTCTCAGTATCAGCAGTGAGATGCATATTGCCCCGTAGACGACAATCGGCTTGTCTTCTATAAACTAGGGTAATAAAACAAACCTTACTTGAGAAATTCCATTATATTAAGTACACCTCTGTCGCGGCTTTTGGATATAGTAATAAAATTATACAGTTGGGTGTGCAAGTGAACATGTAAAAAGATTTTTACTAATAGCGCAGAGGAAAAACGTTAAATTGCCACGCAGAAATCTCGAGTTTGACACCATAGCACGCTTTAAATAGTTACATATCGCTCGTTTTAACGGTACAGGAAAACATTGTGAGAAATCTTGCATGCCTTAAAATTCTCCATAATGTCCTGAAAAATAAGTATGGTGAAGTATACACGAAATAACGAGGTATGTTCTTAAATATATGTGAAATCTACCATATCAACCAATCTGTGCTGGGTCAAAGCGGTGGACTATATATAGCTTAACCCTGGAATCTGAGAAGAGGCTTATGCCCAGTACTGGGACAGTTTATAAACACAGCAAATATTATTATGTATCACGATCATATAACAGCTAATCTCAGGTGTATTTTCCAGCAAAAGCCAAAATTTGCAAGGACTTCGGATCATAATCGTATTAAAGAACGCCCATGGCAGAAGCCAGCGAAGCGTCATGATACAGGAACTATCTAATTTGAGCTGCAGCGACGGTAATCCTAACGAGGTTTGTAACAACAGCGGCGATTTGATTAGCGCGCCAACGTTCCTCTAGATATTCAGAACATTTTATATTTACAACTAAAAAGAAAATATTTTAAGTTGTTTATTAATTATTTATACTAATACTATAAAGAGGAAAATTTAGATTTTTTGTTTGTTTGTTTGTAAGGATTTAATTCAAAAACTAGTCAACCCATTTAAAAAATTTTTACCTTTAGAAAGCTATATTGTCACCGAGTAACATAGGCTATCTTTAATTTAAAATATCTTCTGTTTCACCTAACTTAACCAAGCCTACTTATACGCGGGCGAAGCCACGAAAAAAAGCTAGTCTTATAATATAACTGAAACCTTGATAGATATTCCAAAGTAGTCAAACTTTACGACTCACGGGGAGCAGTAGTTTAAATGGTCACCTGCCAATTGCCAAAAATGAATGTGAGTCACAAAATAATCTGAATCCTAGACTGATTGTTCTTTGTTTAAATATTGTAAAAAGTTCCTCGCGACACAGGCGTTCATCTTAGTGCAAGCTGTATGACTTAGCGTTGTGTATAAAATAAAAAACTACTTATGCCAAACTGTTTTGAACCGTTTTTCGCTAGCAAGGCCAACCTTGCTTGGAGACGAAAAACAGTTTGACACTATATTTATTCGATGCGATATATTGCAAGTTGGAGTACGTCAGTATGCCACCATATGTCTGACCATCATCAGTAGAGTTGATATAGTCATTATATTTCTATTGCAAATATGGGAGTGACAATCCAAGGATACGTGGTGGGTGTCTCTCTTCACAATTATCTTATTACAATGATTGTTTGCCAAGTTACGCCTAATTCGATTTTTATTTGCAAGTTTGTTTGGCTGTTTTCTTTATAAGGACAGAATAGGTGGAGCGGCCTTAATTTAAGAAATTCTTAAATAATAGTAAGTATTGTACTGTGTCCTACAACATTAAAGTTTATGTGTGAAACTAAAAAAATTGTTTAAGCAACCAGAAAAACAAGTAAATACGCCTAAGTAAGTAAGTACGCCTCTTGCTAGCGAAAACCATTTAGAACGTGCCAACACACGTCTACAAAATGGATAGCTCACAAAATGAAGCCGTTGGCGCGATGTGTTTTGAGTGCTGCGGCCTGTGGTTTGCTGGAGATGTGTTTCGTTAATTAATATTATGTTTTCAGCACAATGATTTACTAAACAAGATTTTTGACAGCACGCCTGAAGTAATTTACTTAAGAAATTCTTTTTTGAGGTTGACCTACCCTTCTCCTGGTTTTTAAGCTGACAAGGCTTTCAAGTTCAATCCCACGGCACGCAACACTGACGTTGCAAAGTTATTTGCGTAATAAAAAGCTTATAATAATAGCTCATGAGAAAACATGCATGTTTGGGTGTTCTCCATGCCCTCAGTGATATATAAAGTCTGCTAGTACGCTTTGGACTGGAGTGATGGACTATAGCCTAAACTTTTCATACGGAGATGAAGCCTAGTATTCAGCAGTAAAATTTTATAAACTGGGCTGATATCAATATTATTATTATACAGCTTACACGGAAAACATTTATACGCATGAACTGACAGGATGCGGTTAACTACGGTTAACATTTAGGCTAGTAACTGTACTAGCCTAAATGTTAACCGTAGTTAACCGCATCTTGTCTTTCGAGGATGGGTCCTTTCACACTGGTTAAAGGACCCTCGATCGCATGCAATACCAGCGGAAGACCTTGCGCTTCGTAGGCCCAAGGAAAACGAATTCAATTTGGGACGAAAGAAAATGCATGAAAGAGGTAGGTACCATCAAAACTCCTATACACATATCGGACAAAAATACAAAGTGTTAGACACTGGTTGACACAATGACAATCAAACAGTGGAGTTCACAAGCGGTCATAAGCAACAGCGTAAAATACCACAGAATCAATGAAGTAGCCATATTTTTTTAAACAATGCCTGCAGTAGCATTTTTTATGCAGTAGCAACGTCACTAGAATTATATCTCCATGCTTTCAGCGCAGTTAGACGCATGCATAAAACGCTGCATCCAAATAATATTTTCATTTAGAAATCTTTAAAATTGCAGACTGCATATCCTAGTGGGTGTGCCACACTAAAGTTAGTACGTTAATTAATTTAAAATATCAGCTGTCGGCACAATATGCATCCCCACGCGATGTCGCGTAGTTATTGTGGAAATGCAATATTTTCTCGCCTCTTTTGCGTGGTAGAGACAGCTACTAGAAATAACGTAGTTTCGCCCTAGAATTTAATTACGATTTGTTTATTATAGTATATTTTAATTATGTGGATGGCAAATGTATACGATGCCTGATTATAAATGGTTTTCATAGCTATAGATAGAGGATTATAACATCTGGGAAGTTTTAAGGGATTATTGCCATACAATAGTCCACTGTTGGCAAGGCCATTATTTGCAACAGTGGACGGCACGAATTGATGGTGGCACAAATATTCCGGCTCCTGATAATAAAGAACCTTCTTACCTTAGGAACCCTGGGTAAGGTAAGTAAGAAATTCACGAACTCGGATATCTGCATTATGCCTCTCCCTTTTTCTTCTTCTTTTAATCATTTTTTTTTTTTTTTTTTTTTTTTTTAAAAAAGACAACTCCCGCATTAGGACTAAATCCTGTGTCGCGGGGGACTTTACAAACATACAACTAACGGACACAATGAACACCCAGACTCGAAACAACAATTTATGAATCACACAAAGTGTTGTCTCGTGTGGGGATCGAACCCACAACACGGCGCAGTGTCAAGCGGCGAGGCGGCCGTCTAAACCACTACGCCAACCGTGCAGTCATATCTTTCATTCCTTTTTCTAAGTTCAGCAGCGATTTTACGCCGGTTTATAAGCGAGTATGATATAATAAACTATGGCAAAAAAAAAAATAAAAAAAATCTCGGACATAGGCCTCACCCAAGGTTTTTCACACAGACCGGTCTTGGGTATGGTAACTGTAAACGAATATCACACTTATTTTACTTACAAAACACTATTAAATTAATTGATCAAGTATATTAATTATTTACGTGAATACAATACATACAAATAAATGAAAACATATCATTTACATTTTAGCTGAAGACTTAAAATGTAAATGATATGTGTTTTTTTACAGTAATAATTGTAGATACATACATAGCTACATACTATGATAAATATTCTCGCCTGTTTCTCATTGGTGTAGGCGATTTACATGCGACGTGGTAGTAGACTATGGATTTTCCCACATTACGATCCGAGTAGCATACTTGATACAAAGAAAATATAAATTAATAGCTTTTGCCCGCGGTTCCACTTGTTCGGGAACAGTAGTTTTCTATATGTAAGATACCCTATGTCCGTTTCTGTACCCCTAACAACGTGTAAGCGAAATTTAATAATGATCGGTCGAGTAGTTAAGGTGCGAAAGCGTAACAAACAAACAAACTCACATTCGCATTTATAATATTAGTTAGGATCAGTTGGAATCCCCTTACGAACACTGTACTAGCCTTAATCTGTCAAGGGAAGATAAAATCGGTCAGCAAAATGTTTCGGTATCATTTCGAGCAGAAACTCACGTTTCCTAAAACTATAAAACCGTATTTCTGTTATGTTTGTAAGTATTTTTATGTGGTCACGTACCGAAAGGAAGTTTGGCAGCCATACGTGTTCTTACACTAGTGGGTTTAGGAAACTAGGTTCTCTCAAATAATGCCTAGAATATAACAGTAGCGATAGAAATTCGATATATTTTGTAGTGCATTATTGATACAGACAAAAATTATTTATTTTCATAAAAATGTGTTAACACTTCTTGGACATATTAACTAAAATATTATTAACTAGCTTTTGCTCACGGATTTACTTGCGTAAAAGTGGGTTTCGCTATTGTAAGTAGAAGTACATTTTCAAATAAAATATAACCTATGTTACTCGGTGATAATAAAGCTTTCTAATGGTAAAAGGATTTTTTAAATCAGTTGAGTAGTTTTTGTGTTAAGTTCGAGAAGCAAAGGTCTCATAAAAAGAAGCAGGCAAGAAACTTATGGCTACTCTTTTCAGATGCCAATTGTTTACAATATAATTATTTTCAATACAAATTAATTAATTTACTTCTTTTTCTATGTTCAAGGACTGTTTGCTTACTATAAATCATTTTTGTGTAAGGGAGTTTCATTTTAATTTTCTACTCATTAAACTAAAATGCTTTATTTGAGAAACGGAGACCACGTAGAGGTCTCGAATTCAATTCCACGGTACGCAATATTAACGTTTCATAAGTAGATAATTACTAAATATCACTCGCTTAAACGGTAAACTAAATCAGATTCTCCAATAAACACCAAAAACATTGCATTCGAATAAATTAATTTAATTTAATAATCAGTAACCGTAAAAAGATCGTTATTCGAATGCAGGATCGTAATTTACCACTCACTCAGTAGGAATAATTCCTATATCGCGGGAGGCTTTAAAAACATTCAAACAACGAACACAACGAATATACATACATATTCGTAACAACTATTTATGGACCACAGAAATTTTCGACCCACGTGGGGTTGGAACCCACTACAATTGGCGTTGTGGCAGCGGCAACGCGACCACTTACATTACAACGCCACCCGTGCTGTCATCGGTGTAAGTATTCAATTCATTTCAAATTATATTTACTGCCAATTAATTATACTCTAATATTTAAAAGTAACGGGTATTAACGCGATCATGCATGTTTAACTTTTGATGCTTGATGTTTTGACCAGGTTATACCGGCCGTCGTTACAAGGTGACTAGTTTGACGAAGTCACGTTTAAAAGTATAACACTGTTAGGTCAACTTTATTTTCTGCAACTACGTAATATCGAGTGTAGTTGTAGTCATGTTTATTTTCTGATTCAGTTGCTAAGAAAACAAAAGACCCTAAAGACGTAAGACGGTTACTGATTATTAAATTAAATTAATTCGAATAAATCCATTTAACTTAATAATGAGTAACCGTAAATAGTTTGTTATTCGAAAGCGAGTTCGTATATTTTCCGAATAATTCACTAAGCAGTACTTTAAAGTTATTTGACTTAAAAGTACTTAATGAATTATTCGAATTATACTGTGGTTTACCAACCAAATAACAAGGTCCCAAACCAAATCCTTATTACTATCCCTGTACAGAAAGAATTAACATTATAAAGGTTTACATATAATATGTCCCGAATGTTAACATTTACTTGTTAAGCACAGCTCTGTAGTAAACGAGTGTCAGACACGTTCGTATTAACTTTTATGAGTGTGTTACCTTCCCTTTAACTCGATGAAGAGACCTACATAGCCTTGTTATTCCCTAGTGTGTAGCTTTTTTAGCTCGTAACATACACACATATGATTGTAGTTACATGCCCATTTGCCCGAAAGGGTGAGCAAAGGTACATCTCTGATCATTCTTAATCAAACCTTTATAAGCTTACAAAAAGGTTACATTAAGAATGAACAGAGAAATTTGTCCTATATATTGTACACCCACATTTCGCCAGCTCAAGTTTTCTATAGCAGGGCAAATGTAGGTGTTAGACATATTTCTAGATTCTGCCGCTACTTAACAGGGAAATCTAATACTTTGCCGGATCCGAAAATCAAATAGCCTAAATGAAAGAAGAATTACCTACATATGCCAAGGGCACAATTACATAATTAGCAATACATACCTACATACATAATGTCACTAAGGGTAAAACCAGAGGTATATTACACCCATATTTCGCTAACTATTATGTAGGGTCCCACGTAATGCGAAATGAGCTTAGTGCTAGTCCGGACCTCGTGCAGTTTTAAGGAATCTTTCTTGACAGATACCCAATAATTTACCCGACCGCGAATCGTCCAAAACCGTATGCACAGAAGTCGTGTTTACTACTGGTACGTCCGCGTCACCATCGTAGGCTTTTTGTTACATGCAAGCGTAAGGTCAACACAGTAAAGTCAAACGTCAAAATTTATTGATTTATTAGTTTATTCGTATTAGTTGCTGGATTCAAACTTGTTGAGGCTCTTTGGTTTTTTTAGCAACAGGATCAAAAATTGTACTTTGCTATTAATTTATTTATAACGCGGTAGCTAAAAATAAATTTGATCAAATGTCAGTGTAATACTTTTAAACTTAACATCACCGAACTAGTCAGCTAACATCAAGCATCAAAAGGTAAACATCCTACCTAATATTATAAATGCGAATGTGAGTTTGTTTGTTTGCTTATTCGTTTATTACACTTTCACGCCTTAACTACTCAAACGATCATCATGAAATTTTGCATACACTTTTTCAGGGGTACAGAATAGGACATAGTGTATCTTTCATTCCGAAAAAAGTACTGCTATCTTAACCTACATTTACACGAGCGAACCCGCGGTCAAATTCTAACTATGTATAATCGCGTTAATAATTAAACGTTACGAAGCAAATGTTAATGGTGCCAATTCTGTTGTCACAAAATTCTCTTATCTTAGCTAAAAATCTCTAAAATTTAGTTTAGCCCTGTCAAACAACATTTCGTATTCTGAAATCGCTAAAAGTGAAAGGACTAAACTAAATTTTAGAGATTTTTAGCTAAGATAAGAGAATTTTGTGACAACAGAATTGGCACCATTATATACCTCTGCCCATGTACATCTTAACGGAAAGAGGCGTGAGACTATCTAGTCCGTATGTATATTTACAAGTAAGAAGTATTAGCTGCCTCCCGTTTGACGACGTCGCCATAAGACTTGGCTAATATTGACGGTCCCGGTATCAAAGGAAAGTACGGATGCCTCAGACCTACACTGCTGTGTATACAAACATGACTGTAAGGCCACAGATACTATGAGTTGTTTGTTATTAACGGTCAGGCAAGCAAGATGTTGATTCGCCGCTAACAAAGCGCTGGTGGTGGTGTGGGTTCGAATCCCGCAAAGCACAATTATTATTTGGTCCAAAAATCGTTTTGTTCTGAGTCTGTGTTTTCTTTGTGTCTGTGTTTTCATGTATTAACTGGCTGCTTTAATAGTCCTATGGGACCAATGCTATAAGCTACCGCTTACTCTTAGAACCGATAGTATGGTCCTAAGTTGCATGATTATTGTAATTACGAAATAAAATACTTAATAACTAAATTCTGGAACCGAAAATCGTGCTCAGTAAATTCTAGTCAGCAGTAAACGTATGTTTGTGCACATTTCATTACTTATATGACTAACATTCTTAGTCTAATGCCTCTGTCCTAAGGGGGTGGGACATGAGTGAGCATAATCCTAACTAATAGTAGAAATGCGGTTGTGAGTTTGTTTGTTACGCTTTCACGCCTTAACTACTCGAGTGACCAGCATGTTATTTCACATGCACGTTGTCAGATAACAGAATAGGACATAGGGCACTTATCTAACCTAACCTATATTTACGTGAGCGAAGTCGCGGGCAACATTTTTTAATACCATGGTTATATGTATATAATTCAGATATCATGTTCATATTGTGTGTAGAATGACAACTCAACGATCCAAAAAGTGGTCCATATTTAAACGTAGTGGTTCATCTATGATTTAAATATTTTCATATCATAGCCCATTTGGCAGTTGCTGTGGACGAAGTCACAAAACATATTGTTCGCTAAATTGCTAGGACCTGACATTAGTGAACCTCACATGCACTCCTGATAACTTTATTCTCGTTAATTAAAACTTGTCCCGTAGGAGGTTATTGCCCGTTTCCATATTTAGACTCCCACAACTGCATAACATAAAAGTGTACCCAACAATTTTATTTTAGAAGTATGCATTTCGTGTTGTGAATTAAATTTACTTTGAAAATTATATTTAGTGAATTACGATTAATTTTATCAAAGCTGCGTTTCTCTATAATAAAAATTGTTACATTTGGTATATGTAATTGTTAATCGCATAGTTTTAAAACAATGATGTCTTGGATGCGAAATACAGGGGCAAAATAAATAAGAATGTTTTCTTTTTTGAACCATAGCTAACTTAGTTCATAAACTGACGACACGGTTTGTCGAGGTCATAAGTTCAAAGCCTTTTTATGTCCTTATTCTCTTGTATAATTAACCTTCTACCTTAGCACTGGAAAAGCTTAGAATACATGTTATTATATTAAATTTCTTAGGATTTTGGTAGGCCTTTGCTTCGCTATAAGGAAGCGCCAAACGTGACATGGCCACTTTACCGTAACTGGGAAAAGCTCACAGAAAATAGAACAGATTGGCGTAAACGTGTAATAGAGGGTCGCAAGTTTTGCGATGACGCCTAGTTTTAAGCACTTGCCGATAAGAGAAAGAAACGTCATCTAGGTGGCTTAGCACCAACCACCGCCGATTTCTCTTGTCGAGCCTGCTGTAGGTTATTTTGCTCTCGTTTAGAAGCATCCATAAACTAAAATGAATAGTCGCTCGCGATAAGAAGAGTTCTACTCTCGAGTTCCTGACCTGACCACTGCCACTATTCGTAATCGTTCCTGGCAACCAGTAATAGTTTCGCTCCCCTATTTCGTTTTATATTATATTATACTTAAAAACATACCTCTGTGAAAGTGGTGAAATCCTCTTCTGCAGAGATATGTAAGATATAAGTCTCGTCTACTCCAGACTATGTAGAAAATAAGCCGATGTAATAAACCAGTGTTCAAACTTTTCGTACAACAAAACTGTCGTTAAAATCGCCAAAGTTTCTGCTTGCACAGCTTTTAGCCACTCCGGCCAACTTTTTTGACACATTTCATCTCCTAGTATTGATGACGAACGGTTTTGGCCGGTGACAGTGTCCGTTTTACTATCGGCTCAATGGACAAGTCAATCTAATTCTGACTTTTGTTTGAGCGAGTTTACTTATTCGTTATAGAGAGCTATACAGTGTTTCGTTTTTACCGTTCGAATTTTAAATTACCTGTTGACGAAAGATAAATGTCTGTCTCGTTGGTTAAAACTATATTATGAGGTCCTTGGTTAAATTTCCGAGCCAGTTAGAGTCTTATTTGTATCAGGCTCTAATCGTATGATAAATATTGTAGATAGGTAAATTACAACTGCTTTGAGTACTGAAATTAAACGAGTTTTCACAAGTTTACTACAGAAGCAACAATTTATTAAGAGATAGTGCTTCTAGCTTAGTGACCAAGAACAATAACTGTAGAAAACTCTAATTGTGTTATAGATAATAAAAAATAATGGAACAGAATTATTTTTGAAGAAGTTATTCGCGATATACCGCGATGAAGACGACTGGTATGACTTTAAACTTATAAGCGCGTGAACCAGTGTGAGGCACTGGACATGCATGCTGTGCATGCATAGTCTCAGGCCAATGTCCTCGAAGAGACAGGCAGAAATATAATAGATACACCAAAATATCGCCAGCTAAGGTTTTCCCACGTAATAAAGCACGAACGAGCCTTTACTTTCTACAGGCCACAGTTCCAGATATCGTGCTGCTTCTGAGATTAATTTGACAAAAATGCTCAACAACACTTTTCCTTACTTGGGATGACTCAAGATCTTATGCATCTTATGCAAAGAAGTGACACTTCCGCTTGAATCCACACAGTCCAAGACAATGAGCTCACATTTTAAAGATCCACCAATCGTTCCGGTTAACCCGGTGCATACGTAGAACTAGGTATTCAAATAAGTTCACTTGTATAAAGTATCGAGGGTTGACTCTGCTTAAAACTTTATGCATACAGACGTGAGCTTCAATTTACTTACCAAGAACTATAAAATTGGAGACATAGATATTATGACTAAAGAAAAGTTAAATCGCTTTGGAGATAAGAAAAATGATTATATAGAATAGGCGTCGACGTACTAACTCGGGTCAATTTCATAAAGAATTTTGGCGGTAAAGGCCTATGCACATGACGACATTATTCGGCGCTGTCATAGGCATTTACTGACGCGCGTTACATGGTTAATGCGTGGATGGCTTCAACAGGCTAGAAAAACCGGATATTTACATTTTTATCGATACAAACGTTATTAAAACACACACAGACAGCGCTGTATTTTATCATTCACATTGCTGAACGCAGACGTTATGAAACATAAGCAATTTACGAACAAGTATTGTATATTGGTATACTGATTTTGATAGCAGGATGTTTGCAGCGCCTTTTTATATGTTCTCTGCGTGTCTTTGTATCTTGCGCTGAATAAAGTCGTCGTGTGCTTAGGCCCTAACTCGATTTTCTCGACGACAAAATTAGTTTGTTTCGCTTTAGTGGAAAACATTGAGCTATTTTGGTAATACCTAGAACTTTTGTTATGGACAAGTTTGGCAGACCCATTTGGGTTCATAGCATTATATAGCGAAAAGGATACGATCTCAGCGATTCCTTACTTGAAAGGTCGACAACCAACGGGCATAAAGTTCCAAGTGACATAAGCGGCCGTATGGGACGGTAACCACATACATTAAGGCGGACTGAGTGCCGATTTGTCACCTTTGTCCTGCTAATATTATAAATGTGAAAGTATTGAAGATGTTTGGAGGCTTGGTACTGAGACACTAATAACTGTTAAACAGATTTGGATGAAACTTTGTACAGAGATAAAACAGGTTCTGAATTAACACATACTACACATTTTATCCTGGTATCCATTCCCGTAGGCTTTACGCGGTCAAACCCGCAGGAATTAGTGTACCTACTTAAGGTTAATATTTATGAATAAATAAGATTTTTGTAACTCAATCACTCGTAAACCGTTGAACGAATTTGGATAAAACTAAGCTGTTTTCTTTTTTTTAATTTTTCGATATACTATTCCCGCGCTTGGCATAATTCTTGGCGGAGAACTTTACAAACATACAAACAACGGACACAAACAACTTCCAGACTCGGAACAACCACGTGGATCACACATTGTTTTGTCCGGTGTGGGAATCGAACCCACAACACTAGGCGCGGCGGCAGTGGTGAGGCAACCACATAAACCATATACGGTCGTATGGTTGTATTAATATACGGTCATAAAATATTACTTCGCATTTTACACCAAAATAACCGAACGTCTTTACGTGAGTGCGTCCACTTACACTCAATACTATATGCCATTCATCTGTTCACATGTATTTTGGTGCAGAGATTACACAGCGATATTTACCTGTCATCACATAAAATATTATTCGCAACACAAAAACAAGTGTACCGACTTGAATGTATGAATAAATGAATAACGAAACGAGCGAATATCAGAATGGAGTAGTGTTGCCATATATATATATTCTTGCAAGACGTTTTTCGAGAACCTCTAACATAATAAATTCTCAATTACACAATATCTCGATCAATACGTTTATACAGTACTAGTTTTTGGCCGCGGCTTCGCTCGTGTTAACGTAGACGTTGTCGATAAATTTGTATCCTTCGTGGACAGTGCTTTTTATGAATGAAAATAATACCCTACCCTATTTCCATTTCTGTATCTCATTCTGTATGCGAAATTTTAAGATCGATCTATTTATTAAGGCGTGAAAGCGTAACAGAGAAACTCAAAATTCAGTATTCTTTATTGCAAATCCATAATGTTTAAAAGGTAAAACAAAATTAAAATATGTGAAATTTCATCTAAATCGGTTGTGTGGTTTATACGTAAAAAGTTAACAGGCAAACACACATACAGAGTTACTTTCAAATTTATAATAGTAAGGATTGAAATGTCCGGCATTTATGCTTTATAGAGTTGGAAACACTAGTAAGATGTCACTGAGATATAATAAATAACTCAAAACGAAGATTATACGCGCTCGAGACAGTATTCAATTTAGTACTGCTGTCTAACTGTGCTAAATGTTAATTTAGTAAAATATTATCGTATAAATTATGATCCAAATTAATTAATATTTATGATAAGTAACGTTTATTAACCTCTGAATCTTCTTCGAAGAGATTAATGAAAACACTATGTGGGTCTGTGTATCTGCCTGTTAGTGACAGTTTGTTAGTGACAAGCATAACTCCGGAACTACTAGACCGATTTTCTCGTAACTTGGTGTGCACTCACCTTGGAGTCATACCTCGATCGAGTTTGGGCCCTGTGTATGGGCCCTGTGTGTGCCGAACGATCAAGGCATGGAATTCTCTGCCAAGGCACGTGTTTCCTTCTTCCTTCAATCCTGGGTCCTTTAAGCAGGGCGTGAAAAAGCACCTTCTCAGGCCGTCAAAGTAGAGACCTCAACATCGCCTCAGCTGCTATGAGGACGATGTGGAGGCCACTGCTCTTAGACCACACGACTGCTTACCATCAGGCGAAGTGTGGTCATATTGATGAGTAAAATAAAAAATAAAAAAAGACCCCCGAGATATAGGGGTCATTTCTTTTCATTACTTTTACATTTAAGACGAAGAGGTTGAATCCTGGGTATTTACACTTATCTTGTTATTTATTAACATATAGCTAGTAGCTTCGCTCGCATATATCTATGTAGGTTAGTAATGGTGCTTTTTTCTGGATAAAAGCTATCCTATGTCCTTTTCAACACCCCTGACAATGTGTTCTGCGAAATTTCATCATGATCGCTCGAGTAGTTATGGCGTGTAAGCGTAACAAACAAAGTCACATTCACATTTATATAATAAGTAAGGATTATAAATATTAGCATATTAAAAAGAGACCTAATTATTTTTGAGCGGCAAGTTCGTATTGCCGATTATTTATTTGCTGATAGTACGATTAAGCGGGCTTGCGTAGACCACCTTTTTGTAAAAAGCTAAATGTTTTACTTCGTTTGCATGGGTTGGGAGCCTACTGCGCTCACCCTTAGTCCGCGTAAAGTTGTTCAAAATCATCTAAGGGCCAACTAACACAAATAAAAAAATACAATACTGCGTTTAACGGGTAAGCAAAAGTTCCGAATGCTCAAAAGGCTGCCACTCCCGTTCCTCTCCTATAATCACAACTTAAACTTATTTTCTTTGGCTTCGGCAAACCGCTAATGATAATTCTGATATTGCATATGATTATAGATTACGGTTACCGCTTACCATTAGACGAGCCATAAGCTTGTTTACCATCTTTATACTCTTGCCGACACGGCACGATATGATACGGTGATGTGACTTTACTAACAACCTGCCCCGGCTTCGCACTGGTGTTCTCTGGCACGCCATTGTGATGCATTTTCAAAGAGAATTACGTTGCAATCTATAACCATCGCGGACCTTCTTGTGAGTTATGATAACACTGTAAATATATAGTACTTATCAGGAATAGTTTCGCTGCGCACGAAAAATAATGACTTTTGGGCAACATTTTGGTCCTTCGGTTACATTGTTGTAATTTAAGTAGGAAACCCAATTTTTTTAAATTTGTATATATCCTATGTTACTCGGTGAAAATATAGCTTTCTAATAGTGAAAGAATTATTAAAATCAGTTAAGTAGTTTTTGAGTTAAATCCTTACAAAAAACAAACAAAAAATCTTAATTTTTCACTTTATAATATAAGTATAGATCAGTATAGATATAGATGTAACAAATTACCTTTAAAGAGAATAGTGGTGTTTAAGTTGGTTATCTTCAGGATTGTTACACTGATGCTTCTTACTTTAAGTCACAGGCTCTTGTCTAAAATCCTTAGCATTCTAGATGAAAAATATATTCTAACATAAAAAGAATATTCTTTTAAAGGTGATCAATGTTTGAGTTTGTGCTTTATTATTATAAGATTAAAGCCGAGTTTCATATAAAATACAATAGAAGTTAAATATGTAACGTTACTTACCTAGACAAGTTTTGTTTTTAATTGGGTATTCAAACGATACACGTGCCAAAACATTTTTGTAATAACAATATTGGCAATCAAATTATGCGATTGCCTACTATAGGTACCTGCCTACCTACCGATCTAAATAACTTTTATAATCAACAGCGTACGTCTATTTTGCCGACTTAATTTTTCAATTATATAAGTTGACAAACTAATGCAATGTAGCTTTTGATTATTTAAATTATCATCTTGTCAAAATTCTCCTTTCCTATTTTCAATATCAGTTTTCCGATTAAGGCTTCAAACGTAATAAACGGACGAAATTACTTTTGAACTTATAATATCTGTATAAACTGTTAAATTATGCAGTCTAATAATCGATGTGAAATATGCGCCTACCACAGAACATCTATGAGTAGTTATATTCTGTAGCGCCTACATATAAGCTTAAGCCGTAAGAACAATCTGTTTTCTTTAAATTAGGTACCCACATAATCAGTACATTTTAGTAACCGATTTACTGTTGCCGAAAAATTCGAAAGATATGGAAATAAAAATATTCGCTTTCACCACAGAGAGATTCCTGTTTCGATTTTGGCTGTCGTACATCATGTCCCATCAATTAATTTAGCTGTATTTAAAATTTACTTATGTATTTCTGCAACCATTATGAAATAAAAAAATAAAACTATTGACCTTAGACCTTTGACTAAATATTACATTTTTATAGCTGCGTAAGGCTAATGGATAAAGCATTCGACTTGTAATCGAGAGTTCGAATCCTACGTAACAATGCTCAAGCATCCTAGCTTAGCTGGAGAGGTTAATAATTTGTAGTAATTTTTAACTCTAATTACAAATAGGTAATCTTTTTTTAAAATGAATATACTTCATAGATAGACTGCACGGATGGCGTAGCGGTCGTCTTGCCACTCCTACTGCTCCGATTGTTGTGGGTTCGACTCCCACGCGGGACAACAATTTTTGTGATCCACAAATGGTTGTGCCGAGTCTAGGTGTTCTTTGTTTGTATGTTTGTAAATATAATATTATGGCCCCGCGACACATGAATTATTACTAGAGCGTTGCCTTTTTAAAAAATAAATTAAAGCAAAAGACTATCCTTAAAAATGAACAATTGAATCTCTTTTCGAATAATCACACATCGCTAATCTTTATGACGATTATATTTTATTGCTATCAGTTACGATCGTAGTTCCGAACTATACCTAACACTATTAAACGACAGACAACGACGCAATGTTAGCCCTCAAATATACCTACGAAGGATGAAGGTCAATCATATAAACTATTTTCTATGATCCACTAATGTCAACAAACAAACTTACCGAAGATAATAATATTTTTATGTGACAAAGCCGAGGACATAAAAATACTGGAATCATACTGATGTCATAAAGAGTAAAACAACAGGAACTAAATTAATTTACGAGCAACAATTAAGACTATTGACGTACTGCAAGTTTGTGCTATTTTAGGCATTTTTATTATATGAGCCACTTCTCTTTGTGGTTGTAATGAAGGATATTGGAGACATTGATGTTGTAATCCAGTTTATATCCAGAAAACTTTGAGGCTTTATATCTGTAAACAAGAGGAAAAGCAGCTCATATACAAAGTATTTTTATATTGCAAAAAAGACCTGTGCGTGCAATTTATCAATTAGGAACTAGAATCTCGCTCAGAGAAAAATTTAAGAATATAGGTATTTTAACTGTAGCATTACAATATATTTATTTTAATATCATGCATGTCCGTCAAAATATATATTTATACATAAAAAATAGCGACATACATAACATCAATCCTAGAAATAAATATAAATTATGTGTTCCATTCTACCGTCTACATAAAGTTCATGGTTCCTTCACGGGTCTTGGTATACGTTTTTATAATAAAATCCCGAGTAATATTCTAGAATTACCAGAGAATAAATTTAAAGTTAAAATTAAAACTTGCTTAATTTCTAAAGCATATTATAATATAGATGATTATTTAAATGACAAAAATCCATGGCACTAATATTTGCATCAGATCACAGGATATTAAATGACAAATACTAACACTTATGTTTTTTTTTAATATATGTACATTTTTTTTTTTGTAATGTTACACCTTGTTTAAGCTGGAATTTGCATTTTTGTTACATTCAGTCGTATTTTAATCAAGAAGGATGTGCAATGAAGACAACTCGTGATTATGGACAGTTCCGTTAAGCTTTCTTTTGAGTCTTATTCTGAATTCTGGTTTAGTGGAATTCGATAATTTACATACTACATTTTATTTAAACAATTAGATTAAACTACGGACTATAATCACGTCTTGTCTTGATTATTTATGTACATGTAAGTGGATGCTCCTATTTACCATACTGCTGCTTTAGAAGCTACCATCAATTTTTATCAAATGCTTGAGTATGTTGAGTAGTAGTTCATGGAGAAATGGTTGCAGCACCTTACAGTTATGATTTGTAAACGAAATATTATTGTATACTTGGCGATTAAAAAGAGTGGCTATGAGTTTCTTGCCCGTTCTTCTCATGAGCCCTACACACCCTTGCTTTGCTGAACGTGGCAGTAAATGTAAATTCACAGGAAAAAAAATAACGTGTATCTTTGACATTCATAAGTGTTACCTTGTAACCTAATTTGAATAAATTTATTTTGATTTTTGATTTTTTTTCAAGTCTTTCATATATTGTTACGTTATGACTAGAAGAAAATGGGGTATTGAAGACAATTTTAATTTGATGTTGTATGCCACTGATATTCTTTTTTTTTTGTGTCTATTGCGGAGGCTATCAATCACGCTGAGATTAATATTTAGTAGGACAGTCTTCGCTTAAGCCTAAAATTTCGTCTGTGATACAAGAGCCGCAGACTTACACACTGGGCTAAACGCAGTAACAGCGTTATAGTAACGCAGATGTCCTGATTGGATTATCATTTTTGTTAAGACTTGGTTAGTTAGGATAGTGAGCATCTGGTCATGAAGGTCAGTTCATTTGTATCATAACCATAAATATATTCAATGCCGCACTCTTCCTTTAAACATACATACAACGTGTAACATAATAAAGGCACATCATCACACTGTATCAATTCTAGCAATTTTTAATATAAGTAATTTTTTATCCCTAAAATAATTAAAACGAATTAAATTATAGTCACCCATTTATTAAACAGCTAAAATAAACGCAAATGTATCATAATTCAAGGCAATAAGGTTTTTGATGCAATAAAGGCAATAATGTTAGATTTATTGTAATATACCCTTACTATCCGCGCACAATAAGGAGAACTAATTCGGTGAATTAAAATATTTAAGTGATTTATATATCTTACTATTGGTAATATAATTCAAAAAATATTAAAGCGAACTCCATTATAATAACATCAGCATTCAAAGAAAAACTGCACGAAATAAATCATAAATAACACGTACGAGGATGTCATGCCCGCAGTGCAGACTGAAACAATACGGACACAGTAACGCACTTAGCTTGAGCGGCTAACAAGCTGAGTGTGGTGTGTTGGAGACCCGGCATTACCACCTACGAGTGTCTTAATGATTAAGCTTTGCTTTTGTATTGATTTGTACACCATTCTTTAATAAAGGAATATCAAAACTTGGAACAAAACAGAAGACATACGTCACTAAGTCTTAATAGAGGAGTTCTATTTGTATTTAATTTTGTACGTATTTTAAGTACATCTTAGTAAATGAAAGAAAGCAAGAAAAATATTTTTATTTGTATCTCCATAAGACAATACAATAAAATATAAACATATAGAGAACAGTCTGATAATGGAGACTAAATTAGGTACCTGCGTCAGCTATTGTTGCAGTTGAAATTGTAATGCTGGTATTCTCACAGGACTTATACAAATAGCTATAAAGAAAAAATTTATAAGAACACGATGTCATATTGCTTGCAAAATAAGGGAGATGTGGAGACAGGGATATCTCTCTCGCACTCCGACACTTAAAAAGCAATTACGTTATGTACTACGTACATTGAATAACTACAGCCAGATTTGAGAAGCTTCTATCTTAACATCTGATGATTTTTAATTGTGAAAAGTACAGATGGAATCGTTTGATGTCTACTCATCTTTTCCAAACCCCGTAGTGCTACTAAGAATTTTTTAACAAAATCCCGTATAACTTTTAGCCCAAACGAAAAATGGAATCCAAGACATCATGATCCTTAGCAAATAGGTATAAGCGCATATCGTTTGTACATCTCCACACGGATTGGTATAACTTTGTATAAACATTACATGATATCTTTTTAACGAGAATTAAACGTATCAACAGTTAGTCACCTCGATACCACAGATGGTGTAACCTGGTAAATTAAATCAATCAAATATGTTTCTTTTTAATCTTTATGCATAAAACAATACATCAGCGGACTTTATGCCAAGGGCATTCTCTACCAGTCAACCGTAGGGTGACGCAGAAATAAAATGAAGTATAGTAGTGCATACAGAAGCATGGAACATATGACTTGCACATAATATATACATTTTATTTTTTTATTAATTCCTTTGATTTCCTATACAGTCTTTTTTTTAAAGACAACTCCTGCTCTAGGAATTTGTGCTGTGTCGCGGGGCTTTACAAACTTTCAGACAATGGACACAAAGAGCACCCGGACTTGGCGCAACCATTTGTGGTTCACGCAAATTTTTGTCCCGTGTGGGCGTGGGATGCGGTTGGATGCGGGTGGCCCAAGACTGTTATCCCCTCTCTCTACGACTAGTCCAGTTTATGATATAGCGTTCCCCTACACCAACCGTCAAGGTTATATTAGGTAGAGCCGCTGTACCTTCTAGTGCCCGAGAGCACCTTCCGGGACCAATTATAGACAGGTCTTGTCCCCAAATCTCGACTTTCTCCACCTTAACCTCAGAAAACCTTGGGGAAGGCCTAAGTTCAGCAGTTAACGTCTTTCGGCTAAAATTATGAGATGATGTATGTAGTATTAGAACCCACACTCACACGGCGCAGTAGCAGTGGCGAGGCGATCACTTAAATCACTACACCAACCGTGCAGACCCTGTTTATATCAAGAGGGACTGACAGGTCACCGTGCCTTCATAGCTCAGAGTGGGTAGAAGCATGCCACACTGCAGCTAATTAAATAACTAATAACTCACTTTGCCATGCTTGCGTGTCTGTCAGTTTACTTGGCAAGATGGCGTGCATAATATAAGTGAAAATTCTACTTTATACTTTTTGTATTCTTATATGTACTATTAATCGTTGCCGTCCGTACCAGGACAAAGGGTATACTATGTGTAAATTTAGGACATGTAAGCGTTGTCATCTTCAATAATTGAGTGATTTAATTAGTTAATTGTCACTCGCTTTAACGGTAAATAAAAGCATCGTGAGGAAATCTGAGAGCTCTCCATAATGTTCTCGAAGATATGTGAAGGCTTCCAACCCGCATCAGGCCGGAGGGGTAGACTATAGCCCTTGCCTTCTCACAATGAGAAGAGATCCGTGCTCAGCAGTGGAACAGTTTATGTACAGGGCTGATATTATATAATAGTAAGCGAATATCGTCACCTATAGATGCTTGCAATATCAGAAGTAATTTATGCCTAACGTCACTAACTCTTGAAATATAATTGTCTGTGGCCAGCTTATATACGTGGTACGTATATAAGCTGGCCACAGATCACTTTGCCCTCCGCTGGCAGCGACAAGACTACTTAGAACCATGGAAGAAAAACCGTAGGCAATAGCAAGAAATGCTGCTATCCAAATCTCCGAGAAGATAGAAATGGGTTTATTATACCACGTATAGCCAGCTATGATTTTAGGATAAATGTCATATGGGGGACAACTAAAAATTTATGGAAACCTATAATAAATAATATATATACTGGCTTGACGAAATCAAATCTGAGACCTTAGACACAGCATTCGCGTTAACGCCTGCTACGTCACCGATATAGTCTACCTAGATTTAGTTAAAATAACATCACTGTTCGTTTCTGATCTACATTACATTGTTTACTGTAAAACTGCTAGATTTTATTCAAATTTATATTTTCCTTTGTTAAGCTGAAAGAGATACATGAATCCGATTGATTTGAAACAGTAGTAGAGCTCGGCATAATCACGACCTAGAAAGCAAAGCGCATTTGTATCGCCTGCAGATATTTGTTTCTAGACCCGGACTTAGAACACAATACGAGCCATCTTAATATCGCCTTTGAGTTCCCAGTTTTATTGAAAAAGATGCAAAGTTGCGTTAGGCATTTTTCCATCGTGATTTATTGGAATCAACTGTTTTGTTGGTATAGTGGCTAGTGTATACAGCTGTGTCACACAACACAATCTTATTGGTTTGTCTACTACGGAAGATGGCGCTCACAATCACAACCGTATAGTTTGTTTAATCTCCATGACTACAGTCACGTGAGGCCGTTGATCCTCGACTGGAAAGAGATAGTTTGATCTCTGCGGTGCGGATTGTCGGATGATTGGTATGAGAGTGAGGGCACTCGACAATCCCCACCCTCGTATACTCTCTATTCCCGTATAGAGAGTATACTAGTGTTTACATACACAATTGTGCACTATAATATATTATCTCCTGCGCAGAGGGCTACTCATCGTTCAGATTAAGGGCAGTGACCAAATTTCGGTCTGCAAGACTATATACAGCTATTTCCATAAAGTTTAGTTCTTTATACTACCAGACGTGTCCAATAAAATTGTAAACGGTTAGCTTAATTTATAGGTACAGTAATAGTGCTTACCTTTACAAGATCAAGGACGCAAAACACGCAATTACTTTTACGAACTGTCAGTACATTCGAATATGATTCGAATAAACCATCGATAGTTACCGTCCGTGCTACTAGTTAAGAATTAATTGACAAAATACCTTAATGTAGCTTTCCTAAATTTTGAGTCGAATCAACCACGCCGTCAACATTTCCCATTGCTTCCTCCTCATATCACCAACTAAGTAATCAGTAAAAAAAAGTAAATGTTCTTTTTACGTAAAAGAACGATTCTTTTTACACTTAAACGTATTGAACGTCTATGAATCACAGGAATATTGTTACTTTACGAAATTTAATCTGATAGCTCTTTGGAAGCGTAGCCTAATGCTATGTTATGCATGAAATCTAGCAATATTTTTATTTAGTATATTGTAAGATGTTTGCCAAGCTACATGCCCAGATGTCGACAAACTCTTCCAAACATTTTGAATTTAGCCTCAATTTATTCCTGTGTTGACTTATTTGTATTCTATAAATAAGAACAGCGAAAATAGTACTGTATTTTTAGGGTTGTTGCACACATGTTTGGTTTGGTATATTCGGTTCGCGAATGGTTGTTGAAACAAAACGGACCAATACGACTTCTATATCAAACCTTTTAAAGTAATCCGCCACTGCTAAAATTTGTTGGCGAATGAGCCGGCTCGTACGGGTAGTAAAGAATCTAACATTATTAATGGAAGTGACTTGAGTGAGTGTTTGACTGCACGGCTGACTTAGTGGATAAAGTGGTCGCCTCGCGACTGCCGAGTGTTGTGGGTTGGAATCCCACAGGGGAAAAAATTGTGTGTTCCACAAATAGTTATTCCGAGTCTGGTTGTTCTTTGTATCCATTGTTTGAATGTTTATAATATCTCCTGCAATACAGGAATTACTCCAAATCCGGCAGCTGTCATAAAAAAATAATTATAGTATTCACTGTTACTGCGTTTTGCCTGGCGGGTAAATAATAATTAAAAAAAAAAAAACCGGTTCCAAAACTGGATACGATCTATTGTTAGTACAATGGTATTTATCATAGCTTAATAAACTTACATTAAGATGTATCCCACTAGATGCAAACACTACATGCTAATAATTATATGACAAGTATGCCTAGCTAAATTATAGATAAAATTAAATTTATATTAGTATAGACAATTAAGACTTTTCTTTATTGAGGTCATAGAACTACATTTAAATAAATCAATGTCTGATCTGACGTCGTTTGCGGAGGAACACATACGGTACAAAGGCGAATGTTGACCGACGTTCGTCTTACAGTGAGGTAGGTAAGTGGAAAGTTTTGCGGTTGTTAAGGCGACTGCCTACCCACGGTAACAAGAATGATACACGTGCTAGAACTTCAGGGGCGTCTATTAGATGATCTGATGATATTATTATATTAAATGATCTGGATTCTCAAATTCCCTTTTCATTAAGCCTCCTTAATTTATTTTATTACGGTTGCAACGCTCGATTGATACCATCGCACATGTTGCAGGCTAATCACTCTTACCATCATTCTGTCAGTCCGACCAGCAGAAACGCTCAAGTTTATCGCTATATTTGGTTCTTTTTGAACATCTGCATCTGGTGAACCACAATACTATCTACATACCTACTACCTACAAATCAAATAAAGTAACCTCCGCACTGAAGTACGTACCGGTGGGTTACTTCATTTAATTATTATTTTTATATGAGCTAACATGCCAAACTGCATATTTGTGGTATTCATCTAAAAAACTAAGGAAGAGTTCTTGAGTTTAATTCCATGGCATGCGCGTTGAACTCCAAATGAGTAGGTAAAGATCGCATTAAAATCCCTTCGGTGATTTTGCATGATGCATCTGCCTATTAGGAAAAGTAGGCAGGCTAACAGCCGGCTACTCAAAAATCCATTGTTCTGGGCTTAGACTTCTCCCACTAGTCGACAAAAGTAGGTTTTAAAAAAAATCCCTCATGTTACAGACATATTCGTTAGTTTGCAAATTGCATAAATAGATTCTACAGCCCGACTATGCGAACTCAAACGTACCTATGTATAAAAACCCTTACCCATAAATCAGACTAAAGAAATATTCTCTGCATGCGTCACAGTGCACGTTTGACGTCGTCATGTATTCACATACTTTTATACATAGGTACGTGTGTACATAAGCTCATGTAAGTCAATAACAGGTTTCCTTCATCGTGGGTAGAAACAACTGATATCAAGTAACGATACTTAAATTGTATGTTCATTTTACGTGCACGTAAAAGCAAGCCAAGTTCTTTAAAACCAACGTGATTATATTAGTGTTTCTAAAAGAAATTCTTGCGTTTTATTCTCTACTAGCATTTGCCCGCGGCTTTGCTGGTAAACAGTTTTTTTTAAGATTAAAGGTACCTTGTGTCGTTACTTACCCGTGGTCCCCCGGGTCAGTCCTCAGTGGAGTACCACGAGCAAATTTTCTTGCCCAAGGAACCCCCTGAATAATAATTTCCTTATTTAATTTAATTTTATTGCCCGTGGTACCACATCTCAAACATTATAATATAAATATATATATTATTATAGGTCATCCATCACTTAATGCATTAAGCATAGAGATTGTATTTGCATTTTATTTATCTCGCGATTAGAGGAGGTACCACGCGCCAAATAATTTGCTCATAGTACCCCTTTGTCCTGGTGGTTCCTGGAGCTAGAAAATTTACTTGTGTTACCCCACGGGGTCTAGCCTGGGGGACCACGGGCAAGTACAGCCTTGTGTCCTTTTCTGTACCTCTGACAAGGGTTATGCGAAATTGCATGATCATCAGTCGAGTAGTTAAGGCGTGAAAGCGTAACATACTAACCAACTCACATTCGTATTTATAATATTAGTTATGATCTCTCTTGCCTCTTTGATCTCCAAAATTTTGTGTTTTATAATGTGAGATAAGATTATTTACTAAAATCTTAATCACTTCGCTAAACATATTTTGTCTTTTTCAGCCTGCCAGTGTTCCTTATAAACTATTGATAATAATTAACCGATGGCTTCGCTCCACTGGTTCGAAGGAAAACAAGTATTCCACAGAAACAATGCATTTTCTAGGATAACAAGGGGTATATGTCACTCAAGAAGCACAAAGCAACAAACATACAATCGCAACTATAATATTATTCAATAAGGTTTGGTAATATTTTGTTTTTGGTTGATTAATATCTATATAATGTTGTACATAGAAATTCATAGGATCACATAATATTGTCTTCTGTTTACGCGAATGTTATTCATTGAAATTAAACTACTATATACGGATTTTATCGCGTTGTTTATTTAACACTCTATTACATAATTTAGAAACTGTTACACTACTAAAAAAAAAAAGACCCATACAAATAGGTACTTAAACGGTGAATCTCACCACCATCCTAAACAGTTAGCTACCGTGGGAATGTCTTTGTTTCAGAGAGCCCACGGGATCTGTGACAAGAAACACCTGGACGCCGAGCTTCAACATGTCAAGCAAGTACTGCAAGACAACAAGCTCCAACAGCCGCGCCGCTGTCACAGATCCCGAGAAAAGCCAGCCACAGTTGAGCGCCAGCCTGCTATACTGCCTTATGTAAGGGGTGTCACTGACAAGATTGGCTACATCTTGAAGCGAGCTTCAATCAACACATACTTCAAGCCGCCAACGAAGATAAGTCAATTTTTACCATCCGTCAAGTGCCAATTACCTTTACAAGATGCAGGGGTCTATAAAATAGATTGTGACTGCGGACTCTCATACATTGGTCAAACCAAGAGAAGCATAGGCACCCGCATAAAAGAACACATAGCTGACGTTAAACACAAACGCTCGTTGAAGTCTGCTGTGTGTGAACATGTACAACAGGGGACCAACCACTACCTGAGATTTGACAAACCACAGATTCTCGCTAAAGAACACCGATTCCTACCAAGGATGCTTCGCGAGGCTATTGAGATCAAAAAACATCCAAATTTTAATAGAGAAGATGGTTGGAATGTACCACCAGCTTGGGATCCAGTACTTCAAATAGTCAAACCCAAGAAGAAACAAACCACAGCTAGACTTCATGATACTTTGAGCTCATTCTGCGTAAATAGAAACACCAATAACTAAATTATGTTCGGGTACTTTGAAATAACTACACTGGAACATTGAGACAACTGCCATCTTAGTCTCCCCGTGACCATGGCTGCTGAAAAGCAACCGAAACGTCGGGGAAAGTGTAAACTTAAAAACAAATAGATTTGATAGTTTTAATAATTTAATTAGCTTAAAATTAGTAAAGTTTAATAGTATAGTATAGTAGTGTAACAGTTTCTAAATTATGTAATAGAGTGTTAAATAAACAACGCGATAAAATCCGTATATAGTAGTTTAATTTCAATTCATAGGATCACTTCTATATATCCAAGGGGACGGGTGTCACCCTCATTTTAACAGGTATGTTTTACGTCCTACATCATAGAGCGTGAGCCCATTGCTGTCTACCAATCACAGTTCCAAACTGCGTGCAGCTACGAAGAAGAAAAAAAACACCAATTAAACTGCATGACCGGGAATTGAACGTGACCCCTCATGCATTGCAGTCGCATAGGTACTCTATCACCGCAATACCGAGGCAGTGCTTATATTTTAAGTATAAATATTACCCGCAATTTTTCAGGACACAAATATCAGGTTATGCATACTTTTTATTGGCAAACACTTCAGGATGCAACATACAAAAACATAAACATAAAACACAAATTACAACATAAACAAGCAAACAACCTATGTAAAATAAACATTAATAACATTGATTAGCCTCAATACCGAAGCCGACAATTCCCCAGAAAAAAAGTCAATAGATACCATAGACAAGTCCAGTAGTAATCTTTAGCAACGTCGAACTCGTTTTACGAGGCGCGGACAGCGTGATTGATGTTTTGGCAAAAGAGAGCGCAGCAAATTGGTCTTTCAAAATTTTGGAACTTGGCCGTTATACTACACGACATGTTGATTACAAAAACTGACAAGTGACAACTCAAAAATAAAGTGCGTTGGATCTTTTATAAGGAACGACACGATTTATATCAATTGTCCTACGCAAACGAACAAAATGAGATTCTTTTTGGCTAATATTTCCTTGCGTTTACGCGAACATACATTGAAATTAAACTAATTTGAAAATATATAATTACTACTGTTAAACTAACTATGACTGGTAAACTGCACGTATGGCGTAGTGGTTTAAGTTATCGCCTCGCCATTGCTACTGCGCCTAGTAATGTGGGATCGAATCCCACACGGGACAGAATTTGTGTGACTCATAAATGGTTGTTCCGAGTCTGGGTGTATTTTGTAATCGTTGTTTGAATGTTTATAAAGTCCTCCGCCACACAGGAATGACTCCCACTGCAGGAGCAGGCTTTTAAAAAAACTTAAAGTAAATAATACCTTACTACGATTTTAAGCTATTAGTACTCGTATTTTAATAGTTTCAAAATTATGTGATAATTTTTTTATAAATTCAAATGGAAAACGCGCTGAATTCCGTGTGAAGTAGTTTAATTTCAATTCGTATTACCTTGCAATATGGTACATTTCAGTAAAACGATATATTCCTACAGTAACATTTTCCTTACATTGGAAAAGATGATACAATATGCCCATCACGCAAAAAGTATAATAATATAATATTAAACATAATAAATAAACATATCAAAAGTATTTACAATATTATCATTACATTTACTTGCTTATTAAAACACACCACATTTATTCGGTGGTTTGTTAGCGCTTTGATTTGAGCATAATATGTGCATAATTATGTTACCGAACCGTTACATCGATTTTAATTTAAAATTTGCAATAGCTGATGTGTATTGGTGAGCACGAGATCGTCCTATATTATATGGGAATTAAAATATAGCTAACGAAGAACGAATATGTTACATATTTGATACATTTTTGAGGATAGTTGTAAGTATCTAATACTCGTGCTACTTTATTGGCTTAGAGACCCAACGTGTGTCTTGTCCGCTGATACGACAGAACGCCACTTTCTTCCGTCTTTGATCGCTTCTTGCCGCTTGAAGCTCTCGCAGATCCGATTCCGCAGTATCAGTAGGTCTTGTAATGGACCCAAACATAATCGGGGATATTAAAGCGCATCGACTCCGCTGACTTGGTCACGTTGATAGATGTAAATATTTGCATGTATTTAATGTCGTGCATTACATAATTTTAAACGTTATACAAGTTCAAGACAATCTCAAGGATGAATGATAGTAACGTATCTCGAATAGCGTGTCGTGTTATGTAAATGTCTTCACGGTACGAGATTTTTTGGTATACCGTATTAATGTAAATTGAGAAAGGGAATGAGTGACGAATCGTAATAGAGTATATAATATAATAGAGATGTAAGCATATCGATTAATAAATAATAGTTTAAACTAAGGAACATGCTTTAATAGAAAACCAAACTAAAATGTAGGTACAAATAATAATCTTCAATAAGTTTAGAATAGAAATAGAGTGATTAAAAAAATAATCTATTTCATTGTAAAAAAGTGTGGGTCCCTTTTATGGTATTTGTATAATGACGAGGTATACCTACTTATATATCAACCATCACCATCTATCAATAAATTAATTATAACAATTGACGAAGGACCCCACACTCTTTTACAATAAAATGAATTCCATTTACTATTTTAATGTTTTAAAAGATTATTTATTATTTACTATCAGTTTGGTTTCTATTTTAGTATTGTAAGGGCGTTTGGTCACAGCATGCGTCAGCACACTTACCATTGCACTGCGCGCATACAAAGGAAATTATAGCCAGTAGGTTCTGTACCGCGGAGTCAGACAGTGTTGTCTCTAATATAAGAACATTACCTGTAATTAATGTACGTACTGTGTTGTGAACAATATAGACTTGGTGAACAGTTTATTGTCGTATCATTTCTCACCCCTGTAGGACAGAACTTACTCCACAGCATGATTTTTAGAACTCTTATTAATTTCAGAATTTTAGTTTTGAATAGCCTCTCCTTTATTGTCGTCGGTCCTTGATAAGTATACAAAGTTTCAAATTAATCCTATGTTCTAAGGTGCATCAAAATCGTTTTCAAAGATTACGTTACATAGATAGATAATAGTGTTAGTAATCGAATCATTCGAATCTTAAAGCTAATCAAACTATTGATTATTGTAATTATTAAAATTATTAACTATTCGATTGATTATTTACTAGACATATGCAAATACGAATGAAGGTAATATAATAATATAGAACGCAGACCAAATCCAATACGATTCGAAATAACAATAAATTGAAAAATATTCAGATGCAATTTTAGAATATCCGAATTTCTTACTTATAGCTATTGCTTACAGAATATATCAGATTAAAACTAAACGCAACTCAATATTTTACATTCAGCAAAATCGAGTATTACTTCAGTGTATATTTCTAGTGTAACTATTAATACACCAAGAATAAATTCGGAAAATTTTAAAATTATTTTATCAAGGACTAAACAATGTGCGTAATAGACATAGAAAAGCTATTTATGAATCATATAATTCTTGATCGGTATAGGGATCGAACCTACAAAATTTGGCACATTGACTTTGGTCTGGTAAAGTCCAAACCAATGCGTCGTCCGTAAAAAGCCTTGGCAGTAAAAATATGATTATTTTGCAAATCCAACAACATATTATAGGAGATGAAATGATAATGTTATAAAAGCGACACAAATATTTGTCATTATAAGCGGTAAGTGTTTTAGTAAAATGTAAATTGTATTTTAATGTTTTAGTTCTCTCACACCAGTTAACCCCAAAGAAGACAGCAGCATATATGTATATTTTACCCACATTTCGCCAACAACGGCAATGAACTTATAAAACAACCAAAAGTGACCCAACTTGAAGGAAAATAGTTCCGAATTCTAGACATGTTTTAATAATTCTTTAGGCTCTCCCTATCACTACCGTTATATATGAGAGCTTCACTGCCGGCTTAGAGGCTTCCTTTAGACGTTATGAAACTTCAATATACGAGTAGAACCCCGATGTCTATTCCATATATTCGTTATTAATATAACTTCTTCTTTGAATTGTTATTCTGTAATTTCATAGACAAGCATGCATAGACGCACGCCGGTTTATATAAGTGTGAGTGTAAGAAACTCTACCTAAAAGGGGAAGACAGGAATACATTAAAGTCACATTTCACCAACGATGTATTTTATATGTTAATATTATATGTAAATATGTTTCTATGTATTTGAGATTGCCTTGGTGGCGCAGCGGTAGTATATAGGTAAAGATTTGAATCCCGGCTCAGGTAGTGTTACTGAAATTTTCTGACTAGAAATTCTCATTTGGAGCTCGTAGTCTTAAACTGTCCCCGTAGACAAGGCCTTTTAAGGTCTACTTAAAAGGATCGCAATGGGTCCGCTAAAAGGCATTATACCCTGGGCCCTATTTTCAGACAC
Source organism: Catocala nupta (assembly GCA_963675205.1). Lineage (NCBI taxonomy): Eukaryota > Metazoa > Arthropoda > Insecta > Lepidoptera > Erebidae > Catocala > Catocala nupta. The sequence goes on along the minus strand of OY776103.1, from coordinate 12,097,532 downwards.
CGTGCGGCTACCGACAATTTCCTAGCGTATATATTTTGCCCGACCCGGTCATCGAACCGAAGATACGATCCTTAGCAAAAATCAGCGCAAAATACTGCTACTCTTACGATGGCACTTACGAGTACGTTACCAGGTGATCCGACTCATTCGTACTGTCATCAAATAAACTACGCCAAAGTCCACTCGTGAAAAAACGTAGTATACAAGAATAATTTTCTTTCTCACAGTCACAGTCAACGTCATACGGCCTAAATACCGAGGAGCTAAGCATTGAAATATCAATCAGATTGTGCGTTCAGACTTTAAGAAGACGTCTACTGGTGTCAGAAAATATTTCATTTGTGGGACAGACAGACATACAGACGACAGCCGGAAATGGAGCGATGCGAGGTAAATAAAAAATGGAGATTGTACTTACAATATATTTTTTAAAGACACAACTCCCGTGCTATGCAGGGTTCCTTTATTCCTGGGCACTTTACAAACATTGAGACAACGGATACAATCAATAGAATTTTTGATTGAACTCTGTTTTGTTATATGATAATAATTATTAACCCCCATGCCGCAGGAGCTTCAGGCTAAAATCAGCACAGACTGGCACCCAGATGATGCTAAGCGGCAACGTGGTAGACCAAAGCGTCGATGGCGGGATGAATTAAGTAGCTATAGGAGAGACTGGTGCAAACTAGCGCTAAGGAAGGATATGTGGAAAAACGAGCCTATGCCTTGCAGTGGCACAATACAGGCTTAAATAATAACAATTATTGTTATATGATAAGTAATATGTAGACTGTTTTGTTGGTCTCAATTTTGTGTTCAACTAAGCGGTTCCAGGTTCGATTACTGAGCTAATTGATAGATGATAGAAATGGTCTGTAGATGGCAATAGGTTCGCCTTATATTACGGACTAAAACATCGTCGAAGAGATTCGCTTCTGCCTAGGTTTTCGGGAATATATAAATAATACAAGGATTTTTTTTTAAAAGACATGTGCCTAACTTTTAATTATTTATGTGTCGCGGAGACTTTACAAACATTCAAAGAACGGACAAAAATACCACCCAGATACGAAACAACCTTTTGTGGATCACACAAATTTTTGTCCCATGTGGGGATCGAACCTACAACACTCAACGCGGTGGCAGTGGCCAGGCGATCGCTTAAACCACAAAGCCATCCGTGCAGTCAACCCGGGTTATAATCCGGTAGACAAAAATTATTTATAGACATTAGTAATGTACGTTTAGCTTATTCCGCAAGACAGTTACAAAGAGTCGTCCGGTACGATTATATTTCATTGTGAACTAATGAACGTAGCCCGATAAACGACGGGCTGATTTATAATAATGGCGTGAGCATTTATTAAATTTAATGTCGTACTTCAAACTGTTTTTACGATACGAAGATTATTCGAACTATCATCGTAAAAAGCAGTTTGAAGTAATAAATAGATCTGCGGCTGATCAAACGATATAAAAAAAATATTTTACCTTTAGAAAGCTATATTATCACCGAGTAATATAGGGTACATTTATTTAAAATAAAAGTACTGTTACTAACATGACCGTGAGCGAAGCCGCGGGCAAAAGCTAGTTAAATATTATGTCGTACTTCAAACCGATTTTTAAGAAGATAGCTGGAATATCTATTATTGTCTATATATTGAATCTATATATTGTATCAATGTCGATGGTCTAAACCTATGTTTAGACCACCGATATTGATTTAAATATAAAATGGACTACCTCGGTGGAGCAGCGGTATGCAAATGTGCGTGAGGTCTCAGTTTTGATACTCAGATTGAAACCACAGTTCCATTACTACACGTAATGGGGCACACCCTATTACGTGAAATCTACACAAATAGATAATATTATAAAGATATAAGACTTGATTTTTTATTTGTTTGTAAGGATTTAACTCTAAAACTAATCAACTGTTTTTAAAAATTAGAAATCTATATTATCACTAAGTAACATAAGCTTTATTTTATTTAAAAATAAAAACACTGTTACTAACATAATTTAACCTTCTTATACGCGAGCAAAGCCGCGAGCAAAAGATAGTTAAATGTCGTACTTCACACTGTTTTAAACGAAGATAGCTCGAATATATTAAGAGTTAGCCCACGATATTGAATTAAGTTTAAAAAGGATTATCTCGGTGGCGCAGCTGTAGTAAATACGAGTGTGCGTGAGGTCTCAGGTTCGATCGACTGGAACTGTGCCCTATTACGCGAAAATAACGAATATATAATTTTGTATCTCTTGAGCAGATGGGTGTGAGACTATGTTTATGTGTATGTATAGAAAGGTTATTAGCGTCGTCATAATAACTTTACAAACATTCAAACAACGGACACAAAAAACATCCAGACCCGGTACAACCATTTGTGAATCACACAATTTATTGCCCGGCGTGAAATTCAATCCCACAACACTCGGCGACACTATATAAACTATCTGTGCCATAATACCAGCAAATTCTAGCAGTAATATTATGAATAATAGTACATATAAATAAGCTGATCAGTAATAACTGAGTAGTAAACGGCCGGTACCATGACCGATCAAATGGACAACGAACGACTTCCTAATATATTTATATTCGACTATTTATGTACTGTGAAGGACTGTTGCATGCAGAAGTGTTTGAGAGGTATTCTTTTATAAGGAATAAGAAGCTTTTCTTTCAACGATTGCAAGAGCTGCTACTTGATGACATGAGCCAGGTCTCTAATTCGATCCTAAGGCGTGTCTCTGATCAATTTGTCAATCTCTGACATTTTGAAGTTATGTGCGTATTGCATAGTTAATTATCGTTCGGTTTAACGGTGAAGGAAAACATCTGAAGGAAACCTGTATGTTTGAGAGTTTTAATAATGTTTTCAAAGATATGTGAAGTCTGATAACCCGCACTGGGCCAGCGTGGTGGCCTCTGGCCTAACCCTTCTCACACTAATAAGAGGTCCATGCCTAATAGTGGGAAGGTTTATATAAACAAGCCAGTTGACTCGGAAAAGTACCATACCCTTACGAGATACCGACGTAAGAATAATAATAATGGGTTAAGTGGTCGCCTTGCCTCTACTAATACGATAAGTGTTGTGGGTTCAATCGATGCAGGGAACAAAAATATATAAAATGAAAATATGTAAATGTTGTAATATATCTTATTTTTTTCTTTTTTTAAATATATTAAATAATAATTCCAGCATCGGGGGACTTTACAAACATACTAACAACGGACACAAAGCACACCCAGACTCGGCACAACCATTTGTGGATCACACAATTTTTTTATCCCGTCTGGGATTCGACCCCACAACACTCGACACAGAGGCAATGGCGAGGCGACCACTTAAACCACTACGCCATCTATGCAGTCAAATTCTGCGTAACGTGGTGTCGGGTACCATGTCTTTCTAATTCAAGTTCTATGAACTTGTTAAAAATCATCGTAACTATCTTTGTCATAATCCTTATACAAAATAATATTATTTATACATATTTTTCTAAAGTTTTTATTAAAAAACCGAATTAAATCGTAGAAAATAACTAAAATTAATATGTAAATTAAAACGACTCTCTCGTCTCGAGATTTATATCTAAAAACAAAAATGGTAAAAACATTGTGCAAAAATAATTGCTTACGTCAATATGCAATATAGAAATAAGTTTTTATAAGATTCAACTTACATATGTATGTAACTCATTGTAATGAGATAGTCCTTTAATGAGAACTAGTGATCGCCCAGTGGTTGAAATTCGAGCATAATTGTTTTTTTTATTTGTTCGTTATTAAGCTTTATTGTGTAACTATACCCTTATAATCACATTTCATTTAGATTTCGCTAAGGCTATACAGGTTAATTTACCTATCTTTTTCAAACAAATTATTATATACTTAACTATACTCTTTTATTGACAATATGCCTAAGCTTGCTACTTTGTTTTCTTTTTTTCTTTATTACATTTATATAAGGTATGTACCTAAGCATAGTTACGAAGAATTGTTCGACATCAGACGAACAATGCTAAAATACTACGAACGTGATTCGACTGCTTGTGTCAAATGCATGGTTGTGTGCGTGTAGCGTTTTTTAATTAATTTAATGTATTTCTAATGCATGTTCTATAGAAATATTAAGATTCGCCACTCCTTCTCTATATAAACTTTAACTATGCCAAATTTCATACTCCTCCGTCAGCGCAATTTTTGAAAAAGGGTACAAAGTTTTTGCTTCACGTAATATAACAAAACGCTTTATCTTCTTCTTTAATCTGAATGAACTAAGAAAGTGAAAAATTTGTACCTAACTACAAATCATTAGCACCTACATACGTTTTACACACTGAACGGTTTTAAACCCGTTATTAAATTATTAATATAAAACTATGTGCCAGTAATACAATTATAAAAAAAAAAAAAAATAACGGTAAAATTGTATAGAAAATAAACCAACACATATGTACATACATTCATTAAAACATCCATCAAGTCTGTATTCTGGGGGGAGATAGGATACAATTACTATATAACACACCACTTTTTGCCCGCGGCTTTACTCGCGTAAAAGTATGTTAGATTATGTTAGTAACATCACTTTTTTATTAAAATATAGCCTATGTTACTCTGTGATAATATAGCTTTATAATGGTGGAAGAATTTTAAAAACGGTTGAGTAGTTTTCCAGTTAAATCCTAACAAAAAAAAAAACAAAGATTTCCTTACTAATATATTAGTATGGATATATTTTCTTTGGCTCGCAGCTTCACCCACAGAAATACATATTGTGATAAAAGCTAAATATATATCTTTCCTCAGGATGCTATCTATGGCATTCTCAAATTTAATTAAATCTGTTCAGAAGTTTGGTCATGAAAGGATAACAATCTAACTAAATTACTTTCGCTTTTTTAATGTACAATGTTATAAAACAGAAATAAAAAAGAAAGAAAAACTAAAACCCTCTAATAGGCCTCATTGAATTCCTCCACATCACATTCGACTGGTAGTGTGCCCAGAAGACTGGCAGCATTGCCACGTTGAATGGCAATGCTTATTCTTACCGCGAAATAAAGGCCAGCCCTCTGGTCACGGTAAGCGTCGATTAACCTTTTCGCATTGTCTCTATAGAGAGCACGAGCACTGGGACTCCATGACCCTAGCGTTTCAACCCCAAACGGCTCAAAAACATAAGCCCCTGCCAGGTTTTTGTATTTGCGCCGTTTGAGAGTCTCCGCGGGTGCAGCAGCAGCACCAGCACAACCTGCCGTACTGGGAAGATGTGATGGCGCAAGGGTGTCTACACACGTTGCGTCTTACACCAAGAGCCTACCCATTTACAATGTTAGTATATATTATAAATGCAATGCGACGTATAATGCGATTACATACAGAGTGTCCCAGAAGTCGACGTCAAGCCGGAACCAGGTAACAGGCAAGTAATATTATAGCTATCAGAAAAATATAAAAAAAAATATCTATTTCACGTATTTTAAAATAATAGGCATTTTAAAGAAATCTACATCCTGTGACGTACCTACAGATATTTACTTGAATTACTTTTTTTTTGTTATGTAGTCTCAAATAATCGAAAAAAATCGAGAGCTTAAAGAAGCACTGTTCGAGATTACTGAACAAAAACAAATTCAAATAGTAAATATCTGTATTAACAGGAGTGAAAATACCGTCACAGGTGTAGATTTTTTTATATTTTTCTTATAGCTATTATAACTTCGCGTGTTACCTGATTTCGGCATGACGTCGACCGGATATCCTGTAAAAATAAATTCTAAAAGGTTACAGAACTCAAAAAAATATGTTGTCTTTATTAAATATCATGTGGCAAAGAAAAACTTAGCTAACAGATACATATGTAGAAAACAAGCGAAGTAGATAGTGTATTATTTTTCAACCTTCATACTTATAACATTTTAAGATAAGTGCTTAGACAACATCCTATTATTGCCATATCACTACATACTATAAAATAAAGTCCCCCGCCGTGTCTGTATGTCTGTATGTCTGTCTGTTCGCGATAAAGCAAAATCTACAAAACGGATTTTCATGCGGTTTTCACCAATAGACAGAGTGATTATTAAGGAAATATGGATATAATGGAATATATTTGTCAAGGTTTTGTACTAACCGTGCGAAACCGGGGCGGGTCGCTAGTTATGGTTTAAAGCAAGAAGACGCTGTAAGATCTGACGTTGTGTTAATATGGCAAAAGTGGTTTATTAATAAAAGGAATACAAAGTAGATAGTACTGCCTATTTAATGGGTTGGTAGTCTAGCACAATGGCCGCTTTCCGGTAAAAGCTCTTTGTGACTAAAAAACGTTTCAAGTATCAAGGTTATAGTATGTTAAAGGGACAGAAAATATAAGATGAACCTGTAGTGTCCTTGAAAATTTAGTACTGGCTACGTAATCAAAAAGTAATTATAGATTTTTTTTCTTATAGTTACAGTCATAACATAGCTCGATCTTTATATGCAGAAGATCAAGCAGAAGATCAATATAACTATTTCGAAAGCATATTAGTTATTTATACTCAATAACAATATAAATAAATATTAAAGAAAATTATTATAAAATACAATAAAAAATGGTAAATATTGTATAAATAAAAATGGCAATAAGACTCATAATTATGAAAATAAAATAAAAACATACATCAAAAACAAAATAATAATATTATATTTACAAGAAAACATTTGTAAATATATCTCCGACATTCATAGCTTTCACCCAATAATCAAAATTAATAAATTATACAACAACATAATGTTAACAAATAAAATAAAAACAACATTTTCATTTTTACACGACAACATATTTTAACATACAAAAGGAAACAAGATATTTATTTTTGAAACACTGCTATATTGCTGGTCAAAAACATTAGTAGTGAAGACACCTTTACCAACACACCCTAGCGTCTACGATCAAAGCGATAATTCCCATTACCCACCTTTACTACGCTCGTTAATACGTGCTAAAAGTCACATAATTATCTGCCAACGTATTTCATTCGAACATAATATATTATTTTTCTCTTTTTTGTTCTATGATAACGATCGCGTCTGTACTCTCTAGCTATTGGCAAATAGCCAATTGTTTGATGTCGCCGAATCACTAATCTAGCCAAAAGAGAGATAGTTCCGTAAATTCTATTTGCAATTTTTTCTTTTGTATTGTTTATGGGGCACGTGATAATAACGAATCCGAGGGCGACAGAGATCTAACACACTTCTCAGAACAGATAGATTGACAACAACTGTTTGTGAACAATGTATTTACAAGAATAGAGTAGGTAGCTTCGTAGTTATAATTCGAATTAAAAGTTGTGAGTATACCTATAGTTTATAGAATATATTTAAAGATATTAGTTACCAAGTACGCGCGAAAGGATATTCATACACTTCTTTTTAAATTTATATTATACTTGCCCGCGGCTTCACTGGCATAAATGTAAGTTAGGTTAGTAACAGTACTTTTCTGAATAAAAGATACCCTATGTCCTATTCTATACTCAGAGGTACAGAATAGGGCATAGGGTACGTGTATGCGAAATTTCATGACGGTCGATCAAGTAGGTAAAACACTTGAAGATACAGTGTGCAAAAATTACTTGATTCTAAAGGCTGCATCAATAACTAAAACAAAATGGAACCCTACTAACCCAGATATTTGATATTTTGAAAATTTTATTACATTTTTATCTACGTATTATATCTAGCTTTTCACATTTCGTCATGGATAGTCACAAGATGGTACAGAATATCTTGGTACCGACTACCTTCATTTGCATCCTTCGTGTTCCTTGAAATGTTTATAGCCTCGATATATTCTCGTGCAGCGAGGTTGAAGTCTTGACGTTCGAAGCTTGATTTTTGCAGAAGCTTACGTTGATAGGTGAAACGCAACCGTAGCATAGATCTTGAAATATAATCTGTTGTTATAAATAAACTGCTTCAATGGTCTTTTAAGGTTAAGCTTATCTAGTATTATATATTTTGTTTAATATACATATGTTGAATCAGAATTTACTAAACTTCTTTGTAGCTAGTACATTTGTTGTGGTGTCGTAGCGCTATCTGTCAATCGTGGCATATGTGCATTGTGTCATGGTCACCAATAATTGCAAATCACTACATGATATTATTTGCAGATCTATTGGCTCTAGTAATTTCAATACTATTTTACTACTATAGTAGTCCTGCGCAGGTGGCGTAGTACTATCTACTATAGTAGTAAAATTATACACAAACTCATAACCGCCAATAATTGCAAAATACTGTGAAGTCCCTGCAATACTATTAATACTGGCCCTGTATTTAAACTGTCGCACTGCTGAACACAGGGACATTTTTTATTATATTCTTTCCTAGTCCACCACACTGGCCTAGTACAGACTGACAGACTTCAAACATTACAGAGAGCATTTTAACATGCAGGTTTCCTCACAGTGCGGCTTGGCAGATTTTACATATAATCTTTAAAAACTTTATGTAGAACCCTCAGACATGCAGGTTTCAGGTTACGACGGTTTCTTTCACCGTTAAAGCAAGCGATTATTAACTATTTAATACGCACATAACTTTAACTAGTCAGAAAGTGCCTTGGAATCGAACTCGAGACCTCTACGTGGCATCAAATGGAGAGACCCTTAGACTGCCACGTATATGTGGTACTGGCAAGTGGGCTATCACTGCACTAATAGTGAAATAAACACCAATAGTTAAACCAAAATTACGTTATATATGCAGTTCCATTGACACCAATAACAAAATACTTTCAACGTAAAAATTTACAGTGATTATCTTCCCAGTGGAATCCAAGAGGATAAAACCTAATCTATTTTTATACATAACAAAGTTTTCATCTTTATAGAGGTATAATATTAAATTTAAGGACAGACATAAACAAAAAGAGGACAATAAAAAAACCGTTTACGTTTATCACTTTCCAATGTTCAAGCCTGTTGTATTCCATAATAAAGCTGGACTATCTGATTGTACGTGACGAGACTATGATAGACATCTTGCTATAGATAATCTGAGAAGATAAAAACGTTCTCATACAATTACTGTTGTTTTTATAGCTTGTGTCTTTGGCGGTCCTTTAAACAACAGTAATATAGTTGACTTAGGCCGCGCTAAGCGAAATTCTATCTGTATACGTGACTTTGAATACAGAAAAATGTCGGTTAGGACGACCGATATTAAAGGAGACTAGCTATCTGCGGAGGAGATTTATAAAGCAAATGTAAGTGTACTCTCTATTGCCATACCCTCAAGGACTACCCTTGTCCTCGAAAAAACATGTATGACAGGAACTCAGAGCTGCTATCTATGGATCATACAAATTAGAATTCCAAGCAAGTATGAACAAATAGCATTAAGCGTTTTCAGTGGCCTTCCTCTGCCTGTAAACAACTTAAAGATACAGTGTGCAAAAATTGCTTAGTTCTAAAAAAAATTACATTATCTCAGGACAGGTAAGCAGAGGTATATTTAACTCACATTTCACCTAATATGTTATTAAATCCCATGTATTGCCATCATCGCCTATTGCTATCTACCAAACAAATTTCTAGAGTATGTACACACAGCGACACATCAACCTAGACTGTTTGGACTTTTAACTATTAGAAGTTGAACGTTGCGAATCATGCGAGAGAATTTTTGTTACGCTCTATCCTTACCATTACATCGACACCACTATGCACAGTCCCTTTTCGACAATTCTCTATTTTGTATGTAGCGTAGTTATGCATATATAGAGTGACTAACTTGATGTGTAGCCGTGTGTACTGCTACTGAAAATCTTCTAACAGAAAAACCTAATAATACTTTTTCGGACATTGGAATCGAACTCATGAACTCGCCATCGAGGAAGTAAAAATTCTGGCTTATATATGACTGAGCGCAGGCTTTGTTTAAGTGATGGTTTTGGGTCCATCGTGTGGCGTTTCCTCGTCCCCCTTTTATGTAGGGGTCAAAGCTTAATGGGTAAATGCTAATGTGCTAGAATCTTCTCTGCCAGCCGCCTCTTTGGACTGACATAGGTGTGATATATATTAAATAGGGGTAGCTAGTAAAATGATTCATACTTTCTTCTTATATCCGTAGTTAGCAATAGCTACGTGTGATAATTCAAATAAATAATCCAATTATTGTCTAATAATTCAAGATATTCGATCGTATGTTTACCTGACTACGCAAAGACAAAAGGGAGGGTAATGATTTTGGCAGTCTGAGTATGTATGTTTGTATGTTCCATCGTAGCGCCTAAACTACTGAACCGGTTTTAATAAATGAGGTGTCAATAGATTCGTAATAATGGCCCGGGTGACATATAGGCCTATGTCATATCAATTTTAAATTCCTTCGTTTAAGACCTCTTTCTTACGTAGTCGGATAATAGTTTTTTATTTTTATTTTATAGAATATTCTTTTTATAATATAAGCATTATAATTTGTTTTTCCAACAATAATTCGATTTGCATCCTGCAGTAATAAGCAATATGCAATCAATATACCATTAAAAATTCATGAAGTATTTTATTTCTACATTTTTTCATCACATTCACATTGCACATTACGAATAATGGGATTCGAATAGAACTCGCAATCGAACGTATAGATTTCGAATCTATCAAAATTTTGTTACACTGTTGAAGTGCCAACCATTGAGCTACCAGAAGAAACTGTTGCCAATTGAAGATACTACTAACATGACAGCTACATGGGTCTGTCATCGTTTGGTACTGATCCAGTGCCAAGTAAATGAACAAGTGTTCAATCCAATAGGAAAATTCTCCTTGTATGTCATGTTCGGACTAAGCTTTTATAATGTTTAGTGACAGGCAGTTTCTTGGCTTCCATACGGTTAAGGGTATGTTTACACTAATGTAAATGAATATTCCTAATGTAATTTTAATTATTTTTCCTTTTTGGTTTTGTTTTCATTTTTATTCTAATATAAGTGTATTGACTACGTGCTAATTAGTTTAATGTCACCTTAATTTAATTTGATGAAGTATTCTTTTAAATTTAATTTATTGCATGCACATTTTAATTTTGTAATGTAATATTTAAGTGTATTGTAAATTGTTTCTTCTGCTTGTTTTTTGCATCTTAATATGCGACACTAATAACACATTTAATTTAAGAATACAACAAATCCTCTTTCTCCATTTTTAAACTCATCAATACTGTGCATGCTGTGTCCACCTTAAAAGGTAATGCAATCAAACGCGACATAACAACGAATATTGTATGTTAATAATTATAAAAACCACTGGTGGTGCTAATAAATAAATATTAGTTGTTATATATAAACATTGCCTCACGCCTATATGCTCGATTGGATAGGCATAAGTGTATTACAGACTTATATCGTCACCTTCGCTTTCAGGTTCTACATTATAGAGAGTTAGTCTATTGCTGTCTATCAGACTCACTACCATTTTCCATGCTGGTACTAAGAATTACTTGGTAGGGCGACTCCATAACTCTATGCCTAACCGTGGTTTCGAACTCGATATCTCATGCACAGCAGTTGTATTAACTAGTGCTGCGCCAATCCTAAAAATGTCTTAAATAAAACATATGTATTATGATAATTTATTTTAGACTTATATTTCTTATAGTCTACGGATTTTTGGAGCTGGTTTCCAAACGCAAGCCCGAGGTTGATGCCGGTTGTGTATTTAATTTTGTTGTGTTAATAAATGCGCCTATTTTGCGATTCAGCTTACTCCCACGGGGCTAATCCTCGTGGGAGTTAGCCGCCCCAGTTCGATTCACATGTTACTTATTCAGTTTTACTGTTAGAAATTTCTGAATAACAGCGCGGTATTGAGAACTTTGCCCTGTAGAGGGCTATATGCTCACTCTTTAATACCTAATATCGTTGATAGCGAAATAACAGTATTTCATACAAGCATACCCTTTGCACCCTTTGGAGATATGGATCAAGAATACCATTTGTAGTTACATATGTTTTAAGTAAAGCCGTTGTCTTGGTAAACCATGTTCAGTATGCACACATACTTTACATATGACATTAAACACAAAAATTACTATAATGCAGCGAGATTTAATTTCTCGCTTGACACAAGGCACGCGGTTTTACCGGAAATGTCACATCAATATAAAAGGTTTACGCAACAAGAGTACAACTAAAAATAAAAGGGCTGTCAAGGGCATTGACTACAAAACATCGCGAGTTATGTGAAAAATTCTATAAATGTTTAATTTATGGTAGTTTAGTCTATGGCTAAAAATAGAGGAACGCAATTTTACGAATCGTTTTGGTACCGAAGGTTAACTCAATTCAGCGCAAAAATAGACATATTCGGGCGTACATAGAGCGATTGTTGCTTAAGCTGGCTGAAAGCAGTAGTTAGTTTCAGTTAATAACTGCATTGATGACGACGCGGGCAAGCGGTAGAGATGGAAGATAATCGATTACAAATTTAAATATTCGAATCTTCCAACAAATGGAAATATTCGATACTTTGACGATTATTTTCATGCGTAAAATTTGGTATTGATACATTATTTAAGCATCTTAAACGTAAGATGTATAAAAAAAAAAGGAAAGAATGCAGTCATTTAAATTCCTTTATCCTAACTGATATTATAAATGTGAAAGTGAGTTTGTTTGTTTGTTTATTTCACACCTTAACTATTCGACCGATCATCATGAAACTTCGCATACACGTCGTCGAGGTTACAGAAAAGGACCTATGTCCTTTTCTGTAGAGTTAGAGGCCCGTGCCCAGCAGTGATTGGGCACAGGCCTCTTGTCTGAGTGAGAAGTGTTTGTATATATTATTTACAGTCAATTAGGAGGTCTTGGCGAAGATTTCGTTTACATTTATATTATACTAGATTTAGCCCGCGGTCTCGTTCGCGTAAATGCAGGGATAGGTTAGGTTAAATTAGTAACACTAGTTTTTTGGATGAAAGTTCTAGTGTTACTAATTTAAACTAACCTATCCCTGCATTTAAATCTTCGTCAAGATCTCCTAATTGACTGTAAATAATATATACAAACACTAGTCACTCAGAGAAGAGGCCCGTGCCCAACCACTGCTGGGCACGGGCCTCTTCTCCAAGGACAGTCCAATATTATTTATATACGAACACACGACTAATAGGGCAGTAAGCTATAAAACAATCAGAATTACTAATTATTTAATCGAAAGTTTTAAAACGACCATAAATGCCATATACGGCGCCAACAAATTATGTCATCTTTACCAAAAAGTTCGCACATAACAGAACTAAGCAGTTTCTATCGCCTTAACGGGTCCAATGATGTTAACCTACTATAACAAAATGAGGATGAAAGTTTATAAGCCGTATCGGGCTATTTAAATCTATATCTAAACATTATAAAACTGTTGAGCAGAGTATCTACACATAGAAGAATATTACAATATAGAACAGCAAGCACAGAATATTCAAATCTAATTTATGTAGGTACAAAAGAACTTTGGTACAAGAAAAGAGCTAATTATAATATCAATACTACAAATAAAAACAAAACAGTAGTGCCGGCCTACCGGCTTCAAAGAAATAATAAATTATTTAAAGGTCAATATATGTATATTATGCGCTTCTACAATGAAGTTTCAAACGATATCACAGCGACAAGTTTAAAAGTAAATTATATACGATACATAAACAATAAAAATTAAAAAAGATAGTACTCGGTTACAGACTAGGTTTATATAGAATATAAAAATGTTTGAATTGAACTGCTCTCGCTCTCACCCACGGGCTATTTCTAAACATATTATTTAAGTGAAATATTGTAATGATAATTAATTGCCGATTGAAATTGTTGATCCCAACAGATAACAAAAATTATGTGCGCCACAAATAGTAATCCAAGTCTGGGTGCTATTTGTGTCTAATATTGAAATGTTTATAAAGGTCCGCACACCACGTAAATTATTCCTGGTGTAAGAGATATATTTTAAACATTTAAACCATATAATATAATTATTATTATATAATAAATAAAAATATAATATATTATATTAGTAGGGCTAGGAAAGCAGCGATAATAATAATTATAATGTCCTCCAGAGCGGACTAGCCATCTGCGCAGGCGATACAAGTATGTGCGCAAAGACAAGTGCTCTCTCTGTTCCCTAACCCTCGTGATCCGATGGGACGGTAATCCGACACGACCGGAGAGAGATCAGGCGCAGGACCAACGGTTTTCCGAGGCACGGGGTTGTCAAACACCGCCAACTTCCTAACTCCGGGCTCGTATTGAGATTTATAAACAGAAAAATCTAATATCTTTTTGTTGGCCCGACCCGGAATTTGAACCTGGGATTCGAACCCGAGACCCCATGCACAGCAGTCATATTCACTACCGTTACGCCACGGAGGAGACCATTGGATTGCCACGCAGAGATGTCGGCTTCGATCCTAAAGCGCGCATATTAAAATAGTTAATTAACGCTTGCTTTAACGGTGAAGGAAAACAGTGTGAATGCATGACTGTAATGTTCTCGAAAATATGTGAAGTCTGTCAATCCGCATTGGAACACAACGTGATGGACTACATATGTCCTCGCCCTTCTCACACTGAGAAGAGGCCAGTGCCCAGCAGGACAGTTTAATACAGGGCTGATATTATTATTATTCAAGGATTAGAAGTACATGTAGCCAGCTTTTTAGTCTAGATTATTTCACATATTTTCTGTTAAAAGCCTATAGTAAACTATTATGCGTATTGACTGACGTTGAGTGGTTGTTTAATGGAAGAAAGCCGATGACCGCGTTACAATAAGTGCTTCGGTATATTGATGGCCAATATTTTTAGTTTTATCGAGAGGAATATTTTGCGAACACTGCTTATCTAGGCATTGATAACTATAGTTTTAATTTAAGTTGATAAAGTATATGGAAGTATGATAAAGCATAAAATACTATTAAGTGCTACCCGACATCGCTAATTATTTGACGGCGGTAGGATAACGGCGTATGCATAGTATCACCTTTCCTGCATTTTACCCGGTAGAGAAGAGATCCAGATCCTCACACAACTAACTTTACTAATCCTTTTCTTTTGTGTTATATTCAATTTATTTTACCCAGTCCGTGACGCACGAATGTTATCACTAATATTGCCAGCACTCATGGGCTTTAGTGACTGCTTGCTATTAGGCAGCTCATGTGTTGTATAAAAATTATAAATCTCAAAAGGCCACTTATGTATGTATATGAGCAACATACGGATCATTTTAAGAAAGACAACACCAGCACTCGTCTTTAACTTCAACCCTATTTCTCTGATAACTTTACCAACGTTGAAAGGAGAGACAAAATCACAATAGAAACAACTATTAGTGAATCAAATAGATATTTGTTCACACAAGCAGTGGCGAGATAAACACTTAAATTATTGCTCCAAACATACATACATATATAGATTTCTGGAAAATATCCCAGAGGGGTAGGCAGAGATTACGGATTTCCATTTGCTACGATCCTGACACACTTATCTGGCTTCATTCACTCATTCATTCATTCATTCTTGCTTAAGATAATATACCAACTAAGTAGCAGCTTTCATTTACTCAGCTGTCTAAATAATACAGCTATAATTATCACAAAAAGATTAGCCCATTCTACATAACCTTATTATGCAAGCTAACAGCCCGAATACAAAATAAAAACTTTATCCCGAACACAATATTTAGGCAGCGCATTATTTTCATGGAGCATAACGATCAACCCACTAAAAGTGGAATTTTCAGGCGCCTAAGGCAGTTTACAGACAGTATTCAGGAACACATTAACTCAATGTTCCGGAAAGACAATACATAACATCTCGCTGTGGCATTATGGGGCTAGGCGAAAACACGTCGTCAGCAAAAGTTGTAAAACCCAATCGAGGACAAAATTTTAGTATACGGCCAGTGTACGAAGATAAACGCTTTTACAAGATATATTACTGTAAGGTTTATTTTACGAGCAGTGATAGACTTGTAGATTAAAATGCAGACCACCCGACAATGGTACATATAAATTTCTGTCTTATCAAAGTTGCATGCGTAACAAATAGATATTTATCCCTGGCGTCTTATTTAAATTTAAATAATGGCTTAATGAAATTAAACTACTTCAAACGGATTTTATCGCGTTGTTTGTTTAACACTTTATTATATAATTTTGAAACTGTTACTCTACTACTTCTGAACATTACTACATTACTACACTTGCCCTAATTTTCAGTTGCTTTTCAGCAGCCATGTTCACGGAGAGACTAAGATGGTAGTTATCTCAATATTCTGAAGTGTAGTTACATGTTTCAAAGTAGGTACCTGAACATAATTTAATCATTGGTGTTTCTATTTAAGCAGAATGAGTTCGAAGTATCATGGAGTCTAGCTGTGTATCAGCTAGACATTATGATACTTTTCGCTTAAACGTAAGACAATATAATTGCGAATAAAGTCGACGAATACGAAAAGATTAATTATATCCATACTACTTATTAAATTAGAACACATTTTATAAAATATTATCATTTAGATTATTGATAATCAATATTATTAATAATACTATATATGTACAACGTTATTCTTAATATTATATCAAACACCTGAAAACAACTTGTATAAAATCAGAAATAGAATCAATTGCACGCGTTTTTCAGTTATGTTATATTTTGTCCCAAATATGTATGAATATACGTTTTAGTTGGACACAGCCATTAGTACCCAACGTACTAATATTGTGTTTAAGTAAAACATATTTAATCCGTACAACATATTTTTATAAACTATCGACATAAAAATGAATTTTGAATATAACTCTAGATATGAAAATCGATGCTAAAAATTCAGCCTAACCAGAATGCGATCGATATATACATACATATGTAGATGTGTTGATAAAACACACTAAAACTTTCAGCCTAAACAAAGTGTTAGTAATGGATGACCATTAGATAGGTAAGTTGTTTGTTCTCCACTCTTGAAATAATGGTTATCATTATTTCAAGAGTGGACACAGACCAGGTTAATGTAACATCAACCTAACGTACACGAAAAATGTAATGACAGTACAAAAGCTAGAAAGACATGCCAGGATCGTAGCAAGAGATTGCTAAAGTATTTCGAGTTCCAGCGATCCACCTATCATCTAAGGCAACGAGTAGGTACGTCGTGGTAGGTTTAATCAGTAGGACCCGGGACCATCTTTCCCCGGGTGAGCAAACTCCACTCTCCACTTCTCGTTTCCGGAGGAGAGGAAAGCGTAAATGGCATTCCTCTGCCTATACTTACAAAAAAGGATCGTAGCAAAAGGAAATCCGTAGTTTCTGCCTACCCAGTCAGGACACAGGCGTGTGTCTAAGTATGTATTCCAAGAGTAACAATACATTCCAATGTACTTTCACGTTTTCCTTGCACTTCCGTCCTCCTTATCAATCATTAAGCCTCTTATCTTTATAATGTTATCAATAGTCTTGCAGAACAAGTATAACATGTTCGTAACATGCATTCTAACATTCATTAGGCCACGCGTTGATAAGAAAAAGGATGTAGGAATATTTTTTCAAGCGGTTACACTATCTTTGCTAATATTTTAACTTTTTATGGCTCAAGTTTGAAAACTCATGTGTTTTTCGAACATTATGGTTTCGGAATTGCTTTCTCTTTGTTTGAATATCGCGTGACGTATGTTTGCGCTTATAAGGTCTGTTGTTTGTTTATGTGTATTAGGCATTTAATCACGCAATCATTTAAATATTGTTTTGTTGTTAGTATTCTTTTTACATAGACTAACGCCTTCAGAAAATATATTTAAGTTTACTTTATTTGTTTATGCTCCACCACGGATGTCATTATGAGCTGCTCTGCAGATGTATATTACATAATCATCTCATCTACTGGCCACAATTTCAGACACCGTGCTACTATAGAAAACTTTATATTACAAAAAACAAACTACATATAACACTCGACCCGGGATTAAGCCCGACATATCCAATACACATAAGTAGAAACTTATTACCTACTATAGTAACAAAATATTCACTTAGATTTAAAATCCTAGCTAAAATTACAAATGTTTGTTTGTTTTTTACGCTCTCAGGGCTTAACTACCTGACCGATCTTAATGAAATTTCGCAAACACGTTGTCAGGGGAACAGAAAAGGACGTAGGTTACCTTTTATTTAGAAAAGTTATCTTGCGAGCGAAGCCGCGGGCAAAATCTGGTTAACCAATATTTATTATATTATGATTTAAACGTAATATTTATGAAAGTATTAACAAATATCCCGATATTATTCAAAATATTTTTCCACTAAACTGCGGATAAAGTATGCAAAGCGGGTATAAATTAACCGATATGGCAACACTGAGGCTAAGGATGTGCCTCGTAGATACGATAACGGTGCACCATGTAACAGTAATATGCGCTATTAGTGTTGCATATCAAATTTAATATGCATAAGTAGTAGGATCAGTACATAAGCAGATGAAAAATACCTACAAGAAAAGGTAGGTATATTTTATAACACTAAGGTTGTAAAATATCATACGGCCAGCCTAATGATATGCGGTTACTATAACCTTTGGACGCCTGCAACACATCATTACATATTATAAAACAAAGTCCCCCTCTGTCTGTCTGTTCGCGATAAATTCAAAAACTACAGAACGGATTTTCATGTGGCTTTCACCAATAGACAGATTGATTCATATGGCAGGTTTAGGCGTATAATCTGTTAAGCTTTTGTACTACTCGTGCCAAGTCTGGGCGCTAGCAGAACTACATATGTATATGCAAGTAGATGATCCCTAAAAAAAAGGAATCCATATGCTACCAGCACAATGGCAATCACACTGTTGCCACCCTGCTACTGGTAACAACACAGCATCTCCTTAAGGGGTCTGGAAACCCTACTCACTTCCAGAATAAAATACAAGTGTGGCTATGATTTTTATATAGGAAGGTATTGCACCAGCCAAGCTAATGTGAGAAATGCCAGATTCACACCAGAACTCTTCCTCTCTAAAAGAAACTGTAGAAACAGCTATACATAGAATATCGACTAAGTATGTATATCGTATATTTAAGAAAACGAAGATTGCATTAGCCGTCTTGGCCACGTTTTCTTTTATATAAGATTCTTTATGTTGCTTTTAACAGCTGCATGAAGAAATAATATCTACACAAACTACTGTCAAGCTACCCAAACTTAAAACTTTTCTTTGATCTGCAGAAGAACTTGTGCTGCTAGGCCTCCGTACTACAGAATAATCTATTATGAAGTTGTCCTTCTTAAAATCACCATAATTATATAGAGAGAGTCAAGTAAAGCCAAGAAATTAACTCATGTGAAACTTCACCATTAGCTATATAACCACAATAATAATATTTATTATAGAATTTAACATTGCATCAACCTGAAATAGGTTGATGCAATGTCATTATGCAGTTTTATATATTCCTATAATATAAACATGTAGCATAGCAACACCTGCAGATATCTTGAAACTAAAATTTAAAATATAATGTAAAACCGCTAAAGCCATTGAATGAAAGACACATGCAGTGACTATACATTGTTTATTACGGTTAGTCCGCACCCGAAATAAATATTTAGAATACCTGCGTTAAAGTATACATACATACGCGAGTAAAATAAATTGTAAAGCAAAAAATATTTATATGCTTACAACACTGGGCTTTGTAAATTGGCAGGGTAACTATCGACGGCAATTGTCAAAACACGCATTTTTTTATATACATGATCTTCAATTTTGTTACAAAATACTTAATTCTGCGGATGACTAGCAAGCTCAGATATAAAACAACAATGTGACCCTTTTTCCACGGGTTGGAAACATTCTGCCCTCACCCATAGTCCGCGTTGAGTTGTCAAGGCCATCTGAGGCCAACAATTTTAATAATACACAAAAAAAAAAAACATTTTGTCGTCTTCGAAAACGCATAGTAAGTAAATAAATTTTCTGTGAAATCTCTTATCTGTCACATGGCTTAGTATTGCAGTTATCCTTGATGGCCCATGTCCAGCATAGTATCATTAGGATTTTCTATTGAGAAATCATCAGCATAGAGTCTAGATGTAGAAACAGAAATATACCTGCTTTTAAGGCAATGCCTGCAAGCGTAACGAGAGAAATGCCGCTGTCTACCTGCCCGTAATACAAACGCATGATCTACAAGCTTCACTATATTCAAAATATATACTAAGATTCCCATATTCAAACTAAATAGGGCTCATTTGTGGGAGTACGGTATTAGTACGTAAATTATTCTACGTCAGTATATAAATAATAGCTTGCATGACTCATGGGTGCATCATTACATAGTTTATTCAAAGATATAGGTCACTTTAATATAAGGCAAAGACGTCTGGGCATGCATCTTAGATCCTTTACAGTGCATAGGAACGAGCTTATAATAAAATTGTCTGACGTCGAGGGAAATCTACATCTTAATTGTTGGCTCGGGGCAATTTTATTCGTTTTCATAGTATCTTTTGGGAATAAATGGCAATATTATTGATATTGCTATATATAGTTTTAACTTATCTGCTAACATTAAGGTGGATTGTTACATGTCTACGGTTTTGACGGCTGGTTCTATTTTTGAATGTTTGATACTTACATTTACGCGGTTCAGCTGCATCTTATATTGTCTAAAAATACTAGGTTTACTTACATTATTCAAGTTTTAATGTGTAATAATTTGATACTTTTATTAAGTATCCCTCAATGATTCCAGCTATATTAAGCAGTAACGTAAGAAATGCATAGGAATGTGTTAAATTGATTTCTTTGAATACTTTAAATGTCGTACGAGGTAAATATAAAAACACAACTGGCTGTATTTTGTCTGTGATCAATTACTCAACCGAACCTATTGGCTCAGAAAGGTACCATACGTGAAAAATATTCAATTGTATCGAAAGATTATTTATCTGAAAGTTCCTAATCCGGCTCCTGATAGGAAAACAATAAATTTTCGAAATGTAGCAATAAAAAAATAAACATTCACGATATTATCCAACTTTTGTTGAGAGAGGGACTAAAAGAAAAGATTACAGATAACGCGAAAAATAGCTTACCAGGCCACAAAAAACGCAATGTCGACGGAAAGCGATTAAACTAAAGCAATCCGTTTAAATCAAAAACATCCTTCACTAAATTAAGCAATTAAAACTTGTACCATAAAAATGTATTACCAAAAATGCGAGTGGAGCCGTTATTTCATGGCAATACTTATCGGAACTTCTAAATTTGCAGACAATAAAAAACAGAAGTTTGTAAAACTTAAATAATAAGTAGATGTTATAAAGACGGCGATAACAAATAGGCCAGCTATACAAATCAGTGTCTATGGGTTCCATATACAACGTTTTTAAAGCAGGCTGTTCCTGTTGAAATATAATAGAGTTAAACAAATCGACTGATTTTAATCGACTTTTATAAAATCACAGCAATTTGAACTTCTGTTACTGTTATAATAGTAAATATCATAATATGCTATTTTAACGCTGTCAGCTTAACTTGGTTCAGTTACCAGTGAACATAACTACTAAGGAAAAATTGTTAGACATATCTTGTGCGTAGTCTAAGCTTAATTGACTAAAGTCCCAATGACGTAATATAAATAGACGCGTCATGCATGAACATCATGGCAGTCAAAAACAGCGTAAATACTATCGGTAGCTAGACAGCTACTTAGACACAGGAAGAAAGGGAAAGAAAATTAAATGCCATCTACGGAATTCCTGTTATTACAGAGATAAATATATTTCTTTAATTACGTTGTCATTCTGTGGTGCATGCTCATTGGCCGAGCGCGAACACGTGACTGATACTATATCTAACTATTTCCGAAAAACACAGGAAGAGTTTTTTTTTGTTGTTGAGGATGTTATTCACTCAAGTTATTTTAATGTCACGTACACCCGCGGCACTGGTACGTGACTAAATGGACTTCTGGTAATTACCTTGCATTCATGTTGCCACTACAGAGCGCGGGCAACGTATCTATAGTTTATATATCATTGACTAATCCTATTGTTTTGGTTTACTAGCCATAGAATAGACATTATAGAATAGTCAATGACAGAGATATTTTAACTGAAAGTGACGATAGCCAACGGCTTAGGCATCAAAATCGTTAACAAAATTATAACGTTACGTATTCGACTGACTTAGTACTCGTGTTTTCGATAACCAGGGCCGTTCCTACCATAGGACGAACTGAATACCTACGGCACTTCAGTGGTAACGAAAATATATGTATAAATTAGCAGCAAAAATGGGCGCTATTGTGTGATCTCGTTCGATCCTAAAACTTGACTTTTATTGCCGCTTATAAAACAAAACACAAGCACACATCTTAAACATCAATATAACACTGTCTAAAAACAATAAGAATTAGGGTCAATCGAGCAACGCACTTGTTTTAATCAAAACGATATAGGGTTATACCCAAGAATTCATCGTTTTTCCTTAGTAAATAAAGTTAGTAGACCAATCACAATAAAAACTCTAAGCATATTTACCACTGAGCTAACTCCAAGACCTGCAACAAAAACAAAAGGAAAATATATAAAATAAACATTTTAAAACAATAAAACTTCATCTGTTTGAATACAGAACGCCAAAATGGCGGGAATAAATAAAGATCGCCGCTCCTTATTTATTTACGCCAAAAACTTTAAGTGAATTGATTAAAAGGAGAACGGTTTTGTAAGGCTTGCGTCATACAATGCTACTTCAGATTTATTAACCGTATTAATTACAACATCAGTAATGATCGTGGGAGTTAAATCGGCGAGCGTAAAATATGTAAATGCGAAACGTTTACATATCATTATGTAATCTCCACTAAACTAAAAGGTGGTACACAACAACAAGCATATAGACTCAGGGTTTTAAATTCCAAAATGGATAAACACAGACATAGTACAAAACTTTTTATGTGTATTGTTGCAGTGGTATGCCTCACGAATATTTTCCTAGTTATGTTTTAGCTCTCACGCAATTGAGAGCGAGCCTATGGCATCTACCGAACGCATGCCTTAAATCCGTTCTGCTACTGATAATTTACAAACAGATATCCCTAACAGCAATTTGTACGACCCAGCGAAGCCTACGATCAGCGGCAAATACGACGCGTGCGACACCAACGCAATAGTATTAATCACTCAGTATACGTTGTACAAAAAAATTTATAACTTGCCGGTTCAGTACAATGTGCCAAAATAGATGCACGCCATATAGTTCAATGGATGCACACAAGACTTTATGCTTAAAAATCTATTTATATTTATACATATGTATACTTATGATTATTATAATTCAGTGATGATCACTATGTGTAGGTATTGCAGACCTACTTAATTAATTTCGCATTGAGACGTGTCGTTATAGTCGGTGCCTGGCACAGACTATGTAACTTTGAGAGCATGCACTCTAACACGTGTTACCAACGATTTGATTGGCATTTATAAAATATGCTTCGTCTATTGGTAGGTACGCAAACTCGAACCTTATTTAACGAATGGAACTCGTAAATCTCCTGAGACTTTGTGATACTAAATCCTTCCCAGTTTTCCCAAACTTACGTAGAATATTTTATTACACACTTTTTCGTTAGTCAAGATTTTGTTTGCCTGTTACGTAGGGACATAAAAACGATTGAAAAGGGTGCTCTCAAGTAAAATTTATTTTAATTCTGTCTTTTAGAGCTTTAGTCTAATTCCTATCAAAGTAACTCGTAGAATCCTATTGAATAACAGACTATTTGTCATGACTATAACAAGTTATTATTGTCTATTTATGAATACGCGAAGGGAAGACATTGTATCCCTTTTAAAGCATGTTTCCCGTACAAAGGAGTGTTGATTTTGGTATGGTTAAAGTTTATAGAAAGAAGTGCAGAACGATACAATTAAAAATTAAATATATTCTTGTAACTAAACGATGAAGAATGAATTTTGATCAATGGATTTTATTTTCTATTCAAATGAATATAGATGGTAGTCTTTTTTTTCTAGAGCAGGGTCTCAAACGAGCAAACGGTACTGGTACTTATGGGTGCTTGCAATTAAATTGTTCGCTCAAACTATTAAAAAAGTTGTCTATTAAACAAACTCTCATAAAATTTGGTGTGTAACACTACCTTAAACCTAAATACATAATTTAATAACATTGTGTCATGTAGGTACTAACAGGTTATAGGTATATTTTTTAAATGTCAATTGAAAAGTAATTATGTTAGTCTGTAACTGACAAATAATTTTGTGACTGGGGCACTGACCCTTTATCTAATGCCAATAAAACTTAACTTGTTTATACTTCTAAATTGTTTCTTAGTAACAGCGATGTTTAATACGAAAGCGACTCGCGAATACTCGCGGTCACTATTGCAGACTCTAGACTAAGAATATTTACAGAATATTTTGGCCAATCTGGATATCGATTTTTCGTGCACAGCAGTTGTATGCTGCTGCGTAGAATTTTAATTAATTACTATAGAATAATAATAACTATATATTTTAGAATTACATTTTTAACAGACTTCAGAAAACTTGTGCTTCTGTTTAATTTATATGTACGCAATTATATACTGTATGTACGTATTGAAAATACTTTTATTAAATAAAGAAATAAATGAATATGATAGTTACAAATTTAGATTTTATTTTTATTTTAACAAATCCTAACTTGTACGATAAATGAGATTGTAAGTTTGTTTGTTACGCTTTCACGCCTTAACTACTCGACCAATCATCATGATATGCGCATACACGTTGTTAGGGGTAAAGAAAAAGACATAGGGACCTTTCATGCAGGAAAAACTACTGTTCCCAACGGGTAGAAAATTGACATAACCTACACGAGCGAAGCAGAGGGCAAACATAGTCTTATATATTTTTCATACAGACATAGAAATATTATAATGTTTATACGTTAAATTTAAGTATAAATCTAAAAATATCTACGTTATAATGTCTTAATTAATATTCAAAGCAGCTTTCGACACAAATTGCGAAGTTGTTTCGAAAATTAGTAATAATGCCATTTATTTGACAAACAAACAACTTCTCAAATAACATTTGATAAAAGGAAATTCCAAACGCGTGGGTGTCATAAGCAAAGTACGAAATTGGACGTCAAATATGGTTTTACGACGTTATGGAGGAAACCTTGACCGAGAATGGGTCCAAGTTAAAAATATCGTGGGATGTCAGACGTGTCGCAAATATTTTTAGGTCAAAAGCTCTCAGTGCGAACAGGTAACATTCGTCAATAATATTAATCGCACTGCCTATTAAAAGGAAAATGTTTCCAGACTTTTAGTACTCGTAATACAATACAAGACAAGGGCGCGTTGACGCGATGCTAAGTATTTAGAGACATTAATACCTATTATTTCCTGAAGTTTCGACGGACTTCTATCGATCTTAGATATACCTTTAATGCTGTTTAATACATATTAGCGTATAAGTTTGATTTTGTTTGTTCATTGATAGGCAAAAGCAAAACTGCTGCGAATCGAGTGAGGATTTTTTTTTATTAAGTCTTTAACCATGACATGCTCTTTATGCTTTACATCTAATTTCGTGATTTCTGTACAAAATATAGTGGTTAAAATAAATTATATTACCAGAATATAGTATAATTATAAATTATTAATAATATGTATTACTTATAATAAATATTAATAACCTTTTATAAAATTAGTATTTAAAGTTATATCGCTTAGTGACTGCTCGTATTCGTAGTTTCAATTTGCCATAATTACATTATAGTTGATGTTTTTGTTAATTTAAGACAAACCATAGCGGCCTGCTTTATACAATCAACTTACATAAAACAAGAAACATAGCACTCAAATCAGCCATTCAAAAAATATCTATTAATGAAATAGTTAGTATGTAAAACCACAACGTTGTCTTCATACCCAACGACAATTTCATATTAAATTTACATGCGTACCCTTGCACGACATCCTCGAAGAGGGCAGCGGTGTATCACACTCATATTTCAGCCAGATACAATTTTGAATGGACATAGTAGACGCGAACATAGTTCTAGAATTCGTAGTGCTACTAAAAATTGCTTGACAGAAAACCTAATATTCCTTTGACACAGTACTCGTATTTACTGCCAGTAGATAGTATTTAAAATAAACATTTAAATGTTTATTTTAAATACCTTCTACCGGCGCCCTTTGAAATAAACATTGAAATGTTTATTTTAAATACTATCTAAATCGATCTAAATAAATGTGATGATTAAGCATCAGAATGCCTTAAAACATAAGAACAATAGGTTTTTCGGATTATAAGAAAAAGTGGAGCATTATTAAAGGTTTTGTAATAGAAAATTCTCAGTAGCAGCACGAAGTCTGCCGTTAAGCCGTTATTCATCCGGGAGACGACAAACGGCTCGCTTCTAGAAAGACATATCTTTTTAAAAACAACTTTTCCACTTGGAATTGATATATCCTGTGTCGCGGTGAACTTTACAAACATTTAAATAACAGACAAAAAGAACAGCCAGACTCATAACAACAATTTGTGGATTACATAATGTTTTGTCCCGTGTTGGATTCGAATCCACGACACTCGACACAGTGATACTGGCAAGGCGACCACTTAAACTGCTACGCCATCCGTGCAGTCAAGTCACTTTAACAACATAACAGGCGATGATGATGTAATACTTTTTCACCGGTGGTCATTTGTACCAGCTTCGTCCATAAACTGCCCCGCTGCTATGCGCGGGGTTAACTTTAATATAAGCAGGATTAAGCCTTAGTCCACCTCGCAGGTCCAGTTCAGGTAAGCAAGTTTTACACATCTTCAAGAATATTACATGCTGGTTTCCTCACGATGTACAGAGACATACAGGCGTAACTCTATGAATGTATTCAGTTAACCTATTGAGTCGCAGCGTCACACCGGCAGCCAGTCACTGTAAGTTTTCTATTGTCTCTGGTATTTCAACAATTAATAGGTTAAATAACAGTTCTTACAGAATAGTTTATAAAAACTGCGAAATGAACTTAAAAGTTGTGCTGTCTCATCCCAACTTGTGTTCCGAATCATTTTCGGAATTTTTGTTGTATATGGAACTACAAAAGAAACACTTAAGGTACGATTTATAACGCACAATACTAACAAAATATGTAATTTATTATTTTAATAATTCAATAACATAAATTTGGCAATAAAATAATAATAAACAACCTTGTGCGCAATACACGTCTAAACTGGTATGGTATTACGTTCAATTATGTAAATTCGACATCATCAGATTAGAGACAAACTATAATCGGTCAACGCCTTTAATATAAATTAATAGATCTTTATTAAGGTGCCGTTTTAGCACATATTTACATCTATACAGATTATTCTACTAAAGAAATATGTTTCACTAAGCAGTAATATAGTCAGTGGGGAGACCAACAGATTGCAATGCAGAGGGTCTCGGGTTCGAACCCACGTCGCGCACCTTCGATTTTTCGCAATTTCGCGCACCTTAGATTTCGCAATTTCGAAAAGTCATATAACTTCTGAAAGTCAGACTTTCAGAAGTTATATGACTTTACGAAATTATGTGCGTATTGATTGACAATTATCGCTAGCTTCGTGCCTCGGAGAGCACGTTAAGCCGTCGGTCCCGGTTGCCATGAACATCTATGGCAGTCGTTATTGGGAAGTCAGTGCCCTATAATATCCTGACACTGGTCTAGCCTTAGGGTATCGTTAGCCTTCGGGTTGCGGAGGTCAGGTGGCAGCCGCTCCGTGTAAAAACTGATAGCCAGTCAAATCCGGTTAGACCAGAAAAGCCGACTCCAAGTGACTTGGGAATAATAAAGGCTAGGGAGAAGATATGCTTTATATAATAATATTCCACTGCTGAGCCCGGTCACTTCTCAGTGTGAAAGAGACATAAGGCCATATAAAAACTAAACAATGAACACAACAAAATGGAACTCTTCTTACCAACTTCATAACAATGCTACTAAAAATACACCAGGGCGGATCTTAACTCAACCGAACCCTGTGTAGGTTTAGTTCGTTCTTCATAACCGATAGAAAGACTTTTTTGCAACGACGATTTGTTCGGTCAGAATGCTGTCACATATTGTGAAAGTACTGCATCCATTTATAATTTGCGTTTACTGCTACCATAATGAAATGACAAACTAGTACGATCATAAAAATAATATCGATTAAGAAAACATATCAATATTATTTTGAAGTAGGTACCTATTTATGTTCTTGTTTGTATCATGTATGGTATCAAACTATACTAATGCGTCGATATAGATCGATTATTCGAGTACATATTAGCAATACGTAATCACAAATGTATGTATCAAACCGTGTTTCGAATATTTGATTAGGATTAAAAAACAACGATAATGGGTAGTTATTTCAAAGTAGCATAATTTAATTATTGGTGTTCCTATTTACGCAGAATGAGCTTTATATTATGAAGTCTAGCTGTGTTTCGCTGTTCTTGGGTTGAATATGTAAATTACTGGATTCCAAGGTGGTGTTACATTCCAACCATCTTCTCTATTTAAATTAGGATGACTTTAATTCTTTAAAAAAAAGTTACTGGCTACGCGAATCATACTTGGTAGGAATCGGTGTTCTTTCGCGAGTGGCAAACTACTGCCAAATCTCAGGTAGTGTTTGTTCTCCGGTAACACGTGTTCACCCGCATAATCAGAGTTAAATTAATAGCAAAACGTGATAGTGAATTGATCAATATTTAAATATTTGCTTTTTGTATATACCTACTACAATGTGTCACAGTTACAATTTTATCACTATATAAAACATCCAGCTGGGTAAAACACATTTATATTAAAATTCTTTATGCATACATATGCCACACATTTCTATATCTTCAAAGAGGTGGAGAATAGGATATTTATTGTCGTCTATCGAAAACATTTCCGGACTCCGTTACTAAAAAATCCCGAACAGTAAACCTAATAACACTTTACCCAATGCTCCAATACCACAAATGGGTTGGTCACTGACAAACAACTGCCTCGTTATTTCTTCATTCGTGATAGATACTCTTTCTTATCAGTTTATCACACTAAAATAAGATTAAGTCAACGAAAACTGTGGATGCTGGCTACTAATATTGGTCCTGCTTATCAAGATAATACAGCCATGACCTTGGTTATGGTTTTACGATGACCAAAGTATTATTCACTTACTGTCGATCTAACCAACATTTTTAAATTGAAATATATTTCTCAGCTTCTATAACCTTGTGGTTAGGTTGGATTTTTGACTGCTCGGATGGCGTAGTAGTTTAAGTGGTTGCCTCGCTACTGCTACTGTTACTACAACGAGTGCTGTGGGTTCGAATCCCACACGGAAAAAAATTTGTGTTTTCTACGAAAGGTTGGTCCCAGTCTAGTAGATGTGATTTGTGTCCATTGGTTGAATGTTTGTAAAGCCCCCCGCGACACACGATTAATTTATAGTTCAGGAAGAGTGTTTTAAAAAAAAAAAGCAAAGTAATTAAAACGGGAAATAATTACTATGATTACAGAAAGCAATGTGGATTTGAGGAGGATATAAAAACTAAGTAAAAAAACGGAGACAAAGCATCGCCATATCTATATCATATGACGTGCCGGTATTTCGATTGGCGTCTTTTTAAAGTTCTCCACACACCACAGTGATTCAGGTTTCATACAAAGGCGGTCATAAATACACAAATCCGTTATAAAAAGTATTTTATTATTTTACACGTTGGAATATATTTAGGTAAACGTAAATAATTAAAATTATAATATATTATATAAGTTTAAAAAATTCTTAACAACATTTAGGTGTAAAAATGTCTCGCAGTAATTTTATTTTAGACGATCGATGTATCTAAAACATTTTATATTGCGAATTTTAATAGTAAAACTGTAAATAATGGTTATTTGTATTAACAATAACCACAAAAGAATAAAATAAAATAGCAAAAATACATAAAATAAGTTTATTTTCTAAATACAAACAACCTACAAACTATACGAAATATTGGCAAAATTACCTTTAAATACATAACAAATCTAAAACAGCTTTTGACAGTACACTCTTTTTTTTGACAGGTAACTTTCGTAGACCTGTTATGAAGGGATCTGAATGAAGAAGAATACTATTAATTAAATCAGTATTGGTCAAAATGCGACTCATTTTTCGCGTGTGATTTCTCCTAAATGATTTGATGTGTTTGTTAGTTGCTTCAGCTGCTTCTTCAGACAGCTCTCCAATTGACAATAAAGCGTGATCAATAACATTAGCACCATGAACTAGGACTTTGTGAACGGAAGCAGGCATGTTATACCACGGATACTCGGCAACTAATTGCCGAGCTGTCTCTAATGCGAACTCTTCGAAGTTCGTCTTATTAATGTTATATCCCGAATTTAAACATTGAAGTATGATCCAGCAACGATCTAGGAGATCTTTCTTGATCCCAGTAATTTCAGCTGAAATTTCTGAGTTCGAGAAAAACCGTCTGGCGGTATTACCATCGTTTGAGGTCCCGCTTCCGCCACTTTTGGGCTTATCCACTATAAGACCTAATCTTTCTCTAAATTGAGTCTGAATATATGTTTTTTTTGCTGCAACAAGAATTTTGTCATTTTCAGATCTAGCTTGCCATTTTTTAACATCTAACTTGTATGTGACATGAACAAAATATTCAAAGAAGCGTATTAACGCGTGAAGAGGTGATAAACCAAATTCATATTTACTCTCATCGACTTTCTTGTTTAAACATTTGTCAATTTGGTTCATTTCGCTGGGCAAGGCATTACAAATATAACACTTTGCCATCTACCGTAGTAAATTGCAAGCAATGAGTAACGCGGTATTCCTCATCTTCTTTTTTGAAAACAGTTTGCTGTAAGTTACTTATTTTCTCTTTAAAATATGCTTCTTCCTCAACTGATACTGCAGTCGATTCTTTCAAATATCGAAAGCGTACAGGCCTACAGTATCTAGTTGACGAAGGACGAGGATTTTTCCACAAAACTACGGTATTTTCTTAAGTATCTAATTTCAAAACAAGCTGAAGTGGCACATATGAAGTAAGAAACAAGCTACCGTCTTCAATAGTGGCGTCAGAAAAACACTGTTTATATTCAGAATGCCCTGTACTGCCATCGAAACCCCATTTCCCTATCAAAGCTATCTTATCCTGGGATTCTTTAGGTACCCTATCCAAAACAACCTTTTGAGACTTGAGAATCCGATTGGCTGTATGATCTAATAAACTTTGAAGTTCGACTTCGGCAGATGATTCGAAAAGTCATATAGCTTCTGAAAGTCAGACTTTCAGAAGTTATATGACTTTACGAAATTATGTGCGTATTGATTGACAATTATCGCTAGCTTCGTGCCTCGGAGAGCACGTTAAGCCGTCGGTCCCGGTTGCCATGAACATCTATGGCAGTCGTTATTGGGAAGTCAGTGCCCTATAATATCCTGACACTGGTCTAGCCTTAGGGTATCGTTAGCCTTCGGGTTGCGGAGGTCAGGTGGCAGCCGCTCCGTGTAAAAACTGATAGCCAGTCAAATCCGGTTAGACCAGAAAAGCCGACTCCAAGTGACTTGGGAATAATAAAGGCTAGGGAGAAGATATGCTTTATATAATAATATTCCACTGCTGAGCCCGGTCACTTCTCAGTGTGAAAGAGACATAAGGCCATATAAAAACTAAACAATGAACACAACAAAATGGAACTCTTCTTACCAACTTCATAACAATGCTACTAAAAATACACCAGGGCGGATCTTAACTCAACCGAACCCTGTGTAGGTTTAGTTCGTTCTTCATAACCGATAGAAAGACTTTTTTGCAACGACGATTTGTTCGGTCAGAATGCTGTCACATATTGTGAAAGTACTGCATCCATTTATAATTTGCGTTTACTGCTACCATAATGAAATGACAAACTAGTACGATCATAAAAATAATATCGATTAAGAAAACATATCAATATTATTTTGAAGTAGGTACCTATTTATGTTCTTGTTTGTATCATGTATGGTATCAAACTATACTAATGCGTCGATATAGATCGATTATTCGAGTACATATTAGCAATACGTAATCACAAATGTATGTATCAAACCGTGTTTCGAATATTTGATTAGGATTAAAAAACAACGATAATGGGTAGTTATTTCAAAGTAGCATAATTTAATTATTGGTGTTCCTATTTACGCAGAATGAGCTTTATATTATGAAGTCTAGCTGTGTTTCGCTGTTCTTGGGTTGAATATGTAAATTACTGGATTCCAAGGTGGTGTTACATTCCAACCATCTTCTCTATTTAAATTAGGATGACTTTAATTCTTTAAAAAAAAGTTACTGGCTACGCGAATCATACTTGGTAGGAATCGGTGTTCTTTCGCGAGTGGCAAACTACTGCCAAATCTCAGGTAGTGTTTGTTCTCCGGTAACACGTGTTCACCCGCATAATCAGAGTTAAATTAATAGCAAAACGTGATAGTGAATTGATCAATATTTAAATATTTGCTTTTTGTATATACCTACTACAATGTGTCACAGTTACAATTTTATCACTATATAAAACATCCAGCTGGGTAAAACACATTTATATTAAAATTCTTTATGCATACATATGCCACACATTTCTATATCTTCAAAGAGGTGGAGAATAGGATATTTATTGTCGTCTATCGAAAACATTTCCGGACTCCGTTACTAAAAAATCCCGAACAGTAAACCTAATAACACTTTACCCAATGCTCCAATACCACAAATGGGTTGGTCACTGACAAACAACTGCCTCGTTATTTCTTCATTCGTGATAGATACTCTTTCTTATCAGTTTATCACACTAAAATAAGATTAAGTCAACGAAAACTGTGGATGCTGGCTACTAATATTGGTCCTGCTTATCAAGATAATACAGCCATGACCTTGGTTATGGTTTTACGATGACCAAAGTATTATTCACTTACTGTCGATCTAACCAACATTTTTAAATTGAAATATATTTCTCAGCTTCTATAACCTTGTGGTTAGGTTGGATTTTTGACTGCTCGGATGGCGTAGTAGTTTAAGTGGTTGCCTCGCTACTGCTACTGTTACTACAACGAGTGCTGTGGGTTCGAATCCCACACGGAAAAAAATTTGTGTTTTCTACGAAAGGTTGGTCCCAGTCTAGTAGATGTGATTTGTGTCCATTGGTTGAATGTTTGTAAAGCCCCCCGCGACACACGATTAATTTATAGTTCAGGAAGAGTGTTTTAAAAAAAAAAAGCAAAGTAATTAAAACGGGAAATAATTACTATGATTACAGAAAGCAATGTGGATTTGAGGAGGATATATAAAAACTAAGTAAAAAAACGGAGACAAAGCATCGCCATATCTATATCATATGACGTGCCGGTATTTCGATTGGCGTCTTTTTAAAGTTCTCCACACACCACACGCGTCAATTTTTCGTATTAATTTTACTTTATGAATCAATTACGGCAATTATTGTAAAAGTTTTAGAGTATTCATCGCTACATATTACAAAACAGTCACCCGCCGTGTCTGTACGCGATAAGCTCAAAAACTACTGGACGGATTTTCATGCGGTTATTCCAATAGACATAGTGATAAGGAAGGTTTAGGTGTATAATTTGTTAAGGTTTTGTACTACCCGTGCAAAGACGGGACAGCTGGTGAAAATATATTTAATTTCTTGAGCTCCGGGTTAGACAAAGTGGTATCAAGGTTTTCTTTTAAAAACATCGCAGTAGCACGACGGAGTTTCGGTAGAAAGCAATAGACTGGCCTCTGAACATGAACCTTAATATAGCTAGCGAAATGTACGTGTCCATACTCCTCTGTCTATTCGGGATATACATTTTGAAATTTTTGTTATGTTTATATCAAGCAAGTAGTTTTTGATCGCGATCCTTTTTTTAAATAATATTTAGCCTACGTTGCTCGGTGATAATATAGGTTTCTATTGGGTAAAGAATTTTTTAAATCGGTTGAGTAGTTACAAACAAACAAACCAAAAATCAAATCTTTTCTCTTTATAATATTAGTATAGATATAAACAATACGTTATGGAGTTTGTTTACATGAATTATTTATAGAAAATATTTGTGTAAAGAATGTACGATATTCTAGCAACTATAACAATTGAAAACTTTTGTTTAAAAAGCGAATGCCCCTTGAATTTTATGTAAAAAGTTTTTCTATTCGCAATACGAGTATACTAGGAGACTAGCATAAAATGTTGTTTTTATTTCTTTACAGATCATTAATTTCTCCATACTTATTGAAGCACCTAGACTGAGAACAATCGTTCGGCTTTTAGACAATTGATACTTTGTTTCGTTTGAAAATGCGACGTCACTCCAGGTTAATATATTCTCGGGTTCGATTCTCGTGTCAAGTAAAATGTTAGAGGATTCAATCATCATTCGATCAAGAAATTTTCAGTAGCAAGAATGTTTGCTCGGTGAATAGACTCGCTCCTATTACGTTGGACCTACAACAATATCTAAAAATTCTGTATTTTGTATGTTTGTAATAAATAAAATCATAAACGACTAAATGGATTTAAAAATTCTTAGACTATTAGCTCTTATCTTTATCCAAAATTAACATAAGCTATAAAACATTACGCTACGAGCTATGAGAGCGAAGTTAATCATGAATGTGTTTAAAACCTTGTGGACAGTTAGTTCAGTTCATATTATTATAGTTTTTGTTATCCTATGCTTGAATAAAAATAAATATTTGATTGCATTACAATACATATTGCTATGTAATTATTGTAATTTCATCTTACGTTGATACGTAATATGAATCTAAACTATTCTATACGGATTATATTGAGTTGCTTTTAAATTATTAGAATATTTAGATTTACATTTACACTTCCTCCAACGTGTTGGTTGCCTTTCAGCAACCATGGTTACGGGGAGGCTTAATGATATTATAATGAAGTCAACGAAGTTTGGTTATGCACCAATATTTTCTATAAAACGTAGGTCTATATCTAAAACATATTCTGCAGATGTTTCGCATTATATTGGATCCTCAAAGAATACACATCTTAAGGTAATAATATTGGAGAACTCATTTGAGTTGACCTTCAAAAACCTTTTTTAGCAAGCGCAGAGAATTTATACAATAACGAACAATAAAAATAAGAAACCAGCCCTTTTTTGGATGTAAAATTGGCCATATTTTGTTCATATAAAATGTAGCGTATATCACCCGGATTATAATAACGAATTGATTGACACCATTTTCATTAAAATCCGCTTAGTAGTTTAGGCGCTATGGTGTAACATATGTTACAACAAACATACATAGACTGCTATAGCCTAGTGGGAGACTGTTAGACCTCGCAGAGGTCTCGAGTTCGATCCCATGGCAGATCAGACCTTCCGATGATATCTGCGTATTAAATAGTTATTTATCGCTCAGTTTAACGGTGAAGGAAAACATCGTGAGGCAACCTGCATGTCTGTGAGTTCTATATAATGTTCTCGAAGATATGTGAAGTCTGCCAGCCCCCACAGGGCCAGCGTGGTAGACTATGGCATATCCCTTCTCACACTGAGAAGAGGCCCGTACACAGCAATTGAACAGTTAGTTACAGGGCTGATAGCATACAGAGTTAAATGAAAACACTAATAGCCTTTTATCCGAGACTTATTTATATCTTTCTTAAAATCTTTTTTTTTGTATAGGCTGCTAAAAAACAGAACATTTTATTACAGCTTTGCCGTAGTCGGGTAAAAAAATAATCATCAAATCAGTCCCGTTATATTTTCTTTTTTTTGGATCATCTCTCTCACTAAGATTAATTTCTGTATCGCGAAGGACTTTACAAACATTCAAACAACAGATACAAAGTACACCCAGACTCGTAACAACTATTTGTGGAACACACAATTTTTTGTCACGTGTGGGGTTCGAACCCATAGCACTCATTGCGGAGGCAGTGGCAGGCGATCACTTAAAGTAAATTCTACTACTATCATATTAACCAAAAGTAAATAGAAAGCCGTCAGAAAATATGCTCTACCGAAACCGTTAATCGCCCTCGATCCTTCAAGATGCGGTGTCAGTTTCAGTCCATTACGCCCCTTCGTACCCGACGAAACGGGAGATAATGTTATCTTCACACCTGCTTTCACTAATAAGTTCGCGAAACCAGGTCGTGTTACTACGCCGGCCGCAAGAGATCTTGGGGAAAATCTGTGTGGAGTGGAGGTGAGTTAGTTAAGGTTATGATTATGAGGTCTAGAATAACATCACGTGAAATGAGCTTCATACGTTCTTATTTGTCAACTAACTAACGAAAGCATGAGTAATGAGACATATAAAATGTAAGTTTTACCTTTTTAATATCGAAGTAATTTATGTCTGACTAATTAAAAAATAAGAAAAATAAAATTAAACTGTGGTCTCTCCGTGATCATGAATCAGGTACGTGTAAATCTAAATAGTTCAATAATATATAAGTATTTGTATAATTTAAAAGTAGATAAGTTTAATATTAGTAGTAGTTTAAGTTTTAATAAGTATGTAAAAGTAGTGTTTAAAACACTATTATTACTTAATTTTAAAACTGTAAACTACTATTGTTAAACATTTTAACTAGTTACTGTTTACTTCTATTTAAGCCTTAAAATAAATATATTAAAAGGTAAAAGGCGTATTTAATATAAAAACTATTTAGATTTTAATTTTACATTTTCCCTGACGTTTCGGTTGCATTAGCAGTTGCTTTTCAAAATTATGTAATAAGTGTTTTATAAAAAATAAACAACGCGACAAAATCCCATTAAATTTTTTTAATTTCAATAGTATGCTTGTGTTAGTAGTGGGTCCACATTGGTAGTACAATCGGTGACATTGGAACCCGCGATCTCTCAATCGTAAGTGTAATGCCTTATCTATTGGGCAACCGCCACTTTTATTATCTTAGGAGCGAGGTATATTTGCATTCTGTTTGAAGTAAAAGTATATTCGTTTCTGTTTATATTTTTTACGGTAGTGGTTACGCTGCGTCCTTGGTATTGTTTCTGTAATTCCATGAATTTCACAGCTATGTACGGAACGGTTACTGCGTACCATTAAGTGGATTGCTAGCTAGCGATGTGCACAACTGTATTTGAAATCTAATCGAATGTAATGTATTCTAATCATTTTCGAATGGACAACACTAATAATACTCTACGTGCGTTGCGTCCTTTACTATGCTAAGTATGTATCACATTGCGCCTAATTGTATTCGGATACCATTTGAATATAATTAAATATGCGTGTCACTATTCCTGGCATGTTTGCTACTAAAGACAATAAACAAAAAACACAAAATATTTTTCTCTATTTTAGCAAATAGTTAGAGTATAGTCCAGGAGTCTGACCTTTATCCGGAATATGATGAAAAAGAAAATAGTAACCAAAAATATAAGTATCAAATCTGTAATCCAATTACAGTTAAGACCGAATTTCTTAAACAATAACATTAGCAGAAAGCACGGGACAAATAAACAGCCAGTTTTGCAAACAACTTGTAATAACTTGAAACGGCCGAGTCTGTCGCCCTCTTCATAACGAAAACAAGTGGAATGGTGCTATTACAGTTATTGTTTAGTTCTTTGTTCTCTCAGTGGCTGTAAAAGGTTGAGAATTCGAAATCCTTTTAATAAGTCCTATTATTGAATCAGTTCGTGTATTATCCTTACTTAATACACGAACTGATTCAATAATAGGACTTATTATCGACGCTGTTAATACTGAAGCATGTTTTACTGACTTTGCTCTTCTCTACAATGAATTATCGACTAGCTAACTGTGGTTCTGCCTATGTAAATCCCGAAATTATACATATTAAAAGTATCTCATCTTTTAGTCCAAGAAATCAGTCTATCTATTTGTCAAGTTTCATCCAATTCCGTTCAACGATTTAGGCGTGACTGAGGGAACAAACATCTAACCATCTTCGCCAACTTTCACATTTGTATATTTGTAGGACATGGATTGTTTTCCAATGATTTTATTATCGGTACTTAAGATCCTAGAAATTTTATGCTTGCGTTTCGGTTAAGTAATTTAATGGTAATGTTTCCAAGACCTTTCTTCAAGACCTTGGTTATCGTCCTACTATAGTCATAAAACGCTACATTATTTCGATGTGATCCTCTGTAGGATTTTTAAATCGAGCTGATTAAGATTTTATTGAATTTTGTTGATTCTGCTGTATTCATGCCTTTTTGGATGCTATAGACATTATAGATTTTACACATGTTACGGCTGAATCGTGTCACAAACACATGATTAATTTAACTCCTTATAATTATGGTTGACCTATATACGTGACCAAAGTACACAATCGGCCAAAATAAAACTATAATGGTTTCAAAACTTACAAATGTTATTAATATTGTATTTTCTATAATTTACACGTGTGACGTTATAACAAAGCGAAACATTACAAATAAACACGCACAAATTTATTTCAACCAAGCTCACGTCATATTATAAATAACGTCAATACGAAATATAAATTGAAGTGTAAACTCTTTGCAACAAAACTTTTTCTGTTTATGTTTTTAAATTGGGAACGATCTGATACTGGCCGGAATTGTGTTTCGTTGGTCTTTGAAAATATTTCAACGACAAAAGATACGTTGAACTTAAAAAGAGAAAGAGCAGAAATATTTAATGTAACTTTTTCTTCCGAATATTATTGTCTTTCTTTCCAAAATGTTTAAAAGATTTTTAAAGTCAGATACATTAGATATAGCAGATATATAAAGTATCTTGCCACAGAATAAATAATATTATTTGCTTAGTTAATGGATGATTCATTTGTCATTACGCTAGACAGTGCATAAAATGGCACTAATAATGAAATCTCAAATTCGTTATTGGGTCATGTATTTTGATTGATATTTTTAGGATGTTTTCTTAGTAGCGACACAGAGTCCAAACTTGTGAACGGAAACAATAGGCTGAACCCCTATTATGGCTAGTAAAATAAATTTGAGAAATATGAGAGAGATTAACACTATGACTTTATTTTGGGATTTGCGGGGGCGTAATAACATAAAAGTATGACTATCTAAGTCTTATTTTAATTTTAAAGAAGTAAAGAGTACATTAGTTTTATTGCGATTACAATTGCTGTGTTCATTCATCAAAATATAGATCGAATAAAAACAGTACAACACTTAAAGTTGTCAATGTCTTTCCAATACATAAATTGCCAGCAAAATCAATCTTTAAATTATTTCCTTACAGACAATATTTAAATGAGCTACATTTTTATCAAAGTTTTTGTCGAATCCTTTTCCAATGACAGGATAGTGACAGTTATTAACAGTCTTACAAGTTTAAATTACTTTTTAAATTCAAAAAGTTTCGCTCTCTAATGCCTGACACTTAAAAGTCTTGACATAAATTCAATAGTAGCTCTTTCGCGCCATTTCTCGATGCTGCTAGCATCCAATATGACAAAAAGATTTGAGAACTTTTTTAACGAGTGGCGATTCGTCGCCCTTTTTCGTTTGTTTTTAGAACCGTGAACCTTGTTTGTACTCTGAGCTGTTTGCTTTTTTATCTTGTAATGGATTCGAGGTCAGTGATATTTTTAACTAATAATAAAAGAATATAAATAGGTTTATTCAACTCTCGCTTTCGTGCTTTACAAACGCAGAGTATCTTATTATACGTGACTGTCTCCTTAACGCTATGGTAGTTAATGTGACTACTATGAGCGTGCTATAAGGCCTTGGGTTCGAATCTAGGTTTGAGCCAACTTGTATGGTATGTAGTAATGGGGGTTTTCTCTATTAAGAAATTCTCAATAGGTATTGCGCCTACTATACCCAAATAGACTTTACCCTGTGTGTCAAGAAAATAATAATCAGTACTATTTTTTTTACACAAACACGTTTAAAAAAAAATATGTGTCACATAAGCTTATTGGCAAACCGATCGTTTTGATTATTCAGGTCCATATGATCACAAGTTAATTTAAAAGATACGTAGAGATTCTGGTATCTTGTTCAGCATTAAACGATTAACTTGTTAAATTTATGCTCTATCCCCTTTCATAAACGGCACACCGCACTGGCACTCATATATTCCAGCCAACCTGCAAAGCCAAAATCCGTTACCTAATCCGAAAAAAAAATGGAAATCACTTTGTATTTCGAAGCGGCATCCGACACGAATTCTTCGATTTCCGAATATAAAATAGGAGTAAGATGGCGCAAGACGGGACCAAGCCATACAGGCTCCGTAAAGTACCGAACAGATTTTTTGAACCAAATAATATAGACATTGCTTCAGTGACAACACTGTCAGGTCAAACTATACGAAAAGAAAAGATAGTAAGAAAATTGTACAAATATAGATGTAGTTTTGCAGATGGTAAGATTTAGGTGTACGGATTTATTTTATCGATATCGAAATTGGAATAAAAATAGAATACAACATATATGAAAAAAGAAATGGTGTTTAGGCTACTGAACTGATTAACGCAACGTTTTAAGTGGTCATCTCGCCATACGTATGCCAACATTCATTTTAATGGTCTAAGAACAAGTGTAATTTGCGTCTGTTATTTAATTTTGCTAAACAGGCATTATACCAATAGGAGAAATCGTCTTTAAAAAGAACATATTTTCTTTTTTATATTACGGAGGTATTTACACTTTCAAAGCTAGTGTTTCCAGTCGCCTTGTCGTGACCATGCAATAATGCACTTGCTGCATTACCACTGCAAAGGACCAAGGTCTCCTGAAGGAACTCTAGAAATTGTAAAGCGATTAACATAAAAATATATTTCTTTATTTTATTTTGATGCTATACTTTTATGTGAAATGTTATTGACTATTATAAATCTATTTTATACAACGTAATGGTGAATGCTGGTGCATAAATTAATTAAAATATTCCGGAATCTATTGAAGCCATAGCTACGTCTTATTTTTTTAATGAGACTGTTCATCGGAGTCGCCTTTTCAAGTCCTTTTTCATGAACCGCGTTTTCCCTCGCTTATAATTATTTTTTTACTTTGCAGAAATATAGAGCATGCTAGAAATAACCCTACGTTGTGTTATAAATATATGTAATAAGCGGACCAAGATACCTAAGACACCATAGGGAGACGTTAGTGATATCTCCTTAAGTAGTTTTGGAAAACTGATGTCAATTGCTGTCAGTAGAAATCATTAATACTTCTTATTATTTTTCTATTAAGCCTTTTCCCAGTACCTAGGGGTGGCTTCCTATGTCTGTCTTCTCTATTAATTTATATTTAGCCCTGTCACAGCGTGTATTTTTCTTTCCTCTGGTATTGCGCTAGTAGCACAGCAATCCTTTTTTTGCGAGATCCATAACACTATATAGGCATAAAGTAATCCAAAATAATAAATTAACTACACACATAAAGATTATTCTTTAAACATTTTACATAATTATGTAATTTTCCATTACGCACTGGAAACTAACCGAATTAAACCTTACAAATGCAAAACATTGCAAAAGAAATCAGTGTCAACAATAAAATATTTTTTAGGAATTTGCCTGAATATTTGCCATCCGCAAAATATGCTAATTTAACGGTGCTTATTTGTGTGAATGGTTTTCGGCTCGTACATATAAAGCGGTGTGCTGACAACTTAGGATGTCGTTATTTCGCCATCTTAATATAATATAGTATAGCACTAGTATATTTCTAAAGTCTTTACGTTAAAAAGGGTTGAGACTATTACCATCTAATGGACACAGTTTCTGAATTCGTGTACTCGCAGAAAAATCCAAAAAAACAATCCACTGCAGAATGTATTG
Source organism: Catocala nupta (assembly GCA_963675205.1). NCBI lineage: Eukaryota > Metazoa > Arthropoda > Insecta > Lepidoptera > Erebidae > Catocala > Catocala nupta. The sequence goes on along the minus strand of OY776103.1, from coordinate 12,055,582 downwards.
ACATGTATAGAAGAAAGTTTACTACAAAGATGTGATTGAAGACTGCTATTTTGGTGTGTGCCAAGTGACGTGTTGGCGCTTAGTTAGGTATGTAGATTCTCAGGTCAGCATTCAATGTGGTACTGCGTTTTTCTGTTAGGAAAACCTAAGCAGCAGCACGAGTTCAGGCAGTGTGGCGACATTAATACAGTCTTAAATCTGTACGTCTAGCTACGGATTGCCACTTCGTACAATCCTGGAATATCTCATCTCTCTTGTTTCCAAACCTAAACGTAATATAATATAATCTACGACTCCCTACTTTCTCACAAACAGTGGGAAAGTAATTTATTTTATAACACCGCTCCGAACCCGATTAGTGCGATTTTAACCTCGTTTAAACTTAGTATGTAACAGAGAACTTTACATAAATAAATATCAACGCTCAACTTTTGTTGAATTAAAAACTTCTAGCCTGTATTACTTTTAAATTAACTTACTTAAAATGTTTTGTTTTGATATACTTTCTTCTTAGAGAAAGAGTCGATAAGTTAACTTTTGTTTTGCTCCCGTTAAAGTTCTTATATTTATATAAAAAAAACAGCTTTCGTATGTTTGTGACTGCAAAACTCGTAATGTATTGACTTGAAATTTTTATACAACGTTGCATTTCTATATAAGTGTGCATAGGTGACGTAGTAGTTTACATGCTTGCCTCAACGCTGCCACTGCGTCGAATCTTATGGGGGGTTCGATCTCCACACGGGACATGAATTTGTATGATTCACAAATAGTCGGCACTCGGAAGACTCGAAACGAATTTGGGTTCTCTTTTTGTCCGATACTTGGATGTTTGTAAAGTCCCCCGCGACACAGAATTTATTTTAGTACGTTTAGATGTTTTCTGGTGCTTAAAGGTTTTTTTTTTACACTCTCTATTCTAAAGTTCCTATGCGAACATGTAATTAGAAATATCAGACTGAAACACAGCAAAGCGGGATTAGCTAGTAGTTTCTTTATGATTAATATAGTTTTAAATAATTAACCAGTTTTCGGACGCCGGTGTCCCGAAAAAAGATTTTATTATCATGTCTTAATATGAGTTGTCAGATTAAAATGTCTCGACAAAATCCGTATAATATAGTTTAATTTCAATGTGTAACATTCGCGTAAACGTAAGAAGATATCATTACACAACTTCGTAAATTCTGATCGTATAACCAGAAAATCAGAGAGATCAATGGATGTATTTATTTACGAACCACGCACCAGCTAGTTACGATGTTTGTCTTAAAATTTACGCAACCTACCATTCAATACCAAATTATGTTAGGTTGTTCTATTCCAATCATACCTTTAAACAACGTGCTATATTGATATTACCGGATGTTCAATGGATACTCAAGGTTTATAACTGTTCCTTTAGTGATCATCATTAATTTATAGATAGGATTGCTATGTTAAAACACTATATGAACACGCATTTGCTATCTTGAACTACCTCGATGGCGCAGCAGTTTTTTATGCTGTGCATGAGGTCCCAGGAATAATTTCCGGGTCAGACTAAGCGTTATAGGGATTATCTGTCAAAAAGTTCTGCAAACAGCACGCAAAAGACCCAGTCCAAAATAACATGCGTCTAATCTAGAGTTCTAGAATCCTTGAATCTTTTAAGATTTTCATGACAAAAAATGCAATAACATTTTCGAACCCAAGCCTTTATACCTACAGCAGTCACATCTGCTACCGCTGTGCCACCGAGGTAGTCAGTGTGTTTTCAATTATTAGTCATCATCATCATCTCAGCCGAAAGACATCCATTGCTGCGCATGAGCCTCCCCCAACTTTCTTTCCACACAGACTGGTCTTGAGTCTTACCAGGTTGTTGGTCCACATTGTGGGGGGCCTACCCCTGCTGCGGCTTCCGGTGTGATGATCAATAGGATCGACCCAAAACATATTTGGTGATGTGTATATAACGCGCTTCTGCCTACCCCTTCAGGATAAACTATGAATGTACACTACTATGTATGTATACTAAAATTTTACGATCATGATTTAACTACATTACGAAACTCCCGATCTAAAATTACGTGCGTCTTATCTAAACTATATAATCAATGTGCTGTTCCACCCATATCTATAGTGTTGCTATTTCTGGTGGCCATAAAACGGATCCGTTCAACCGATTAGTATCAATTCTATGTTCAATTGTCGAGATTTATGTAGTACTGCACTCACTATACCGTCCACTAGGGTCGCCATGACACTGCCCGGATAATTTATAGTTATTTACTGACCATCGTAATGTATTCTGGAAGCTGTTAAGTGTTAATCAGATGTTTTCCTGGTCTAAGCGTAAGCGCGTAAAACTTTTTGTGTGATATATCAATTGTTTTCAGTATAGTGATGTTCGATTATTATTATCGATTCAATATTCGAATGTTAAAGTAAGCAAATGTATACATAAAAGTAATCGTTATTCAAATGCGTTTAGCGTTTATTGTAAATTTTTGCCGGCGGCTTCGTACACGTAGAATTTGGAAGTAGGTACCAATCTATATTTTTCTTTCTTTGCATGTAACAAGAAGCTGATATACACATACAATACTCTACTTCTAAGCAGTGCATTAAGATAAAATATGTACCAGGTTTTAAATTAGACCTCTAGCAATACAACTGTGAAACTGCATTCAATTTTATGCAGTAGTTTTTACGTAATGCGCGTAAAATCAGACAGCTAAAAAAATAAAAATAATGGCTTTGGACATTCCCCTCTCACATCATTTTTCATAAATATCACCTTTATACGGTTATCATTTACAATTACAACCAGTTACAATTTTATTATATGTATCTATACATATAATAAAATTATATCTAATACGCAAACTAATGTACAGTGAAATATTAAATAGAAATCTGGTGCTTCTAGCTGAAATATAAAGTTGTCAACCCGAACTGTAGTTTAAAGAAAAATATTTGAAACAGCTTAACGAATCTTTGAATAATTAGTTTTTCGGTAACAATCTCGCATCCCTGGTCTAGATAGACTACTTTCAACAGCTATTAGTATTGTATGGTATTGTATATGTATAGTTCTATAAACATAAAAGTGCATTGTAAATAGTTCTTAAGTAATCATGTCATATCATTATGTACTATCTGTAATTTATAAAGGTAAATAAAATTATTATTATTATTAAAAAACAATATATATATATATCTTCTTCTCCCTAGCCTTCATTATTCCCAAGTCACTTGGGGTCGGCTTTTCTAGTCCAACTGGATTTGACCGGATATCAGTTTTTACACGGAGCGGCTGCCACCTGACCTCCGCAACCCGAAGGCTAACGATACCCTAAGGCTAGTGTAGTACCAGTGTCAGGATATTATAGGGCACTGACTTCCCAATAACGACTGCCATAGATGTTAATGGCAGCCAGGACCGAAGGCTTAACGTGCTCTCCGAGGCACGGAGCAGGCGATAATTGTCAATCAATACGCACATAATTTCGAAAAGTCATATAACTTCCGAAAGTCAGAGGTGCACGACGTGGGTTCGAACCCGAGACCCTCTACATTGCAGTCTGTTGGTTTCCCCACTGAGCTATATATATATATATTTTAAATTTACGTTCAAATGAGAATAGGTATGTTTTTCGTTGAGACAGAAAACATAAATTTGTCTACCAGCTTGTATTAAAATAAATATACGATATACCATAACAGTTATAGTAACAAGACGAAGAAATATCTATACTAATGTCAGATAGTCCCAGTTATTTTTCTGTTCAACAATCATTATAGGTTAAATAGGTTTATGTGTTTGTCTATAAGCCTCATGTCGATCGAATTATTTTGTTTGTCTGCTTTTCTCACATGTTTTCTACAAATTTTGTGCGTGTTTATTGCAAAAACAGTTTATTATATTTTTATGAAAATTATGTAAACAATTTCATTAGTCATTCATATATGGGATGTAACAGAAACCGTTTGGCATGCTAGTCTCTGCGGCTGTGCTAGTTTGCTTTCCTATCGGATTATGAGAGTTAGGGAATAGAGAGTGTACTTAGGTAAATGCACACACTTTAAGATTCGTTAAGATTGGTGGCTGTAACCGAAATTTTGTCTAGAGAACCTTTTATGTATCAGCTAGGTATTATGATATTGTGAACCTAAAACAGCCTTATGCGCATCGGAGTTTCACACCAAAGGCTTTGTACCACTACACAATAATGTGAGTCTTACTTGACCAGTTTTTAATATCTTTTGTGTTTTACTTTATAATGTACTAGATTTTGCCCGCTGCTTCGCACGGGTTAATGTAGATTTATGTCAATATACATTTTTAGTAGCCGATGTTATTTTGATGTATCAACAATAATACTGTAAAGTTTCATCAAAATCCGTTCAGTAGTTTTTGCGTGAAAGAATAACAAACAAACATTCATCCAACCTCATAAAATTTCACTTTTATAATATTAGTAGAATATTTCAAAGTTTCTAAAGCTTTCCAAGTTTGTAGCTGATTGTACCTATTACAGTTTTTATGATAATACATAAATAAAAGGTCCTAAAATAACCATGCTAAAAGACCCAAAAACAACCATGTTTATTTTTATTACTCCTTATAACATTTAACATAATAACATAGATTCTGGGTATTTTCAGCTGGCTATCTATCACGGTTCGAACGATAGAAGACCTTTGAAGGTTAGGTAAATAGACGGCCGTAAGCTAAGAATTGGGGTAACGTAGGCAGCTTTTAGGTACGGACACCAAATATCAATAAATCGCGATATATACAGGGTGATTTTGAAATCGTGTAATTCCTTTTAACCACGCATTCTACTGGTGATATAGAATAAGCCTGACCATATTTTTTCTTAATTAGAATAATGGTTTCGGCAAAATTAGAGTACAGATTTTTTTCATGAAATTATTTCATATAGTCATATTTTAACCACCTGACATAATCTTAATATTTATTTAATTTAAAAATAATAACATAACAATAACTGATGTCGTAAATAATAAGGGGCAATAAAAAGGACCGCCCGTTATTAGTTACGACATTAATTATTAATATGATTTTTTATTTTAATTAGTAAAAAATTAAAATTGCCTCGGTTGGTTAACATATGACTATCTGACACCATTCCACGAAAAAATCGGAATAATAATTTTTCAAAAAAATAAATCTAATTAAATAAAAATATGGTCAGGGTTATTCTATATCACCAGTAGAATGCGTGGTTAAAAGGAATTACACGATTTCAAAATCACCCTGTATATATACAGGTATATATATCGATAAATATGTGGTTTTGATTGAATAAGCGATTGGCAAGATAGGTTGAAGTGGTTGCCTTGGCGTGCTACCGTCTCTAGTGTTGTGTACAAAAAGTTTATGGTCTACAAATAGTTGTTTCAAAACTGGGTGTTCTTTGTGTCTGTTCTTTCAATGTTTGTAAAGTCCCTTACGATACAGAAATTATTCCTAGTGAGAGTCTATAAAAAATAAAAATACATGAATATACCTTCATACACCCTGTATTTTGTAACCAAATAAACGACTTAACATACAAAAATATCAAAATATAACCGAGTTAATAGGTTTATTAGCAATAAATGCTGTCACGGGATAATTCGACGATTCTCAATACTCGTAACGCAACTGTAAGTATAACTCGAAACGAAATACTAATGGCGTCTATATCAGCCAAATTGGCGGCAAATATATGAAAAATTGATATTTGGCGCCAATCCAAATGACTAAATAAGTTTGTCGTGGGCTAAGTGTAACACACTGAAATATTTTTTTACGCATACACAAGGCCTTGTAATGGTAAGGGAAGTCTGCTTAAAAACAGGCATCGATGTTTTATCGATATATCGCAGCTCTACATCGATGTTTCAAGATGCATCGATTAGAAAACAACGTTATGTGCCAACAAATACTGTTTCGGAGGTGTAGTGTATGCGATTACTGTGGATGAGACAAAGTAAGGCCAAGTTTTCCTATCTATAAATTTTCGGAATTCTCATTTCCATCGCAGAATCTGAAATTGAACCCGAAAGACGGCAATCACCAATTGCCAAAGTCACTACAGTGGATATGTAGTTGTAATGCTCCTCTGCCTACATCTTTGGGGTAACGGCGTGAGATCATGAACAATGTGCCGATAGCTAACTGTGTGAATGGTATTCTCACTAACTGCTTGGGTTACAAAGCCACATTTTATATGGTGCTGATAGTTTCTTTTAGTTTTGATACTCCTTGTTTACAACATAGTGTGGCACTTTGAAACCCTATGCACCGCAGAAATACATTTAAAAAGATTATATAAGAGATTTTTACAAGTTTAGTATACTTATAAATATAATATACTTTTTCAAGTTTAAGACTTTCCGACTTTCACTTAGCTCATTTTTAGATTGTACTCTTATAAGATTTTAAATCGCTCGTGATGATATTTGATGGCGTCATCATTTCCCAATCGTTGATAAATTTAACTATGCATTTATATCAAATAAAATCAAAAAAAATTCAATACTTCTATTTACTAAAGACCACTGAAACGGCAAAATATAATTGATTTTCTAGAGAAACTAGCTTTTTACTCTTCGTTAATTAAAATTAAGACTTCATTTTTCATTAGAGAAGTTTAATTATACCTCAACAACAAAAGAATAGACTAGTTTGACAGTTTAAATGAAACTGTAATATACCTTTACTTGATAGGTCCGCTAACAACTTAAGTTTTTGTAAACAAAGTAATAATAAAAAGAAAAACAATAAGGACGTCAATCCGTTGCCACAAATTAAGTAAATACTGGTATAGATAGATGCTCGACTGAATACAGCACGTCACAACGAAAAACACGCACATGGATAGACTTGTGCGTACAGCAAATTTCGAATCGAGTGCATTCGAGTGTACTTCTTGATTCGTTTTTTTTAGCAAGTGTAACCTGATTTAGTAAAGTCTGATGTGGGAAAAAAGTACTACTATAATTTTATACCATAGAAGGTCGCAATCTACTTGGCTGCAGACGTTTTGCCAGGACAGTGTGTTTGAGAACAGAAAATGATATAGTGCATATATCGGGATTTAACGTTAATAATATGGGTTGTTCCGGATTCATCCGATGACATTTCATCTTACGCTGTTTTTTTCCTAACTCAACCTATTTACGTTCGTTACTCAACCGACGACAATTATTTCAATTTTTAATTCTTGATTCATCCTATAAGTATTCCTAGCTCAACCGATTACGAAATCACCTAAATGCTCTAAGTTTTGTTTTGACGGCCTGAACAAAACATATTGCTTTCGTAATCTATACATAAAAATAAATAAAATTGAAGTGTCTGTTTGTAATTTCAAAATAAGAGCTTTTTACTAAATGCATATGCAAGTACATACGGTACTTATATAAAAACGGGTAGTATTTAACTGTACATCAAAAAAATACTAATTGCACAGCAAAATATGTATATTTAAAGAGATCAAACTAAGTCGACGGAGCCCCGCTGAGCGGGGCTCCCATTTTTGGGTTTGGTTTAAGAAGGAACCTAACATAACCTAATATTGAGTGTACATGTGAAGCAAATATTTTATTTATACAAATAGGAAAATAACTATTCGTTATACAATATTCTAATAAAATATTAAATATCGTTTTGCTATCCGTATGGATAATAATAGATTTTCGGTAATATTTGCCACAGGTAGAGTAAGGAACACATTTCGGTTGAATAAAGAAACTTTATTAAAATATTGTAATCGGACCAGTTAGGAATACTGTAGTAGTGAGCGATAGCTCAGTGGGGAGACCAACAGACTGCAATGCAGAGGGTCTCGGATTCGAACCCACGTCGCGCTCCTCTGACTTTCGGAAGTTATATGACTTTCCGAAATTATGTGCGTATTGATTGACAATTATCGCCTGCTCCGTGCCTCGTAGAGCACGTTAAGCCGTCGGTCCCGGCTGTCATAAACATCTATGGCAGTCGTTATTGGGAAGTCAGTGCCCTCTAATATCCTGACACTGGTCTAGCCTTAGGGTATCGTTAGCCTTCGGGTTGCGGAGGACAGGTGGCAGCCGCTCCGTGTAAAAACGTATATCCAGTCAAATCCGGTTAGACTAGAAAAGCCGACCCCAAGTGACTTGGGAATAATAAAGGCTAGATAGAAGGGACCACTTAGGAATACTAGTTTAGGATGAGTAAAGAAATAGGATGAGACGTCATAGGATGAATACGGAACAACCCGTTAATATATGTATAATAAAAACATAATTTTAGAATCGCGAGAATATACCAGTAATCGCTGTATGTGAACAGCGATTACTGGTATATTCTGCACAAAGTGTTTTACCAAAGTGCCTTCACTAGGTTCACTAATGCCATCTCAGATGTGGGATCACCTTGAAGTCTGTTCTTATTTTAATGACGGCTTGAATCACTTTCTTCTTTAAGGCACAGGGACAAAATACGCCCTAAAGCTTTCTAACTCTGGACTGCTACTGGGATTATCTCGATAGGAAAAGTCTATACATTTTTGTTTGCTAGACGCAGATTTCGAAATTAATCCATACACAAGCATTTAAAAAAAATAAGCAGTCCCTCCATTAAAGCAAACGTTATAAAAATCTATTAAATTGTCAACAAATAAGCTAATGTATCACAAAACTACAATGTTACGCGTTTTTCCAAGGCAAGCGCTTTCTTCGAAGCCAATCCTTTTAACATCGGGCTCCATTCTGAGAAGATCTCGCTACAAAATGATTTAAGATAAGTTCATAAGCCGTTTCCGTTACGCAGAAATAATATCTAAGAATACTACTTGGATTTTATTTTCTGTTCATAAAAGGATTTATTTGAAACCGCATGTGGTTTTGGACATGAGAACAAAATGGCGATGTTGTTAAGAAGCGCCTTCTATTAATAAAATCAGAATTAAATTATATTCAATTTGAACTTATAGTTAGGGATTGCATTACCGGAATAAAAATGTAGGTATCCTACGTGTTCTGGGCATGATTTATATTGAGCCAACAAACATACAATCATTCTCCAAAATTTTTCTTTTTAAAAAGGCAACATCCGCACTAAGAATAATTCCTGTCTCGGGTGACTTTACAAACATTCAAACAACGGACAAGGAACACCCAGGCTCAGAATGACCATATCTGGATCACACAAAATTTTGTCCCGAGTGGGGCCAAATCCACAACACTAGGCGCGGCGCGGCAGCCACGAGGCGACCACTTAACCGCTTATCGCCATCCGTCCAACTTTCACATTTATAATATTAGTAAGACATATTTGGTTTTCACTCTTCCATGATTGCCTTATTCATTGCCTTAATATACAAACCTAATTTTGTTGATTACGTTCTCACATTTTGGCTATTAAACCGATTTGGATCAAATTAGGTATAAAGTTATTAACAATCTAAAATATATTTTAAGAAAATACAACTCGGCACTAATATTTATATATTAGATCTATAATATTTCTGTTTCGGTTATTTAAATAACATTCAAACAACCACAAAGAACATCCAAAGCAACTATTTATGGACCATATATAAATTTTTATCCCAACTCATACTCGGCATAATGTCAGTGCCGAAGCGATTTATTTAATCTACTTTGTCATCCGTGCAATCAATATGTATTAAAGACTAACTGTCCTGGATAAAGTAGGGGTCTAAAGCGGAAAAAACAGGCATAATAACTAAACAAGATTTCAGTCTGTCTTGTACATTAGCAAAAAATATTGGACACGTATTTTTCTTTAATCCCATAATCTAATAATAGCGAAGGTACAACGCGTTTAAATTTCGTCACTTGTCGGTACAAAGTTTACAAAACAGTGACGTCATAAGCCTCCACCACCCGAACTTTAATAATAGTATAATGTGGATCAGACAACTCACACCCTGTAACACACACAGCCACTCTATTCACAACTCAATCACAAACTATTGCTGATGTACACTTGGCTTAGGCCCGTGCCATCAGTTTTCTCTCCGGTTAGCCGAGAAAATAAAAGCAATACAAATAATAATAATAATATTCTACCACATACACACAATGCGTTATATTTAGTAAATATTTCTTGTTTTATTTAAACGAAAAATAGGTGTCCAATATTTTTTGATAATCTAAAATATGGATTAATTAGAATCACTTATTTTTAACCCTTCCATCATGTCTATTATTAAAAGCAGTTCAGTAGTTCCAGCGTTTGTTAATCACAAACAGACAAACTTTTTTCTTTATTAAAAGACGTTAGTATAGATGATACTAATATCATGGTCATCCTACGAACGGAACATTTTAAAACATTTGTTTCGGGGTCCCTAATGAAGATACATGAAGAGGTCATTCTTTTGGCCCCTTGTTTGTTCGTATGTGTCGAAAGATTGGTACACGGTCACTTATATTATTCTAATTTGATTTGAGTTTTATATAAAGCTATAATATATGAGGTATATATTATTGACTCGGTGGCATAGCGGTAGTGAATGCGGTTGCTACATATGAGTTCTTACGTTTGATTTTCGGGTCAGCGAATGTTATTTATTGGGTTTTTCTGTCAAGAAATTCTTATTAGCAACATAAATTCTGCAATTGTGTCAATTTGATAGTTATATAGCCCGCAGAGAGATTTAAATTATATATAATATGTAACGGGTATTAACGCGCTCATGCATCCAGTCAGATTGTGACCACGGCCGGTGTAACCGGGTCGAAACGTCAACCATATAAAAGGTAAATATTATGCATGGTCACGTTAATACCCGTTACATATTATATATATATATATATATATATATATATATATATATCATGCAACGCGAAAGTTTAAAAGTTGAGATTTAAATTATTAATTTTAATGTCTTTGCTAGCTATATATAAGGAATTACAAAAATCATACCTGGCCAATGACGGTGTTATACACATGTACCTCTTTGGAGAACAACAACAAACTATATAAGTATGTTTTGGGGTCCCTAATGACATGAAAAGATGATTCTATTAGGTCATTGTCTTCACGTTTTTAAGATATCTAGTCATTTGGGTTCCAGTAATTACTGGTATACCTGTTATCACCACGAATTAACCTAATGGCTTGTGTTAGAAGCACAGAACAGAGAATTTGCTTTGCATTTCGGTAGTTCAATGAGTGGAAATTGAAAACAGGACCTGTCGTTTGCTAGTCGAACGTTTTATCTGCTGAACTGTCTGTTTGTACATATGTCGAGAGATTCGAACGTTGCTATTTCATCAACTCTAATTTAAGTTTCGTACAATGCGATGTCAGCATTTCATATGTAAATTATTCAAGCAATATTTATTAGCGTTCGACAGTGAATAATTAATAAAGTCATATATGACTGGCATATGTCAATTAATTATTTATAATGATTAATTAGAATAAAATTTTAATTATTCTTAAATTAATTATGAAGTAAGGTTATTTGCACGTATATATCGGTCACGTCTGTATCTGTTAATGTTTGTATATAAGTAAAAATAAGTAATTGCACGCTCAATCAACTTTTGATTTAGAAATTGACAGCAACGATGGCGAATTAGAATATCCCATGACTAATAAAAACAAATAATAAAAAACGCTACCATTGCGCGTCCGTGACCCCTAAGGGGGAGGCAAGAAAATTCATTGTGATTGGTCGCGAAAAAAATACCAAATATTTTTCGGCCTCGATGGCGTAGTGGTTAGTGTAACCGACTGCTACGCCTAAGGTCGCGGGTTCGATTCCCGCACAGGTCAAATATTTGTGTGCATGAACATGGATGTTTGTCTTGGTCTGGGTGTTTCTATGTATAATATGTATGTATTTACAAAAAAAAAAGTATATATGTATGTTTATCCATTGTCTAGTACCCATAGTACAAGCTCTGCTTAGTTTGGGCTAGATGGTGTTGTGTGTATGTTGTAGAATATTATACTCCCCGTAGGGGTCACGGACGCGCAACGAACGAAACGTCCATGACTCCACCGTAGTAGTCATGGACGTTTCAGAGGTTAAATGGTCGCCTTGCCACTGCCGACTTGTGAGTTCGTTACCCGGGACAAAAATGTGTGTGATCCACAAATAGATGTGCCGAGTCTGGCTGCTCTTTAGTCCGTTGTTTGAATGTTTATAAAGCCTTGTGTAAGTTTATTTTCAAAATTTGGCCTTGAAATACAAGTATTAATTTGGTTTAACTATAAACCTACAGACGATGAGAAAATCAGTAATTACAACACATCAATCAAAAGCAATTAAGCAAATTAATTCTAATTGCTGTAAACAACTTAGAATCTGTGATCTTAGTAACAATTCACAATTAATTCAACCTCATTTGAATATTATGCTGCAATTATTTAATATCGTTTTAATACCATAGACTAAAGAAGAGTTAGATAATACTAATTGAAAACTAGAGATTACATCCTAACTAATATTAAAAATGCGAATGTGAGTTTATCTGTTTGTTAGTTTGTTACGCTTTCATGCCTTAACTACTCGACCGGTCATCATGAAATTTCGCATGCACGTTGTCGGGTACAGAAAAGGACATGTGGTACCTTTCATCCAGAAAAAGGGACTGTTTCTAACCCAACCTACTTTTACGAGAGCGAAGCCGCAGGCATAATCTGGTAATATATAATACAAAATAACATTCGACAGATATTCGAATACAAAAGGGTAGTTGTCTGTTTGATTTTGTACGTAACTTTGCACGCAATAGCATTCAGAAGAAATTATTTGCACAACAGCAATAAAATTAGTTGCATAGTGAAGAAGTAACTAATGGATTCAATTCTGATTTGCGAGAAAGTGGGGGTGTAGTGTAGGTATATCGGTATTTTCCTAGCACGCCTAGCGTAGTGGCAGTTTCGCACGAATCCGGCTGGCAAATTATGCGAATCGACATTTTTTTTGTTGTCAATTCGCATACCTTTTTCTAGAGACGGCGTCCGTCGCCGTTTCACTCTCAAATTTATTCGATGAGTGCGAATCGGCATCCAAAAATATACATACATACATAGATCCACGCCTGTTTCCCAGAGGGGCAGAGGCAGAGACTACGGATTTCCATTTGCTACGATACTGACACACTTTTCTGGCTTCATTCACTTTCATCACATGCCTCATACACACTCGTCAGTTTAAGGTGCTCTTAACCTGGCCTTTGTCCAGAACACCTCCGACCTGTTCGAGATACGTTCGCCTAGGTCTTCCTCTTTCGACTGTTCCATTCACACTGACTTTATAAACTTTCTTAGTCAGCCTTTTCTCGTCCATTTTTTCTACATGGCCAAACCAGCTTAACATACCCTTTTCTATTCTTGTCACTATATCTACTTTCATGGCGTGGTTTTAAGTCAAGTCTTACCTAATAGAGGACCTTATTAAGTGAGCCTATTGCCGTATTTGAAGAGGCTGACAGCGGTAGACGGCTGCTATTGAGAAGTTTTTGACCGAGAACCCAATTACCAGACTCGAGAATCGAACCCTAGACCACATAAACATCAGTCGTTTTATCGCTGCACTACGAAGGTATTTGATTAACAATTTCTGTTACAAACTGTATATTATTCAATAAAAATACTTAGACGTTACTTAATATCAGGCGGTTGTTTTCTTCACTTATCTTGTGCTCGAGTGCAACATAAAAACTAAAATTAGCACCACGGAAGATAGCGGCGCAAAAATGTGACAAACGTACTAAACGTGAGCACAACGGTTATTGTGTTTTTTTACAAGATACGGTAGCATATTGTATGTGTTTTATTTGTAGTATTTATTAGATTTTTTCTTATGAAACTATGATGGGGCTTACATAATGATTACCATATAGGTATTATTTTCTTTATGTCTGTTTGTTTATGAGAACTTCACGTAAAACTTCTGAACGGATTATGAGGCAATATTCACAGTTTCATCCATTTCTGTTCAGTAGAGCTGGAGTTATAGTGCATAATGTGATCCATTTTGTAGTCACACCACGAAAGTAGTAACGTGTTCTGATAAACAGTAATAAATTCACCTCTTTTTACGTGGGACCCAAAGATAGTTAACTTAATAATAGTCACCACCAACACCAATGTCTAACTCTAAAACGTTTATTTATGTAATCATGATCGATAGTATTGAATTGCCTCCTAATGTTATAATTAATGAAAATAACTAATAACACAATTTGAAATTAAAATAATTATTAATATTATTTTTTTAAATTCACTATTTGCACGCCATAACGGCAAGTGTTATTTTAAGTCCTAACCGGTACCAACAATTATAGGCAATTATATAAATTGTAATACTTAAACCTTGATCCCTATATTCTACGTACCTACCTATTACAAAGGCGAACCCGCAAGCGAGAACTAGTTACTTAAAACGACATAAGGCAAAACAGGTTTATCAAAATATTTATCGACCATACCGTGCAAATAATTGCGGGGAATAATACCTCTTTAGCGAACATAGCGTGGCCGAACCAGCACTGGTAATCGACTTATAACAATGTAAAATGTGACGCTATAATGTTACGAATAAATCATCTACGTCCCATTTCGTTGTTGAATACCAGATTTTTGTACAATGGTACAGCCAGGCATGTATGCAGGCCTCAGTGATTGGTCAAACCTATACAGCATGTATAAGAAAGGTGTGGTCATATCTAACCGTCATATAATATAGCCCCTATACAATAGAAAACCGACACAAATAAATTACGTATGCATTATTTTCTATAAGATATACCTACCATTTTGTATTTATCGACTCATATAAGTACATTCTAGACTGAACCAGAAAATGACCTGGCGTTACTTTGATATTGATGTAATGCGTTAGTTTCGATGTTTAAATTATAAATAAATGAAATGTTTGAAATCGACATAAAATTTTAATTTTTTTTATCGAGGGTTTTGGGCGAATGGATTATATATCAGATATATATTATGGCCCTAAAATATGGCTACATCTTTCTTTTACACACTGTATTGATAACCTATAACATAACGGTTATAATCTACGGTTACCGGTGGTGAGCTAATGGTTGCACAAACTGCGCACTAACACTCGCGTATTGCAAACCCTCCCAAAAATAACTGATTGTCCGAATATTAAATGTCACCTGTTGATAAAACATCATTTCTTAAGGCGAAAACATAGGCACAGGTACTTTCTTCGCCACCGTTGCGCCACCGAGGCATTACATTAACATTAAATTTATAGTATTATTAGAAAACTTAAAAATATCATCAAATATAAATAACGCCTACGTAATAATGTCCGAGCTTAAATAATGTCCGGAAATGTACTGACATCCCGGACATACAATCAATCTTCTCTTAAAAGTATTAATGAAGGAAATTATTCCAAGCATTTAAGATGTTCCGTTTGTAAAAGCGTATCCGGGAACAAATGAATTAAAAAGTATATTGACGACGTGTTATGAGTCGATTTATAAATATGACCACCTACTTGTTTTGTTACACGTTATAATATATCGAACTCATAATAAAACAGCGACTGAACTCAAAATTTGAATGTAAGGCAATTTGAACTCTAATTGTGTGACTATAAATTCTAATATTATATATACTCTTGTCAAGTAATTGCAACCGAGTTTAAATTTGCTTAATCCAAAATACTCAGATAAGTCTGTGTTTTATTAAGAGTGCGAATGTATGTATATACCATTAAGTTAGAAATTTACAGGCGCCATGTCGTTAACAAAGTTTTGACGGCATCATATGGCGGGAGCGTAAAACTGCGTCTGTTAGTAAATTTGTTTAAAAAAAAATATAACTCCCGCTCTAGGCATGTATCCTATCAAATATTTACACAACGAATTTGGAACCACCATTTACGGACCACACAATTTTTTGTCATGTTTGCGATTCGAGCCAACAGCATTCGGCGAAGTGACAGTAGCAAGATGATCACTTATCCACATCGCCATCCATGTAGTCAAAAGTACGTAGGTAATGTAAAATTAGTAAAATTATTTTAAAAATATTACGCAATTAAGTGATGAAATAATAAGTACTTTTTTTGGTTCAAAGGTACCCTATGTGTTTTTCTATTCCCCTGACAATGTGTAGGTATGCGAAATTAGATGATGATCGGTCGCGTAGTTTAGGCGTGAAAGCGTAACCAACTTACGTTCGGATTTATAAAATTAGTTAGGATTATTTTTTATTAGATACCAATATACATAATTTAGACAGACGGATAGAGATAAAAAGTTGATAATTAATACATAGGTATCACGAAAAAAAGATTTTAGCATCTTATAATTTTTAATAAAGCCAGCATCAAATCAACACTACAAATTTCTATTTATAATGGACACACATTAATTAGTTTAATGTTTAAACATTATTAAGACGAAGTGGTGTGTGGGCCACAAGATGAATTAATCAAAATGATTTATATAGTGCGTTAGTTAATATAGCTTTAAAATGGGAAATGATGCGGCGACATTAAACTTTTTAATTTTGTTTATGATTCTGTGAACGGCTTTATTTTATTTATTATTTCGTTACTGGTAACATTTTTACGATATGGTTAAATACGATCGATTTTATTTTACGGTTATTTTAATTACTTATTATTTTAGCATAGATTATTGACTATCAAATTACTACAATTACTTTATTTTAAACAATAAACATAAATGATTATGATTGATTACTATTGAATATATTGTAGTCAATATTTAATAATTCTCTAAACATTGACTCGACTATTATTCGTTATGCAATTAGTTTTAAACCTATAAATTATATTACGTGTAAATGAAGTATTAGGAAAACAAAATGAATAAATAAATATATTACAAGTAATATATATATTTATTTATTTCATTTCCAATAAATACTTGTAAATAAATATACCATTGAAAAGTAACAGTAATTTAAATAGTTTTCAAAATGATGTATGTTTATCCATTGTCTAGTACCCATAGTACAAGCTCTGCTTAGTTTGGGCTAGATGGTGTTGTGTGTATGTGGTAGAATATTATATTATTATTATTATTATATAAATATAGTGTTTTCAAGTAAACCGCGAAAAAACCGTATGAAGTAATCTTTTCAATCTTGCGCTTGTCTCCGAATCGTTAGGCAGGTGTGCAGGTATTACATTTTCATAACTATGCTTTTATGTCTGTGTTTTAAGTCTCACATAATAGCCAACGTTTTCCGACCACAGATCCAGACTACTTGTTACTACTGAGAATTAATTGAGAGAAAACCTTAATAACACCTGACCTGGGTATTGAACTTGTGACCAGCAGTCGCATTTACTACCGCTGCGCGACCGAGGCCGTAATGATAATACTTAACGAATTTAATAAATGAGGGCCTTTAAAACAACAGCCCTTTTTCAAGCATAATATATAATTTACATTTTTTCTACCCAAATATATTTGCCAAAATATACTAATGGAAAAGAGATTTCGTCTATTTTGGCAACCCAGACTGTCTGCCTCCACTCGTTGCTAATATTCCCAGAGCATGATAAGTGGGCAGTAAGCCTACGACTGTGCTAACTATCTTAACTAATATTATAAATGGAAATGTAAGTTTGTTTGTTTGTTACGCTTGCACAACTTAACTACTCGACCGATTTTCATAAAATTGTTCCCGAAGTATAGAAATTTATTAACAACATCTAGGTTAACGCGAGCGAAGCCGTGGGCCTCATCTAGTATAGTATGAAAGTTATGTTACCCATAATATACTAAAGCTAAAAAATAATGCCTTGCTGGTTGACATAAGTTTGGGTTTATTTTTGCGTACTATCGCGAGGTGCTGGATTCGATTTCTGCGTTTGGCAATGACTATTTGGGACTTCTATCATCTCTCACATGCATACATGCATTTTTTACATTTGTATCCCCGAAGCGGTAGATAGAGTTGTATTACACTCACATTTCGTTAAATATGGTTATATGTTTTGTCCCTTTCCTATCTAAAAGGAAGCGACCTTTATGCCATCTATCATATATATTACCAAACATCGTGCTGCTGTTGAAAATTGCCTAAAACAAAAACTAATAACACTTCGTCCAAACCTCTAATCGAATTTATGATAAACGCAATATGTCACGGGATTAACAAACCACTTTGATACTAAGTACAGATTACAAATATTACCTCTTTGTTTGTAAGTTTGGATGTAGCAATATCTGAAACTATCAACCCGATTTAAAAAAACCTTTTGCCACAGATTTTACAACGAACAGCAAAAATAAAGACAGCACGGATGGTGTTGTGGTTAAAGTTGTAGGTTCGGGATAAAAAAATGTGTGATCCACGAATAGTGGTTTCGAGTCTGGATGTTCTTTGTGTTCGTTGTTTAAATGTTTGTAAACGCGACAAAGGAGTCATTCCAATGCGAAAGTTGTCTTTCTCTGAAAAATTAAAAAAGGAAAGAGAATTTCGAAATTCTTTTTGCCATTTATTGTACAGGGATATAGGACATCACGCTTCGAGCCATAGGAGCGGAACAGTCATCATAAACGGAGCTGAAAGCGAGGGGGACAGCTAGAAGGATACAATAATAACATCACACTTCGAACCACGGGAGCGAAACAGTAATCGTAAAGAGAATGAAACAGCAAGAGCTTACTGGTTGTACGAATCAGTACGTATGAATTGTGTGAAATGACCGTTCGAAAATAAAAAATATTTTTTGTGTGTCGATTCGCACACATCGAATACATTTAATGGGTAAGACGAAACTTTCGTGCATAGATAGGGTCGTTCGTCAATTCGATGTGTGCGAATCTACACCTAAAAAGTATCATTTATTTAGATGTAGGTAAAGGTATATTTTAAAAAGATAGATTCGCACAATTCTGCTAACGGATTCGTGCGAAACAATTACTAAGCTACCGCGAGGGACAGCGAGTACTAGATTAAGGTCTCAAATCTATAGACAAAGGACTGACCTATCCAATGACGGTGAAACAAAGGGATGATTATATGGGACGGAAGCAGAGTATATGGGAATATTGGATTACACAATTAACCTGTACGGTTTAAGTGTTACTCTCACAGTTTACAATTCCAATCGCACCCGGGTTCCCTTTGAGATAAAACCCTGGTTCAAATTGGGATCCCGATGTGCGCTAACTATCTACGACACATCAGTTGCTAAAAATTCCCGAACCCGGTTAATTTTTTTTGATGGCAATCGAAATAAAATCCATTGTGTTCTCTCTCTCTCTTTATCCTTCAATTCAACTGACATCTATGTCATGTCAGGTCATGAGATTATTCTCACTCGTACATTTGGGCTTAAATGTGGTCTAACACCCTACGGTTGAGGTTCAATCGAACGTCATGAAACAAGGTCGATTTCCCCTTGCAATAATATTATGACAGTGACCATTGCTTCTTTCTCATGTATTATATTTACGTTATGTCATGTGCCAAGTTTGAATTATCTCATATAACAACAACTAACCTCCTTGTCCAAGATCTCTTTACTCCCTTAGAGAAGTCAACCTTAGCGAAAATAATTAGACCGTACATATTAAAGGCTTGCTAGTGCCAGCTTGAGCGCAAAATCAGATACAAGTGTATGATGCAACGCAACGCGTTAAACCTATTTGCCTAGTGTCTGTTTAGTGACCCTGAGATAAAATTCATTCTTTTATCAAGATGTTTTTTGCGCTGATATTGTGGCTTAATATTTAAAAAAAGAATCGTCGAGCAATGTGTAATTGGGTTTTACCATGACCAACATTTTTATTTTAAGGCTATTGCCGCACTAGGAATAATTCCTGAATCGCGGGGGACGTTACAAACGTTCAAAGAACAGACACAAAGAACATCAAATCTCGAAACAACCATTTGAAGATCACACATTTTTTGTCCCGTGTGGGATTCGAACCCACTACACTCGGCGCAATGGTAGTGGCGAGGCAACCACTTAAATTACTATCCCATCCGTAAAGTCAATTTGAAACTTATACACTTGTAAAGTGTCACACAATGACCTATTACGTTCAGCCCTTTAAAATAAGACAGATGTGTAATAGTGTTATCTTGAAACCGGCTATATACTAAAACTTTACTTTTACGTTTTAAATTAACAATGTTTGTCAAACAGTAATAATCCGAACTTATATAATAAATGCGAATGTGAGTTTGTTTGTTTATTCCGCTTTCACGCCTGAACTGCTTGATCGATTATCATGAAATTGCCCGAACAAGTTGTCAGGGGAACAGAAGAGGACATAGGATGCATACAGAAAAAAAGTACTGTTGTTAAACTAATGTAACCTAGCCTACATTTACGCGAGCGAAACCGCGGGCAATATCTATTTATTATATAATGTTGAATATATTGTTTGTTTGCTAAACGCACTAAACTCTAGTACAACCAGACTGACTTGAGTTTCTTTTTTTACATTTCGTAGTTCGTTTATTATAACGAAATATATATATAACATCACGCTATGTAGTATAGGAGATCCGCAGTAATCATAAACATGGATAAAACCGCAGGCGACAGTTAGTGAATAAATAGGCGTAAGTCTATGTGAAGTTTAGGTACAATATGAACATTTCATAAATGTTTAATGGGCATTGTGACATTAAAACTCCTTTTATCATTTGTTGATCTTGGAGTTTATTAGCATTTTAACTGTCTATTTGTCCTTGCAGAAGATTTAATGTTCTACGGACAATTTGACATAAATGGTGGCCTAATGTGACTTTAGTCATTTGTATTGCATAATGTTCTTTCTAGGTAGGCCTTAGTTCAGTACCTAGTGAAAGAGTGCTTAGGCAATAGACCAGTAGTACTAGAAGTTCGGTTTTAGTATGGGTTATTGGATTTTTTTGGAAAGGCTTAAATAGTACGGATGATGATAGGCTAGTGTGAATGGAACAGTCGCAAGGGGAAGACCTAGGCGAACGTTTCTTGATCAGATCGGAGACGTTCTGGATAAAAGCCAGGTTAAGAGCACCTTAAACCGGCGAGCGTGTTTGAGGAATGTTATGAAAGTGAATGAAGCCAGAGAAGTGTGTCAGGATCGTAGCAAATGGAAATCCATAGTCTCTGCCTACCCCTCTGGGAAACAGGCGTGAATTTATGTATATATGTATGTAGTACGGATGATGAAATTTAAGCGGTCATCTTGATACTGCGGGTGCTCCGAAGATTATTGGTTTGATATTTACATAGGATAAACAATGTCTGATCAACAAATACTCGATTCGATGTTTAGCGTGACAACGATGTTACTACTAGTGCGGAGAATCATTTTTGAGAAAGGACATTCTGCACTAAAAATCATTTCTGTGTCGCGGGTTACTTCACAAACATTTTACTAGGCTAATGGACTTCGGTTCAATTGACGCTTTGCTAAACGGGCAGTCTAAATTGTTGTTTTGTTTTTATAGGACTTCGCCTTTTATATCATAGATTGCACGGTAGTTAAAATAATATAGTAACCTTGTAAAAATACTTTATAAAATTATTTTTTCTATATTCAATGACCACTCAGTCTTGGAATAACTATTTAGTGGCTCCAAGCCTGAGCGTTATTAGGTCTGATACGTCCGTTGTTTTAATGTTTGTAAAGAAATACCGAAATTGTTGCCTCTTTTAAGAGACATATTTTTCTTTGAACACGGCAGTAGGTTTATATTGAATTAAATGGATCTAAATCCTGTACTATATTATAAATGTAAGGTTGTAAAGTTTCTTGGATGCTTGTTCATTGAATATATTATTTTAATGAAACTTGGCACACAGCTAGACAATGTTCTAGATTAATATGTTGGGTACTTCTTATCCCGGTTTCGTTCGCGTTTCTTAGTAATTGATTTAATATGGGTGTGATTCAAGTCTGACAAGCCGTGGAAATATACAGGTGTAAAAATATATGTATGTAGGAATATTTAATCATTTTACACTAAGATACACTTCTACCTTACTCTTTTAGGGTAAAGGTAATTGAGTATTACCTTATTTAAATATTTATTGCATTCCACAATGTTAGCTTAGGTGGTAGCTTATGATCATCGTGGACCCTGTTACAGCAGTTCAGGAGAGATGAAGAAAGATTTCTTTAAATTTGTATTATTATTTCAGGAAGAAAATAATAAACCTCTAAAGTATTTTTTTTTTAATATAAGTTTAATAAAGGCCGTTTGAATAGTAGCATCTTTATCTGCCATCACTTGCTTTTATTTTTCTACATTTGTATGCAACTACTACACTACTGGATTTACCCTATGGCGAGAGACTTAACATTCTCAAAGTATACTCAGACTCAATTGTTTGCGAATGAAATAAATTAGGTATATTATTTAAGTAAAGAATGGGCGTATTTTATATTCAAGACGTTTGAATGTATACATAGTTTTTCGAGTCTGCGTTTTCTTTGTGTCCGTAGTTTCAATCTTAGTTAATTCTTGCATAAATTTAATATCACAATTGTTTAATTTAATATTTTAAAACTATCATAGCTAAGAATAATTTTATTCATTTTTAAAACTGCGGACGGCCTTTATTACTGAATAATTGTATTATAGTTCGTATCATCGGTAAATTTAATTGAATGATCCTTTATAGTACTGAAAATATAATAAATGCCATTTTTATCGTTCAACCTAATTTCATATTGTATTCACTAACAAACATTTTAGTTTGACTCATATTTATATAATTATTTTAACGCGTATACTATATATTATTTGAAACATTTTCACGATATTCAATTATTATAATTAAGATTAAATCATAAATATTGATAAAGAGCCAACATTTTGTTCATCTAATAAAATCATTCATAAAATGATATAATATGCATTGACATTATTTTTTTTTTTTTTTTTTTTTAATTTATTTAGGATCTCCAACGAAGAATGTACACTGCAAATTACAAAAATAGTCACTTAAGGATAAGGTATGTGTACTTATAATAATAACAACATTAGTGGCAGATCTTCCTGGCCGCCTTCTTGTTTGTGTCACATTAAGAAATTTCTTAGAGAAAATTCTCTAAGTGTCAATCTAAATGAATAATACTGCCGCGGAAACCAAACTCATTATTATTTTCATCCCAATAACCCACTTATCCAACATCAATTATCTTCTAAAATACAGTTTTCTAAGATCTTCCCAATACTTACATACATCAAAATGTCGTTGATCACAGGAAAAAACACATTTAGCACAAATTATTGTAATTGAGACACTGATTTACACTGTTGCAAAATTATTTTGTCACTTGTATTTACGTGAAAACTTTCGCGCGGGAAACTTTGAAGGGAGCGGCGCGAAAACGTCCGTTCTCGACGCCAGGCCGGCGACAACTGACAAACTGGCCCAGTGAATTTTCACACCCACGGAATTTTCATTTAGATCACGCGTTGAGGGCGGGAAAGCCGTTCGTATTATGAATGTTGGACGTTATCTATGGCATATAAGGAGGTCTGTAGTATCTGTAATTAATCTATTTGATCCAAAAACATTAGCCGAAGAGAATCTTGTTATCTAAAATAAAATACTAATACAGCTCTAGCGATGTTTTCCCGTTTGATATTCAAGGTATTTTAGGGAACATAACATGTTTGAGTAAAACACTTGTCGAAGATGCAGGTATATTGATTCATTCACATTTTGAGTAACAAAGACACCTCAATGGAGTAATAACCTCCAAATCAGAATATATTTTAGGTTCAACTTCAAACACAAGTATATCTAATAAAGTTACTGGCTCACTGCCTTTATTTCGCTTGCATGTACATGCAGTGCCCGGGACTAAAGTACCATAATCGTTATCATAAACTCAAAAATATGTATTTAATTTTCTTTTCTTATTTTTCTTTTTATGTCTACGTCTACTGTTAGATAAAATTTCTCATTGTTTTAAGTACGACTTTTCCGTGGAATGGAAGCCTGGTTATCCATAACACAGGATTTTACCTAGCTTGGAAACCAGTCTCCCAGTAACTTTTATTGATAACATTGTACCTTTGTGTTTAATTGTAATAATATGGTAGAAATAAATAAATAAAATTATTATTATTATTATTATTTTTTATTAGAATCGCATAAGTTTTCTGTAGTACAAATTTTGGACTCACAAATAACAATAATTAACCTCTAAGGGGTTAAACCCATATAGGGGCTTAAGTTAATGTTTATGTTTCATAACTTTTTAGCGGCGCTTTGCTAGCTTTGTTTTTAGGTCCTTCGTAATAGGATGCGTTTTGACGTCTACAAGGCATTATTGCAGACTCCGTGTCTGCTATTAAAATTGTTTTTACAGTAAAACGCAAATACATTTTATCGATCTGGGTATCAAACTAGAAACCTCGCGCACAGCAATCACATTCTCTACAGCTGAACCACTGCGTACTGATACCTCGATGGCGTAGTGGTTCGATTCCCGCACAAGACAAATATTTGTGTGCATGAACATGGATGTTTGTCTTAGTCTGGGTGTTTCTATGTATAATATGTATGTATTTACAAAAAAAAAGTATATATGTATGTTTATCCATTGTCTAGTACCCATAGTACAAGCTCTGCTTAGTTTGGGCTAGATGGTGTTGTGTGTATGTGGTAGAATATTATATTATTATTACCTATACATTTATAATTGTATGTGCGGGTCAAAGTCAAAATCAAAAATCATTTATTCATGTAGGTCACAAAGTAACACTTATGAACGTCAAAATATATAGGTTAATGAGTATACTAAGTTACTGAAGCTACATTTAGATTAGTTGCAAGGTTCAGGCAAAGGGTTGAGCCTATGAGAAGAAACCTGCAAGAAACTCACGGCCACTCTTTTAAATCGCCAATTAAATATAATTTTAGTATTTTACAACTCAGATTAATAAGGTGCTGCAGCCATTATGCCATATACTACTGACTATAAAATATACTATACAAGTACTTTGTCAACACTTATACTTTTCACTTTAAAAAGAATGGTAGTTCTTGTATAATCTGTATACAGAATATACGTGACACGTTTATTTATTATCTGTTGAATTTTATATTAGCTGTGCGTCGTTTGTACAACCGATTACACGTCATAGCGTCATCTAATACATTTTACATCAACTTTTATGAGTACAATATGCCTTGGAATGTGCTCTTTAGATGACGGCTTGTAGAATAATCGGTATGTGTTAGTATGGTCAGTGAACTTTTATGGAAAGGTTAAGAAACATCGTTGGTCGTTGGATTAAGTTTGCGTGGCCCAAGTTAGATTCCTGTGTTTGGCAAAGTGTTGTTAGTTTTGCTGTTGCGAAATTTTAAATAAGTTTTTTTGATTTTTGACTTTGACTTTGACTATGAAGTAGTTTTAATTTCAATGTGTACCTAACATTCGCGTAAACGTAAGACAATATTACGGAGACTCACGTTTGAATGTCCGTGAAGGAAAAGGCAGAGGCGCATGACACCAATAATTCGAGACCTGCTTTTTAAAATCGCAAATGGAGTCAAGTCTATCGCTGGCTATACACACAGTTCCAGATCCCGTGCGGTTACTGGAACTTTTCTAACAATATCCTAATTGACCTCAATGGCGTAGTGGTTAGTTTAACCGACTGCCACGCCTGAGATCGCGGGTTCGATTCCCGCACAAGTCAAACATTTGTGTGCATGAGCATGGATGTTTGTGTTGATCTGAGGGTTTCTATGTATAATATGTATGTATTTACAAAAAAGAAATATATTTATATGTTTATCCATTGTCTAGTACCCATAGTGCAAGCTCTGCTTAGTTTGGGCTAGATTATTATTATTATTATAATTTCACTTTGCCCGGCCATAGATACGAGACGGCACAGATAACCTAGTGGTTACAGCTGTCCCTCTGCCACTGTGCTGAGTGTTATGAGTTCAAATCCCACACGAGACAGAAATCCACAAGAACGTTACCGACTACAAAAGTTACGTTTTACCTAAATGGATAAATGATATTTTACTTTTGATCATCCGAGTCTGGATGTTCTTATTCTGCGGAGCAACAGAAACCTCTTTTTATACAGAAGAACATAATGCAATGAAAGCCATTATTCCTAAAGTAGTCATCTTTAAAAAAAGATCGTTGTAACTAAGATGAGTATTTCTAAATACACAATAAGTAAAGTAAGGTAAAATAAAAATTATTCACAATTCCATTTAATTTTCAAAAGAATCAGGTCACAACCTTCACGGGTTACGGAGAAAATTGAGAAATACGAGCAAATATTAATTAGTCATAACTACACATATACAGTATAGGTACAGCGAGTATTCAAGATGTATTCGCCGTGTAGTTTTCCTCGTTCATTCGGATAAATTCCATTCATGATACAAGTAGCTAAAATAAATTTTGAATACCAAAGATCACACGATCACTAAAATTATATGTATACTACATTTTACCCAGGCTTTGCTCGCGTAAATGTAAGTAAGTTAATGTTACTAACGTTACTTTTTATTGGATGAAAGGTACCCTACGTTCTTTTCTGTTCCCCTGGCGATGTGAATGCGAAATGTTATGATGATCGGTCTATTAGTTGAGGCGTCAAGTGTGACAAACAAACTCACATTCGCATTTAAAATATTAGTGGTACATAGACGCACGACCTTTATATCTCTGAATGGGTAGGTACAGGTATATAATACATACATTTCCACTATGTTCTTATGACATGTAATATGGGGCGAGCCTTTTATCATCTTCTAAGCACACTGCCAGACTTCAACGTGAAAACCTAATAAGATTGTTGTCCGACCCAAGAGTGGCATCTCACAATTGTATGCAAACATAGTCATAAATATAAACCAAGGTACCTTTAAGACTAGCTACTTCTACCTAGTCTATTAATTGCCATGGTAATTGACTTAGTATACCTATTTGAAGATAGTTAAGGAACAGCCATTAAACTATACGTTACCACGAAAATAGCAAATTCAAACATAGAATTCTGTCATCAATCATTTAGCTACCTTCTGGATGTGACGGGATGATGATCATAAAATTGAATAATTTTTAATTTATATCATTTACTAGCCTTTGCTCGCAGCTTCACTCGCGTAAAGTAGGTTAGGTTAGGTTAAGTTAGTAAAGAGGGCGCGCGCGGTGTTCCCGCACGCCTTCTAACGTCGAAAGGGGAGAGCAGTGAAATGCTCTCCCCCGGGGACGAGAGGAGGTCGGGTCCGATTGACCCGGCCGGCACCCACACGGGGGGGCCTGCTATGGATGAATCTTTTTAGACTCCCAACTGGCCCCCCCCATTGGGTGGGAGAGGGAACACCCCAGGTATTTTTAGTGGGTATCCCAGCACTAGGCTGGTGAGTCCCACACGCCCCGCCGGTGCCGTCCCCTAGCCGGCGGGTAGTGCATCAAGCATTTTTTCCTGGGTATCAAAAAAAAAAAAAAAAAAAAAGGTTAAGTTAGTAAAGAGACGCGAAGGTCCCAGGCTCGACTGGTCCTGGAGGCCAAATGGAATGAGCGACTGGCCCAGCCCCGCTACGGGGTGAGGACCGTCAAGGTTGTCCGTCCAGTACTAAGAGAATGGACGGACAGACGGCGCGGACCGCTCACCTACCGGCTTACTCAGGTGCTCTCCGGACACGGGCGTTTCGGAGAGTACCTCTGCAAGATAGCTGGTAGGGAGCCAACAACCAGATGTCACCATTGTGAGGAGTGTGACTGGGACACGGCGCAGCACACGCTGGAGGAGTGCCCGGCGTGGGCCGCGGAGCGCTGTGCCCTGGTCGCAGTGATTGGGTCCGACCTCTCGTTGCCGACCGTCGTGTCTAAGATGGTCGGCGACGACAGGTGCTGGGGCGCAATGAGTTCGGCGGCGGAGCGGGGGGGGTGAGGAAGATCCTTACACCCCGGACGTCCGCCGCCGGAGGAGGGGGTTATGACCCGGCCGGCACCCACACGGGGGGGCCTGCTATGGTTGAATCTTTTAAGTTCCCAACTGGCCCCCCCATTGGGTGAGAGAGGGAACACCCCAGGTTTTTTAGTGGGTATACCAGCACGTCTTGCTGGGGAGTCCCACACGCCCCGCCGGTGACGTCCCCTAGCTTGCTGGAAAACAAAAAAAAAAGTTAAGTTAGTAAAAGAACTGTTTAAATAAAATATAGCCTATGTTACTTGCTGATATAGCTTTCTAATGGTGAAAGAATTAATAAAATCGGTTGAGTAGTTTTTAATAGTTTCCTTACAAACAACCAAATAATAAAACAAATCTTTCCTCTTTATAATATAAGTACAGATATAGATTTATTAATATTATAATACTACCCACATGACATTTTTTAACTAGCGATATGACTTTGCTGTATGTTCTAAAGTTAAATTATAGGTAGTTAGTTATGTTAATAGGTACCCAGAGCTTTATTAAGCACTAGCTTTTGGGCGCAGCTCCGCCCACGTGGTACCTACATCAATAAAAATAAGGTTTTAAACTATATCTGTACCAAATTTCATCTAAATCAGTTGAGTGGTTTAGTCGTGAAAAGGTAACAGACAGACAAATAGACAGACAGAGTTACTTTTGAATTTATAATATTAGTAAGGAGTAAAGGATTGACATTACACATGACAGAAAGTTTACATCTTATATTTATTCTCAATTCAGTACAGAAAATAAAATAAAACAAATAAACATTTTATTTTTATTTCAATGCATATGTTTGTTTTTAGAAAATATTATATAACCGAAATAATAGGTATTAAATAAAATAATATTCCCATGCAGGACTTAGTCATAAGTCGGGAGGTAGCGGTTAATTGTAATAAATGTATTGAAATGCCAATACATAAGTACGTGAGTTACTTCCATGCAAAGTAGTCATCGCATTGTCCACAACCGTATTCGAATGTTATTCGAACAAAATAATGCACACTACTATCCTAAACTACAGTAATTTATTACCAAACGGACCGAAGCCTTGTTTGCAACTAAATATGTATAAAAAAACAAGATTTAAAGACGACCTATTTGACCAGACTACGCCTATTACTGCCATCTTGAAATAAATCCAATCTAACTTGTTTACAAGAAATTCGACAACAACTGAACTGGTTCAAACTTTGAATAGGGTACATGTCGAAGCTTTTGTTTATTCGCTAATAAATCTGGATTTGTTGTTTCCTTAAAGAGTTATTATATGCTTGTGTGTAACGTTAGTGCCTACACAGAACTCTAAAAGTCACCTGTATTAAAATATATGTAAGCTTATAAAGATTTCAGCAGTGTCGAATTGTAATTATGGACAAAAAGCAGCAGAGTTGGAAGTAAGTTTTATGGCAACCAAAGGAATAGCAAACAACACAACTGAACACAACAAAAAAATATAAAAATCTTTGTAATTAAAGAACTTTATAACGGATTTCTTGAGTAATAATCTTGAAAACTATAAAACTATTACACTTCACTACTATTCTTAAGAGCTTTACTCTTATCAGTGGAGTATGCGCCATCTTTCTCGATTTTTGCCTAAGAGATTGACCTCCTTATACGACACGACCATCGCCCTTTTCCTTTATTTGGTCAGTGAATCCCCTTCTGGGTCTAACTCTGCTTCCTTCCATTTTCTTTGTATTAAACTAGTTATATTTACACTTTCTTTATGACACTATATTATATAACAAACATAGTAAAAGAGAAAAGCACTAATAAACCAGCTCGCTTGACGAAATGCAATTATTTTTTGGTAAACGGGTGCCTGAATAGTGAACAGTAACATTGTTACTACTGTGTTTTAACCGGCGAGTTATAATGGTTCACATACAATTCCCGTGACATTTCTGAATATATATAATAATAATAATAATATTCTACCACATACACACAACACCATCTAGCCCAAACTAAGCAGAGCTTGTACTATGGGTACTAGATAATGGATAAACTAAATATATACTTTTTTTGTAAATACATACATATTATACATAGAAACACCCAGACCAAGACAAACTTCCATGTTCATGCACACAAATATTTGACCTGTGCGGGAATCGAAACCCGCGACCTCAGACGTGGCAGTCGGTTACACTAACCACTACGCTATCGAGGCCGAATTAAATATTCATGAATTACTTATCACGCACATACCTTAGAGAAGTCAGAGGCAGAGTGCTTTGGGATCAAACTGGAAATCACTGCGGGGCAGTTCAACGGTCTTTTTCTAGGTAGGGTCATGTGAGAAGGGGTGCATTTATGTACGCGAGTAAATTTTTTTATAATAATGTAAGATCCACGTGCTAAGGCACCATACTCGTGACCTGTGCTTAGTACTCCACTAGTCTCCAAAACTGCTGTTTTTCTAAGAGTATACATACATATATGTACATCAAACCATTCGGTCATGGCGGCTAATCTTAACTGAGACTGACCATCTGCGTAAGGCATATTAAAATGCACTCTCTCTTCCCTCACTCTCATAGAGCAGAGATATCAGGCGTAGGACCAACAGCTTAACATGCTTTCCGAGGCATAAAAGTGCCAAATTCCTAAATCTGGACTGCTATTGAGAATTTCTTGATGGAGACAAAAACCACCCTTTACACAAGTGGGAAAGCGGGCAACAACACGAGATCTCGAGTTTGATCCCAAGATTCTGTGTATACGATATTAATAATTATAAGGACAACATCGCGAAAAAACCTTTATGCCTGCGAGTTCTCAATAACGTCGGCAAAGGCATGTGAAGTATGCCAAACCACATGGAGCCAGCGTGGTGGACTATGGCTTATTCTTTCTTACACTGAGAAGAGATCCATGCCTAGCAGCGAGACAGGGCTGATATTATATTTTATTTACACAGCAGCAAGAGAAACTGTGCCATTATACAAATACGAAGGTCACCGCCTCCTCTCTGCATGTTTATAAACATTGATATTGTTGGCACAGAATGATGGATGATAGAAATAATAGTATTTGTACGCAAACAATGCTGATCGATTGATATTGATCTGAGTTATCAACTTAATTAGCTTAGTCATTACTTACAAATAGGTTATTATGTTCTCTCTGGTACGGAAAACGGTGTAGGAAGTTTTGAGTAGAAATGCTAACAACTCTTACTTGGTGATTGTACTTGCAATTACTTTTTTTGTTTAATATGTCAAATGCTGCACTAGGAATTTATCTTGTATCGCGGAGGACTTAAACCACTACGCCATCCGTTAATCTTTAATAGAAACAAAATTGTTACTAGCTACCTGGTTATCAATGATTTTGTTTATTTTAATGCATCCATTCTTGCCACAACTATGGTTCTTGTTCTAGGTGTATACCAGTTAATTTAAATGTTAAGTTAATTGGTAACTAAGATTTAATTTAAGCCTTATATAAGTCTACTTCTGTAACCTATTTTACCTTACTATTGATTAGTATTATACAGAATGTTATACCCACACAAAATTCCCAAAAGTTGTGTTATCTACAAATACTGGTGTTCTTTAAAATAAAGTAAAATTGTAAAATCGCTTGACACAGGATTAATTCCTAATGAGGAAATTGGCTTATTAAAGCAAACATAAAATTGGTAACGTTTGGCTCATAATTTGATGTTATATGTAGCAAAACAACATAATATGTATATGAAGACTTTCTTCTTTCATTAACGCCATCCGTCGTCGTAAGCTTGCTGGAAACGCGTCCCGAAATTCCAGGAACTCAATACGTTGATTGATGTTACTGAATGTAAGCCGCAACTATAAAAAGTCTATAGATGAAGACTGATATAAAACGGACATGGTGAGCGGACGGAAGCTGTTTTGATATGTAGGGTACATATCAAAACAGCTTCAACAGTGTGTACGTAAATATGTTTTATACCGGAGATACGTCGATCATAATATTATTACGTGTAGTATAAGTTACATGTATGGATTTTGTCGTGAATTCGATTATTTTGTTTTGAAATTATATATAATTAGCTGTTACCCGCGACTTCGTCAGCGTGTATTTATTTTTTCGCGGATCTCTAATTTTTGGGTACAATAAAAGTAGCCTAAGTTACTCCTTATAACATCAGCTGCTAGTGAAAGTCCTGTCAAAATCGGTTCAGCCGTTTCAGAGATTAGCAGGAACAAACAGACAGAATTTTATAATATTGATTTTTCGATATTAGTACTGTATATACTTTCATAAACATTAAGTAAAAAGCTGTTATTTTGACATTACAGACAGACACTTCAACTTCATTTATTTGTATATGTTTCTTATTGAAATAAATAATTAACAACTACACACAGCAGCTCATTTAAGGAAAATAATTGTATTGATATCTAAACATTTGGCGATTGAAAAGAGTGGCCATGAGTTTCTTGCCTGCTTCTTCTCATGAAAGCTCTACTCATCGAACAGGCTTTTTTCAATGCTAAATTTTTATTTCCTTCTATTTATTTTATTATTATTTTTTATTAATATAATCGTGAATTGACGTGTCCAAGAATTGTATGCACATTTTTATGGAAATAAAGATTTTTGACTTTGACTTTGTATAGTTTATAATACCAGTCCTGTATATAAAATGTCCCACTGCTGGGCACGGGCATCTTGTCAGTGTGAGATGGATTAGACCAAGTCCATCCTGTCGAGATTATATGCATAGTTTGACGCCTGTATACCGCCGAAGGTTTTTAATTCAAAGACTACGAAAATGTATATTATAGGTAGCAGATCATTATATTTGTAGTCCTTTTACTTATTAATGGGTCGGAATTTCAGATGCGTAATATGCATAGTAGAAATAGCATATATGTGGGTCAAAAATGTGTGTTATCAACAAAATATATTAAAACTAGCGACCCGCCCCGGCTTCGCACAGGTAGTACAAAACTTTAACAAATTGTACTTAGGACTTTCTTATGAATCACTGTCTGTTGGTGAAAAATGCAATGAACAACATAAAAATCCGTTGAATAGATTTTGAGATTATCGCGCACAGACAAACGCGGCAGAAGACTATTTTTATTTTATGTAGTGTTAATTGTTTCGTGTCAACTTCGTCTGCTTCATATAAGAGAATTTTCTCCGTTTTTGCAACACTTTTCATTGCTGCTTCGCTCCTATTGGTCGTAGCGTGATATTATATAGCCTATAGCCTTCCTCGATAAATGGACTATGCAACACTAAAATAATTTTTCAATTCGAACCAGTAGTTCCTGAGATTAGCGCGTTCAAGCAAACAAACAAACTCTTCAGCTTTATAATATTTGTATAGATTTGACAGTTATGTTTTTGACATATAATTTAATAAATAAATAAACTGTGTAGGCAAAATCTTATTACACTCAAATTTAGTCAACTATTTTAATTCCTAGATGTAAATGACACAGCTATGTCCATGGCTTTGTTTTTCTGTATCACCAAAGCAATTCCAAAGAAACATAAACGAGACGGCTGGCGGTCGAAAAAAGAATTGTTTTAATAACAACCAGTATCCGCAATACACACAACATCGGTGAATATATGTATGCATTTCTTTTTATAGCATCTAACCGAACATGCAGCGATAACTTAGAGGGCGACCCTTGGACTGCCATACAGTGGTCTCAAGTGCGATCCTAAAGCGCGTATTTCTGACCTTTCGAAGCTATGTGCGTATTAAATATGTATTAACTATTACTCGCCATAACGGTGAAGGAAAACATCGAGAGGAATCCTACATGTCTGAGAGTTCTCTTTAATGTTCTCGAAGATATGTAAAGTCTGTCAACCCGCACTGGGCCAACGTGAATATTGCCTAAACCTTCTCACACTGAGAAAAGGTCCGTGCCTAGCAGTGGTGTAGGTTAATATAAGGCGGATATTGAATATCATTATAACCGTACATGTGCGGCGCAGTTTAACTAAGATTGATGGCACTCGAAGTGTCGTAAAATTGGATACCGAGGGTACTTTTAGTACGACGATATTTTATTAATATACTTATTGCGCATCAGTAAGCAAAGGATTGCTATTGCTGCTCATCTCTTTTTATTAGCATACTCGTTGGTTATAAATCTACACAGATTTTTTTGCAATAAAAATCATATAACTCAATAATACAAGATTAGTTAAAAAGAGGTTATTGATTAAGAGGTCTTTAATTTAAAAGTTGCCCCTTTTTTAGAGTTCGAAAGAACTCTTATACAACAGCTTTGTCCGTCCGTCTGTCTGTTATACAACTTTCAACTCAAGAACCGTAAGAGCTAGAGACTCGCGGTCAACGCCATTCGACTCCGCATAGTCGATATATCCCCGAAATGACTATGACCTTTGACATCTGACCTCAATGCAAAGGTCACGTGGTATCACGTGACCTTTGCATATTACATGAACCATTTTTTCGAACTCTAAGATTACGCCAATTCATTGCCGTTTATCACTTGTTTTTTAATAGGCGTAGTTTAAGTCGCCTCGTCATACTACGCCTAGTGTTATGAATGTAAATCCCACATGGAAATCTTGTATGGTATACAAATGGTTGTTCCGAATCTGGGTATATTTTGTGTCCGTTCAAATGTTTATAGTCACCTGCGTTACAAGAATCATACCTTATTGATCTTTGCTCAAACTGGAACAGATCAGGTAGCGATCTCTGCGCCCTGACTATAGTTTCGTGAGAAGGAACATCATGGTAAGTTTAGTCAGGAGGACGCCGGATATTCCATCTTTTCTTAAAATAGCCCGACATAACTCCTCCACTGCGCCAGCCCCGCGGAGAGAGGAATAAATGCATACCACGTAAAAAAATAAATATCTGCCGCCTTGCTTGAAAGTGCGTAAGGTACCATCTCCTTACATGAAACTAACGTTGGACTAATAACACTGCTATTACGTCCGGAGAGTAAGAGGTTCGAAACACATTTCTACTTCTCTTATATTTTTCCTTTCATCGCATCTTTAATTATTTTTCTTTGTAGTCGGCAATTGACGAGGAACATTCAATCCAATAGACGACTGCAGCCAAACAACCTTGTCTTGTATTCTTATAGAGGATAACTCATCATGGGAACATTGAGGTTGCCAAGCTTATTAAGAAGAAGCTGTGTTTGTATTTTAAAAAAGACAACTGCCGCACTAGGATAGTCTCGAAGGACACAGAATAGTGTCGCGGAGACTTTCTTAGTGCGGCAATTATAGCATTCCTGTGACTTTACAAACATTCAAACAATGGATACAAAGAACGTCCATACTCGGAACAGCCATTTGTGGATCACACAATTTTTTGCCCCGTGTGGGATTCAAAGCCACAACGCTCGGCGCAGTAGCAATATCGAGGCGACCACTTAAACCACTACACCATTCATGCTGTCAGCCTCATCTTTACACCATGGGTTGACAGCATAGATAACACAGGTATTGCAAGCCATCACAGATTTAACGTCTGCCACCAAGTAGGCTGATGGTTTGTTTTATATATTAATAGTATAGAAAGAACGACCTTTAAACCACTTATTTCTGTCACTATAAGTTAACAGTCAATATATTTTACACAGAACCAAGTAACCTGATTTTTGTGCCCCATAAAATATGTATACCGGCTTTTAGATATAGTCTATGTATAGTTTCAGAGCCCGATATTGAATACACGTAAATATTTTCTCCATAAATCATTTTATTTTAAGACTTCAATAAATCTTCGTGGATTTTAGGCTCGGCATACACTGTAGATAAACGCAGTATTTTCTGGGTATTGAAATATATGTGTCTCATATACATCTATGTAACTCGTATAGTTGAGAAAGAAACTATAAAAGAAAAATATATATGATAGTCTATGAAGGAAAACTATGCTCGTTATTATACTAAGGTTCCGTACGCGGTTTTGCTTGCGTTGTAAAATATTACCTACGTTACTCTGATATAGTGGCTTTCTATAAGTAGAAAATTTTTAGCTGTTCTGTATTTCTAGAGATTACCTTCTACCACTGCACCGATAATATAATAATACATAAAGTAAAAAAAAAAAATTATTATACTTATATTATTATTATAGAATAAATATTTTAATTAAAATCTATCAAATTGAAATAAGTCCATTCCTAGACAGATAATTAGGCAGCA
Source organism: Catocala nupta (assembly GCA_963675205.1). NCBI lineage: Eukaryota > Metazoa > Arthropoda > Insecta > Lepidoptera > Erebidae > Catocala > Catocala nupta. Next base: position 12,019,500 of record OY776103.1, on the reverse strand, counting down.
CGCTTGTTTACCTACTAAATAATTATCCCATTCTTAATGAATAAAAAATATGTGACATAGACACTCACATATTTTTTACTAAGTGAACATTCAACGAATTGTCATATTTCGTCAAAGAAGTAAACTACATACCATAGATTTTACCTGCATAATAAGCAACGTTACATTATATCTCTATCGTAGACAAGAGAGAGAAAATTCTGACACTTTTCCTTTTAAACGGAGGCCTTTGTTAATAAACAAGTTTACGCACACTAATGAAAAAAGTTTTGCAATGCTACAATAAACGCCGCGTAGAGCTGCCAACAAATGTTTCATATAGTCAAACATTTTAATACGTCGACTTAAAAACGGTGTTTGTGTATTAAAACGGCTCTTTACATTCTAGCTACGTAATGCAAATTTATATGTTTAAAAAAATCCCTTTATAAGGATTTTATCTCATTGTTTATTAACACTTTTATTACATAATTTTAAAAATATTACATTACTACACTGAACCTAGAATACTATTTTAGCTATTTAAAATTATTAGAAATATTTACATTTACACTTGTCCCGACATTTCGGTTGCTTTTCAGCAGCCATATTCACAAACAGACTGACAACATTCTGAAAACATTCGCGGAAACGTATGTAAATATTTGTATATGTTATTGAATTAACAAACAATCCTTATGATACTGTAGGTTTTAATTTGATAACGTTAACATAATTATGTCTCCCAATTCTCCCATAAAACATAATATTTAAAGATGCTTGTGTTTTTGTCTTAGTAAAAATCATTTGGAATTCGATAACATACTACTTACGTTTTTTTATCATCGATAGCTCAATAAGTAAAGTCATCTTTGCATACTAATCGTTGTATAGCAAAGTCGCCAAACGCATGATCGGCGCTTGATCAAAATGCTAGTCTTTTTTTGGTCCAAAAAATCAGCCTCGCCAATCAACGTGACTATGCTGCCGTCTTTCTAGGTACGTTAACAGTTGAGAGGCTTACTGGGTTCTACGATGTCCAAACCGCATTAGGTATATTTTATTTAATAGCGCGTTTCCGATTAGTCTGCTTTCACGTTTTGTTTTATCTTATATTAGATTTTGCTCGCGGCTTCGCTGGCGTTAATGTAGATTAGGTTAGCTTAATAATAGCATTTTTTTCGGGATGAAAATAAAATACCTCATGTCCATTTCTGTTCCTCTGACAACGCGTATGCGAATTTTCATTATGATCGATCGACTCATTAAGGTGTAAAAACGTAACAAACAATCTCACATTCGCATTTATAATATTAGTTAGGATCACGTTGCATAGTCCTAATTTTTCAGAAAATCTTCACAGCAGAACACTGAATAACAATTAAGTACACCAACCACCTATAGTGTATAGCCGGCTTTAGCAACAGATGCAAGCATTTCATCAGTATCAAACGATAAAAAAACTGTTTGTTACGATGCAGATCATCTTTATAGAACTACATAAACATTGATATCAATAAAACTGATTTACGTATTTATTTATAATTCGTTGTTTGACATTTTCTTCCTCCCTTTTACGATAGACACGGTATTTTAAGAATAATGGCTAACAAACACCTTGTTGTAATAAAAGCGTTTATAAAAATATTAATGTGCTCATACCTTTTTACATACCCTGTATAGATATAAATGTTGTACATATATTGCAAACCATGATGGAAAGCTATCCGTTAAGCAACCGGGACTGGTCAATTGCTTTAGTCCATTGCTGATTCAGGACAACACTAGATGCCATACTTCACCACAGACGGTCGCTAAATTAGAAGAGCTTCGATTGGAAAATCTCAGACACCCACCAACCTTACTCCAATAGATTACCACTTTTTTTAAGATTTTGGACAATTTCTTGCAAGGAAAAAATCAAATACTGATGAAGTAGTCCAAACCACTATTAAAATTTTTATCGATTCGCGCTTCCACAATTTTTTGAACAATAGAATCAATGAACAATCAACCTATAAAATTCCGAAAGTACATAGATACTACTGGTAAATACTTTGATTGATTAAATATACAGCGTGTATAATAAACCCTGTGCGATCCTTAAAAGTGTTATACATTGCTTATTATGAGTACGTAAGTGACATCCTTTTATAAAAATCGATGAAAAGAATTACCCCAGTAAATTTAATTTATTTAAAATAATATGTTAATAGGTTACCCATGGCAACACCGACAACTTATTAAACAATACCTAGGTATCACTAAAGTTCATAAAGGTTCACCGATGCTGCACAGCGCTACGCCGCGCCTACCTGACTACGCCTTAGGCCTCATTTACGGAGACGCGGCGCATCACTCATCGCATGCGGCGGCGCGGCCCGAACTGAAATCAAACATATGACGTTGTATGAGTGCGTTTACGGAGAAGCGATTTTACGCGCGTTTGTTTGAAATGGAGCGTTTTTTGCGGCGGAGCCCTATATGGCAACGCCGCACTGTGGGCTGAAAATCGACCTCCATAGACATAGAAATGAAAGTTGCTAGATGTTCGTTTTGTTGACAGATATGGATTATATTAGCTATTATACACATAACAATGTCGTCTGAGCTAACTCCGCACAGAAATGAATTTATTATAAGGTTTTTTCGAAAAAAATGTATGGAGCTAGCATGAAAAATCTGAATATCTCTGAACTTGCAAGGAAAACCGTAATATCCTCAGAGATGGTTATAGGACTAATTATTTGTGATTTTTTGACATACTTCATATACCTGCTGCAGAATTTTTTTAAAAATCATCTAATTTTTAATTAATTTTTTTTAACATTAAACGATTTGTTTTATTGTAAAAGTAAAGAAACAACACGTTATATGCATATAATACTAAATCTTCGCCAGTTATTTGTTAAAATATCAAGAAAATTATTTTTGCCTTACATAGTATATATGTTTTAAAACAGGTAATTGGATACCATTACTAAACTTTGCATACAGGTAAACCACTGAATATTAAATTAGCCTTCTAATGAGTTCTGAATAAGAGATTAAGTGATTTGCAATATCGCACAATGGTAACTACGGAGTACACTAATTAAATTCTTACAGGTAAGTACATAAGTAAACTAATTAGTTAATTAGACATGTTACGAGTTCTAAGAAATATTTTCGACAACTGTCTAATTATTTTATTATTATGTCTAAATGAAGGTATTTTTTTAAATTATTAAATTCTACTAATGTCAAAGTAAAGATCAATCGATAAGTTAGTTATTTTATTAACGCTAATAATAGGCATTAAATAAAAAGAAAAATAAATTAAAAACGTATTTTTTAATAGTTGATAAAATTTATATAAAACAAAACATAGGTACAAAAGTATGCAAAAATATAAATAGGTACAAGAATAGTAATATAAAATATTTAAAAATAAATCAATTGCAAAACATAGTTACGTACCAAAGCTAAATAACGAAAGATCATGAAAAAATTACATTGAATAGAATTATAATTAAAAGCACAAAAAGTTTCTAGTTTTCCTTATCACTCTCGTCGATTTCTGAATCAGAATCTAGATTGCCTAGAAACTCAAAGTCAGTTTCTTGAAACTGAATTAAATTGAGGGTTTCAGGAAATAAATCCTCCTTTCTCTTGGCATCTAACTTGGGCCTTTGTACATTTATAAAAGGATCCGAAGAAACAACTAACATATTAAGGATATCATGATTCGAATCTTGCCTGCTCTTTTTCTGCGAATGATGTTCCCGAAACCTCCTAAAATCTTTATTGCGAGACTCGGATGCTTCTTCCGAGAGACTTCCTATGGGTACAACATCATTCTTCTCGATTATGTCTGCCCCGTGTATAAGTAATTTGTGGACGGTTCATGACATATAGTACCAGTCATATAATTCCACGTACCTCTCTGCTGTTTTGAAGGCATAATCTTTAAATTTAATTATATCTACTTTTTCCCCGGAAGTTATTGCCTGTAAAATCACAGTAAATCTTCTTATTAGTTCTTCGTCCAACCCAGTAATGGCTGCAGTTTTATGGGGAAATTTGAAAAACTTTCTTGCAGTGTTGCCGTCATTAGTAGTTCCGGAACCTTGTTTAACAATGTCAATCAATAGATTTAATTCGTCTTTAAATTTGTCTTGAATAATCTTTTTTCTCTTACTTAGCATTTCTTTGTGCTCGTTACCTCTCGCAGCCCACTCTTTAAAATCTAGTCTATACGAAATATGTAGTAAACATTCCATACAATTTATACGGGCGTGTAGAGATGACAATCCAAACTCGTATATATCAGAAGATACGGTCTTTGCTGTTACTACACTCAAACGGTTCATTTCTGTCGGTTTTGCCAGACACAAATAGCATGATGAACTTGATCTGGCTTGAGACAAATACGTGCAGACTTTACCATCGATCATTGTCATCATTAGGTGATGATTCACCCTGTTTCTATTATTGCACTCTGTAGGAATGAGAGCCTTAATTTCTTCATCCATTCGTCGTTTGTGTTCGATGACTACTGCTTCGCTTTCCTTCACAAAAGTAAATTGAACTGGACGACAATACATTGCTGAACATGGTTTTGGGTTCATCCACAAAGTATTGTCTCCATCAGTCACTTTTAGTGGCACCAAGGAAGTCATGAAAATACTTGAATCGTCTTGATCGCTATACATTTTCTGCTTGTATCGGCTTTGGTTTGACGCACCATCGAAACCCCATTTAGATATCAATTTTAAATCCTTATTTTGCACATCATCGTTAGGAAAACTTTGGAGGATTCTTTTGACCGTAATGTCGAGTAAACCTTGAAGGGTTATTCTTGCCGATGAATCGGTCACTAACACTGATTGCTTCGGAGGATAGCATGCCAGCTTGGTTTGTTGCACTTTATAGTAGGATGGATAAATATCCTTTCTACCTTCCCGAATAGCTGACTCTCGTAAAGTGATGTATTGCCACTTTGATAATTTTAATGAAAGGAGTAATCCAAGTGCTTTTTCTGGTGTAAATAAGATAGTTTTCACCGGTTGCTTAAGCGTTTCCTTAATTTTAGAGGCTGCTTCAGGATGTTTCAGCATATATTCGATTACAGATGCGATATCCTCACAACCTTCTTCCTTAAAACGCGCTGCTGCTGTATATGCCAATTCACTGGGATTGTCAGTTTTATGCTCATCAGATCTTCTCTTCTTCTGTTTGCTTTCCAGATCTTCGAATGGTTTTCGTGACCTCTTTGTCATTGTACCAACAGAGTATGATGTTGAGGGTTCTGGAGAGATTGATCTTGATCCCTCAGCAACAGTTGGTTCTTGAGCGACTAAATTTATACAACTTGGCCAATCGATAGTTGCTTGCAGCCAAATTTCGTATTGTTTTCTAAAAGTATCAAGAATTCGGTGAGATTTTTGCCACCTTTGTGATGCAGCTCGTACAAATCTCCGACAAAATTCTTTTAGAGTCACTTGATCTACAACGGAAAGACAAACGTCTAGGCGGGATATAACTTCACTAAACAATACCTCATGATCAAATGAAGTACTCTTACATTTTAGAAGAACGAATAGGTCTAAATTGGTATTTAAACTTTCCATTATAAAATTTCACAGTGATATGTTAGGGGTAACAAAGCTTAGAATAAACTAAATTATGATGCAAAATGTTAACCATTTTATATTTCAGTCCAACATTAGTTAACGACCTCATTAGACAGTTGTCGAAAATATTTCTTAGAACTCGTAACATATCTAATTAACTATTTAAGTTACTTATGTACTTACCTGTAAGATTTTAATTAGTGTAATCCGTAGTTACCATTGTGCGACATTGCAAATCACTTAATCTCTTATTCAGAACTCATTAGAAGGCTAATTTATTATTCAGTAGTTTACCTGTATGCAAAGTTCAGTAATGGTATCCAATTAACTGTTTTAAAACATATATACTATGTTAGGCAAAAATAATTTTCTTGATATTTTAACAAATAACTGGCGAAGATTTAGTATTATATGCATATAACGTGTTGTTTCTTTACTTATACACCAAAACAAATCGTTTAATGTTAAAAAAAATTAATTAAAAATAAGATGATATTTAAAAAAAATTCTGCAGCTGGTACCGTTATATGAAGTATGTCAAAAAATCACAAATAATTAGTCCTATAACCATCTCTGAGGATATTACGGTTTTCCTTGCAAGTTCAGAGATATTCAGATTTTTCATGCTAGCTCCATACATTTTTTTCGAAAAAACCTTATAATAAATTCATTTTTGTGCGGAGTTAGCTCAGATGACATTGTTATGTGTATAATAGCTAATAGAAGCCATATCCGTCAACAAAACGAACATCTAGCAACTTTCATTTCTATGTCTATGGAGGTCGATTTTCAGCCCACAGTGCGCCGCGTCGCACGCGGCGTTTATCGCAGCGACGCATGCGGCGGCAATTCTCGATGAAGCGATGCCCGCAGCGGAACCTTCTGCCAGTGTTATTTGGAAATCCCACAACGCAGACGTAAGTCATTGAGACAGTGGAGTACGATATAATCGACTTTTTTTAGAAGTAAATTCTATATTAGCGGCGCGTGAAGCGACATGCGGGGCCCGCGGCGTTCCACACACAAAGACAAACACAAGGCAATGTGTAGTTGCGGTTAAGGAGACGCGAGGCGTTGTGCGGCGCGTGAAGCGGGGTGGGCGGAATGACGGTGTCCGCCGCGGCTGCCATAGCGTGCACCGCAGCTACCACTTTTGAGTTTTCTTTGAACTTCTCACAACGCAGATGTGTCATTACAATGAACTACGATTTCATCGATATATTACTAGAAGATAATTGTTACTTAAAGCATGAGTATTTTGTTAACTGCTAGAGGAGAACCAACAAACTGATTGACAGACGAGTGATGCGATGCGTGGCGGACGACGAAGCGGCGGGTGAAGGGTGAACCGCCACAAGCAGCGCTCAATATCAAACAAAACGCGCGTGTTCACGCTTGTGCCTGAACGCTCTCATACATTCCCTTATGTTTGAATTGACTGCGCGATGCGGCGTCGGACGCGCCGCGCAACGCCCCACGTCTCCCTAAACGAGGCCTTAGAAAAATGCCGCCAAAAGTATGCCACGCTCCATGTCTTTGTCAAGTTTAGTGGAGTGTTGCTAGACTGTGCGAAATTTCAGTAATTTAAGAGTAAAAATGCTGATCAATACTGTACTTTAAAATAATATGAAGATGTTTTACGATGATATAGATTTTTTTTGGTATTTTCTTAGCATGCTTGTTATGAGAGCAACAAGCTCTTAATGGATCGGACAGGGTTTATTATACACACTGTATAATTTCATAATATATTTTTCGTTTTACTTTTTCCACCTAAAACGCAAATTTCATATGTAATAACCTAATATATAAATAGAGTCACGCTTAAATAGCCCCAAAGGGGTAGGCAGTGATGAAATACACCCACGTTACTAACTGGCGAAATGTCAGTTAGTAATGTCTACCTAGCTTTTATCCAGAGCAATTTTCCTATATTTTTAATTTTTTTAAACATTAAGTTATGGACACAATGTACATCCAGACTTGGAACAACTGTTTGTGGATCACACAATTTTTGTTCCGTGTGGCGATCGAATAATATAATAATAATTGATCGAGAAACTCCTAACAAACAAACGCTATAAACTTTATTCGACTAGTGAATCGAATTCGGGCCCGCACGAACTGTCACGTACTTCAACCACAGGATCAATGATACACTCAAGTATGCAGAATAAATATATTCTCCGTCGGTCTTGTTGTCTGTCAAAATAAACACCAAGATTAATGGCGAAATGAAAACCGCTATTGATTTTACGTCTCAATTCAACTAGAGCAACAAAATATTTATTGTATCCGAAGGAATAGCCACTTAAATGCACATTCATAAAAGTGGACGTTAAAACAATAAACATCTGTTTAACGAGCATTTATTCGTGAACGAGTTAACCGTTTTATGTACATAGTGGTTGCCCGACCTACGTCATTTTACCAAAGATAAGATTTTATATATGTAAACTAGCGGCGAAATTCGACCATAATTGATTTAAATTTTAAGTTTGATCGTTATTAAGGTTTTATTGTCGAAAACTAAGGGAAAAAAAAGAAGGAAGGAAATATAATTATTTTGGCACACAAGGGCACACGCAAAATACGAAGTAATCAAAAAATTAAAGAAAAGAAACCAAAATTATACAATATAAAAATAAAAACAGAACAATAATAAAACTAGAAAAAAAAAACAAATACCAACACTTTTAATTAAATTTCTGCTCACTAGCAAGACCACACCTTCCGCGTAACTAAACGGAAACTGCCTCCATTCAGGTCAAGGCTAGTATTGTCAATTTATCAGTGTGCAGCGATACAAACAATAATAAAGTATTAAATTATATAAGTTTAACATAAATTTGAGAAATAATGTAAAAGTGTGTGTTCCCTCAGTGCCAAAATTTGTACATCGCTCAGCGTACGTTGCGATTGTAAAATCGCAACACTGGTATTCTACGACCCTTGTAATCACATTTCATTAAGTCACCTACTCCACATACATATTATGTAACCATAGTTACGAAGAATTCTACGACATCAGCCGAACAATGCCGAAATACTACGAACGTGATTCGACTGCTTGTGTCAAATGCTTGGTTGTGTGCGTGTAGTGTTTTTTCATTAATTTAATGTATATACAAGGCATATTTTAAAAAAATATTAGGATGCGCCACTCCTTCTACATATAAACTTTACTTGTGCCAAAATTTATACTCCTCCGTCCGCGCAATTTTCGTAAAAAGGTGGTTTTGTTCCCCCCCTTTTTGGTTTGGTTCTGCGTCCAAATTTGTTTCTTGTCCCCTTTTGTTTGTTTTGCCCCGTTTTGTTCTTGTTGGCCCTCCCCTTTTTTCTGACTTTTGTCCCCGTTGTCACCGTCTGGCGCATATCGTAACCCCGTATTGTGCAGTGTCGTGGATCATGTTTCGCGGCTGCTGACGGGACCGAGGGTCTTGGCTTCACCGCCCGGACTGCGAGGGAGTGGCCCTCTATAAAAACCACCCCGAATCTCAAGTTGCTGCCGCACGGCGAGGAGATGCATGGCTGATGGGTAGTTCAGTCACTAGTGCGGCCCCTCAGGGTACCTGCCGTCCCCCTGTAGTATTAGGCTTGCCCGGGTATCGGGATCTCTGCCCGGGTCGACGTTTATTTCTCCCAAACTCGTGGGTCTAAATATGGATACATCGCTTAAATCAATTTTAAAAACAACTGTACGAGTGAGTAGGTCGCGCACGCCTAGTATTGCGCGTTACGAAGAGGAGGAGGAGATCGTGCGATCAGAGCACGATAGTGACGTTGTGGAGATTACTCCGGAGGCAACTTCGGAGAAAGCTCCACGCAAACGGTTGCGGTCAGCGCAGGAGTCAGAGTCAGACGGCTCCAGCGAGGACGCGGTATCGGCTGCAAAAGTGCCGACAGTGCGACGTGGACGCGGTCGTCCACCCACCCACGGTCGTTACGTGGGTCTGGGTCGGGCCAAGGCCGAACTTGCCACTGCATTGCGGAAGGCTGATGAGGAGCGTACGTACGTGAGGACACCCTCATTGCTGCGGCGGCCCGGCGAGTCGCTGCGGGACGGAAGCAGCCGGTGGTGGAGCTGGATGCCGAGGACCTGCCGGTATCGCACCTCAAGACTCGGCTCAGTGACGCATTAGAGGCCATAAGGCTGGTCAAGAGGAAGTCCAAGGGTCTAAAGGGCACGTGCCAGAAGACCCTTAAAGACTCCATCGAGGCCATTCGGGACATCGCGGAGGCCTTCTTCAGCCGCACAGCCAGTGAGGAAGTGCAAAAGCTGCAGGCGGAAAATTCTCGCATGGCGCAAGAGCTATCCGAGCTTAAGAGAAGGCAGGAGGACTTCGAGAGGAGGCATGACCAGGGCGCGAACAAGACCGAGTCGGAGCTTGTGGCTCTGGTCCGGCAAGAGCTTGGCGAATTCCGCGCCAAGCTCTCCGTTATGGAGGGTCGACTGTTGCGCCCTCCTCTGGCCGCAGACAGGGTCAGAGTGCCTCCCCCTCCTTCTCCCCCGAAGCCTGCGCCGCCAACGTATGCGGCGAAAGCAAGATCCTCGAGGCCCCCTGCGGTCGCTCCAGCAGCCGAATCAACGGCTCCTAGCAAGCCAAAGGGTAGGAAAAAGCAGGCTAAGCGCGCACCTGTAGCTGCCCAACGTCCTGCCGTTCCCGGGATACAACCCGCTGCTGCCGCGCGCAAGCCCAACGACTGGGAGATCGTCGGCTAAAAGAATGAGGCAGCCAAACAAAGAAAGAAGGCGGCCAGGAAGGCAAGGCAGGCGGCCAAAAAGGCCTCGAGGAAGCTCCAGGCCCCTCGCTCCACTGCAGTTGTTATTACGTTGCAGCCGGCTGCCATCGAGCGAGGTGCCACATACGCCGAGCTCCTCAAGAAGGCGCGGACGGCGATCGACCCCGGCAAGCTGGGAATAACATCGGGTTTACGGTGCCGGACTACCCAGACCGGTGCCCGCCTGATAGAAGTGCCGGGAGTCGCAAGTGGCGACCAGGCGGACCGCCTGGCGGAAAGTCTCCGCCAGGTTCTGGAATCGGAGGAAGTCCGCGTCTCCAGGCCCGAAAAGTGCGTCGATTTGCGCATCACGGGCCTGGATGACTCTATAACAAAGGAAGAGGTCGTCGCTGCCGTCGCCAAGACCGTAGGGTGCCCCGCGGAGCAAATAAAGTGTGGCGAAATCAAGCAGGGTCGCTCCGGCATGGGGACGGCCATAATTAGTTGACCCGTCGCCGCCGCCAAAAAACTGGCCGATGGCCGACGTCTTTTGGTGGGGTGGGTATCGGCGCAAATCAAAGCGCTGGAGCCCAGGCTCGCCCGATGCTACCGCTGTTTATCCAGCGGCCACGTGGGTGTCATGTGCCCCTCACGGGTTGACTGCAGCGGCCGCTGTTTCCACTGCGGTCAGCCCGGTCACGTGGCCGCAACGTGTGAAGCCACGCCGCATTGTGTTTTGTGTGCGGCGGTGGGCAAACCTGCGGAGCACCGGGCGGGTGGCAAGGGGTGCGCCGCCACCAATAAAAAACTTCCGCCAAGGTCGCCTGCCTCATCGTCGGCGACATTCAGGGTCGCCGCTCCCGCGGTCGGAGGGGCGGAGGTTAGAATGGAGACATAATGTCTCCATACCTCCGTCTCCTCCAGAGTAACCACTGCGCCAGGGCTCAGGACCTTCTCCTCCAGAGCATGGCGCAGTGGTCAATACATGTCGCCGTCGTAGCCGAGCCCTATTTCGTCCCTCCCAAGGCTGACTGGGTAGGGGACCTCGATGGCTCGGTGGCGTTAGTTTTGCCGGCCGCCGCCGGCACTCCGTCCCTCGAGAATATCGTCCGGGGACGGGGCTGCGTCGCAGCACTCGCAGGAGAAGCGGTTGTGGTGGGCGGTTACTTCTCACCCAACCGACCTCTCGCCGACTTCGAGGAGTATCTCCTCGAACTGACCGTCGTCGTCGCTCGAAGCCACCCTCGGCCCGTGCTCTTCGTCGGGGACCTCAATGCCAAATCCTCGGCTTGGGGTTCCGTGACCACGGACGCGAGGGGTGAATTGCTCGAGGAGTGGGCCGTAGAAAACGGCCTGCTAGTCCTCAATCGTGGGTCAGTGCACACGTGCGTGCGTCAGCGGGGCGGGTCAGTTATTGATGTCTCTTTTGCCAGCCCCGCACTAGCACGCCGTGTCCTAGGCTGGCGCGGCGTCGAGGAGGTGGAGACGCTGTCGGACCACCGCTATGTTCGGTTCGACGTCTCCGCCCAGACCTCCGACCCCCCAGCCCCAAGGGCCCCGATTGGGGGCGGTTCGCGTTGGGCTTTGAAGAAGCTAAATCGGGAGGTCCTCCTGGAAGCCTCCATCGTTCAGGCCTGGGTGCCAGCACCAGCCAGGCCTGACAATGTTGAGATGGAGGCCGAGTGGTTCCGGGAGGCCATAACGCAAGTTTGCGATGCGGCGATGCCTAGAGTGCCTGCAAATATTCCAGCCAGGCGCCGGGTGTACTGGTGGTCGGAACATATTGCCGACCTGCGCCACGCTTGCGTGGCGGCCAGACGCCAGTACATCCGGCTCCGCAGGAGGCGTCGCCGCCCTCCCGATTTCGACGCCAGGGAGGCGGAACTGTACGAGGCCTACAGAGCGGCCAAAAGTACGCTAAAAGTAGCCATCAAGCGGGCCAAGGATCTGGCCCGCCAAGAGCTGCTGGGGACTCTGGACCTTAATCCCTGGGGGCGTCCATACCTTATGGTGAGGGGCAAGCTTCGCCCCTGGGCGCCCCCCTTGTCCCAGAGTCTCCGGCCACAGTTGGTGGAGGAGGTGGTGGCCGCTCTGTTTCCCTCACAGGCGGAGCACACTCCTCCGTCGATGGTGCCGCCTTCCATGGCGTCCAGCGCGGACTTTGACGACGACGTGGTTCCCTAAGTGACCCAGGTAGAGTTGCGAGCGGCGGTGTCGAGACTACGCTCGAAAAACAACGCCCCAGGGCCCGACGGCATTCCAGGTCGTGCATTGGCCCTGGTCCTCGAGGAGCTCGCGCCCCGACTCAGGGGGCTCCTCAGCGAGTATTTGCAGCAGGGCCAGTTTCCGCGGCAGTGGAAGGTGGGGAAACTGGTCCTGATCAGGAAGGAAGGGCGCCCGGCGGACAGTCCGTCCGCCTACCGGCCCATTGTGTTCCTGGACGAGGTGGCTAAACTGTTCGAGTTTATAATTGCGGAGCGCCTCGTCCAGCGTTTTTCTTCAGTGGGTCCGGATCTGGCGGACAACCAGTATGGTTTCCGCCGCGGGCGCTCGACAATCGATGCAGTTCTGCAAGTGAGGAGCCTGGCGGAGGACGCGGTGTCCCGGTGCGACGTCGTCTTCGCGGTGTCTTTGGACATCGCGAATGCCTTCAATACCTTGCCCTGGAGTTGCATTAGGGAGGCACTCGTTTTCCATCGTGTGCCGACCTACCTCCGCCGCATAGTCGGGGCATATTTATCCGAGAGGGTAGTCGTCTACTCGGGTCACGACGGTTGGAGTCGGCGAGAGATGTCGTGCGGTGTTCCACAGGGATCGGTTCTGGGTCCGCTCCTGTGGAACATCGGTTACGACTGGGTGCTGCGAGGTGCGCTCCTCCGTGGCGTCGGCGTCATTTGTTACGCCGACGACACGCTTGTCACGGCGAGGGGTAAGTCGCACCGGGCGGCGGCCATACTGGCGACCGCTGGGGTCGCACAAGTCGTTGGTCGTATCCGGCGGTTGGGCCTCGAGGTGGCCCTGTCTAAATCCGAGGCTGTATGTTTTCACGGCCATCGGAACCGGCCACCTCCAGGGGCCCATATCATGGTAGGAGGGGTCCGCATCGGCGTCGAGTCAACCCTAAGGTATTTAGGTCTCTTGCTCGACAGCCGATGGGACTTTATAGCCCATTTTCGTCGTTTGGCCCCCATTCTTCGGGGCGCTGCAGGCGCGCTCTCGCGCCTGCTGCCCAACCTTGGGGGGCCAAGCACCTCCTGCCGGAGGCTCTACGAGGGGGTCGTGCGGTCCATGGCCTTATATGGGGCCCCAGTGTGGGCAAACAACCTGACTGCCCGTAACATCACGGCGCTTCGTGCTCCACAGCGCGCTATGGCCGTCAGGTTGATTAGAGGTTACCGCACGATTTCGTTCGAGGCTGCGAGCCTCCTCGCCGGACCGATGCCATGGGACCTGGAAGCGGCGCTCCTGGCGTCGCTCTATCGTTGGCGCCAGGAGGCGCTAGCTCGGGGCGAGTGACCAGGTTTAGCCGCAATCAAGGCGGCAAGGTCCGAGCTCCGCCAGGTCCTAGTGGCAAATTGGAAGGAGTGACTTGTGCACCCCAGTGCCGGGCACGCCACGATCGTGGCGGTAAGTCCCGTTTTTGAGGAGTGGCTGGAGAGGCGCCATGGCGCCCTCACCTTCCGGTTGACACAGGTTCTGACTGGCCACGGTTGTTTTGGCCGGTTCCTGTGTCGTATACGCCGGCAAGAGACGCCCGGTTGTCACCACTGCGGCGACTGCCGCGACGTTGTAGAGGACACGGCGCTGCACACTTTGGCGGTTTGCCCCGCCTGGGCATCGCAGCGCCGTGAGTTGATCGCGGCAGTCGGATCGGTTGCCCTCTCGCTCCCGGCCGTAGTTCAGTCTATGGTCCGGAGTGAGAGGTCGTGGAACGCCGTCGCCTCCTTTTGTGAGGAAGTAATTTTCATCAAGGAGGCGGCGGAGCGGGAGAGGGAGCGTTTAAACCCTCTCCCCAACCGCAGAGCCGGGCGCCGGAGGGCGCGAGACGACCTCCAGCCACCCTGAGGTTTGACCTGGGATGGCGGGCTTTGTGGGCCTGCCCGCCATCCGTTCAGCACCAGGTCCGAGAGGCGGCGTGCGTGTTCCCACGCGCGCCTCTGTTTCGAGTCCGTCTCCCCTCTTTTTAGAGGGAGGACAGTAGGGTTTACTAGTGGCGTTAAGAAGTGCCTATTATAGGTAGGTCTCTTTGTGTAGTGGCCTGCCGTTTCACACGGCGGGCCGTAACCTCGACGGGGTCGCGACCGCATGCGAAAGCGATTCGCACGGCCCCGTCGATAGTGGTTTTGTCGAGGAACACCGTGGTAGGTTTAGTCGGTATTCCGGGAGGTACATTATATTTTTAACATCTTATTTTACCCCGGCGAGTCCGACATAATCCCTCCGCCCGCCCCCGCGGAGGGATATGCGTCATAGGAATTCCCCACGTAAAAAAAAAAAAAATAGTTTAATTATTATTTTCATTTTAAATGGTTATTAATTAATTTGATTTAATTTTGTGTAATTTTATTCAATTTAATATATTTTATTTAATTTAATTTATTGTTATTGAATTTTATCTAGTTTAATCTTATTTTAATTAATTTGGTTTAATTTAATTTTGTATATACGACCTTGAATTTTGTAAGTGCTGTGCACACCTATAAGTGGCAAATTCACTCTGTATAATTATGTTTAACATTATAGTATGTTAGAGAGTATTAGTGAATAAGTCGTTGGAGTGCCATAAATAAATAAATAAATAAATTTTGACATATTTTTCATAGAAGATATGTCAAAATTTAAATGTTCGTAGCTAAAACGACCTTAGGATGGTTATTAATAGGTTCCCTGTCCGATGAGTCACATATGACACACAACAATATTTTCTATTGTGTCTATCACGAGATAGCGAATGGGGTAATATATAAAACCGAGTCGTTTTAGCTACGGACAGTTTAATTTTGACATAATTTTCATATAACTTCTTAGAAGATATGTCAAAATTAAACTGTCCGTAGCTAAAACGATTCATGCCTGAATATGTGGACCGGACCTTAGTAATTACTACGCAGTCCAATACGTGTTACAATCTATAGCTCATATTTTTACTTATCTTATTTAGCCTCGGTTCCTATAACAAGAAACGAGTCGTTTTAGCTACGGAAAGGTAAATTTTGACATGCTTTTAATAGAATATGTGTCAAAATAAATTCATTTTACCTACAGTCGGTTAGTTTGTAGGTAAAACGACTTGTTTCTTGGATTAAGGGACCGGGCTTTAGTAAGTTAGCATGCAGTCCAATACGTGTTACAAACAATCTATAGCTCATATTTGTACTTATCTTATTTAGCCCCGGTTCCTATAACAAGAAACGAGTCGTTTTAGCTACGGAAAGTTAAATATTGACATATTTTTAATAGAATACATGTCAAAATAAATTCATTTTACCTACAGGCAGGTAGCCTGTAGGGTATTAACGCGATCATGCATAATATTTACCTTTTAATCCTTGATGTTTCGACTAGGTTATACCGGCCGTGGTCACAAGCTGATTGTAGTAGTAGTTAACACAATGTACACTTTTATTTATTACCAGTAAATCCGAGCTGAATTATGGTAAATGAGTACGTTAATAAAAGAGAGACTATGCACCAATCCTCCGCTAGCTGATGCGCCATTCACAGTATAATAATAAAATATCGCGCTAGATATCCAGTTTTACGATGGTTTGCGCCGCCATCAAAACCATCGATTTATCTTGGTTGGAGTGTATCTAATCATATTTATAAATACATACTTAGTCTCTTACATGCATGCAAAACTCGACAGAGGTACAGAGGATACATATATTATATTACACACACATTTCGCTAGCTGTGGTTGAGCGCCCACAAAATAGTAAGCGAGCTTATTTAGGACTAGCTTTTGGTCGCGGTTTTCGATCGCGTTGAAGGTTACGTAAGGTTATATTAGTAACAGTACTTTTATAAAATATAGCCTTTGTTATTTGGGGGTGCGCCAAAGTTCACCTAAAATTTCAACTCCGATAATTGGAAATCCTTCTTAATTCTTTCTAACATTTTTCATCCTAACAATCACAATTCCTAATTACTTTGTCTCTAATGTTAATAATTCCGGAGCATTCAACTTCATAATGTCAGTAGCAATAAACATCTATTATACTTTTATTTGTTTTCCTATATTTTCTCAACATAACCATCGTTCATACTATTATTCGACATAACGAATCGGTCCTATTCCTAATTATTGGTTTAGGTTAGGTTAGAACTGTGACCCCAACGCACGAGCCGAGCGAGCGTAGCGAGCGTGCTGCGGCAGCGGCCGGCGAAGTGCCAGAACCGAATTGGTCCTTTAGTTATTGGTTTAGTTACGGTTACGGTAAACTCCCAGGCCATAAGCATAACCGTAAACGAGTCGTGTTTTATGAATTTCATTCATTTAAGATAAAAATATTCTAAACAGCCATGTATAGTTATAAATAAACAAATAAAGTAATAATAAGTTTATACCAACAATAACCAAAAATAAAATGGTTTAATGTAAAAATGTGAAAAGTTGTTTTGTAATCACAAGAAATAGTTTAAAAACAAACCTTTTCCTTCAAAGCATCCATGATTATGTTCTTGGCGCGGTCCTTCCAGTAATTTATACTTATTAACTTCCTTATCGAAAGTGGTTGTAGTGTACATACATCTATGAAATAGATTATATATATTTATGTATCTATTTATCTGTCGTCTCGAGTGACGTGCTCTGCTGGCGGCGCGGTGGCGGGGGCATTGGCTAGCTAACCGGCGCGGGGTAAAGACAGAGTGCGTGCACGGCGAGCCGATATACATTTATTGATATTGCTAATTATTCATACAAAACCTACGTGTTACCTAAATAGTGAACACTACAGTGGTGATTAATCTCACCTTACAGTTATAATTTTTGTTGCTTTTTAATTCACACGCCCAATATTGTTTATCCACTGTTGTTCAGTTTTTTTTTCAAATATAAATCCATGTACGTCTAATTTTAATCCACCGCGACTGGTTTTAAATGATTTTAAATAATTTTCCTCCATATTTATAAAGCATTAACACAAACATGGACGTAATGATAATACACCGACATGAACTTAGCAATAGACACAACTCAATACGTTAAGTAAAGCATACCCCCATAATAATCATTAAAACTATAAATATCATCTTCTACCCACATATATTTTTTATTACACTTGGTAAATGTTTCTTTCTGAGTATGAGTGAAAATATTCTGGTGAGTATGTTTAGGGATAAAATCGTTATGATAAAAAACAGTAGGAGTTTAAATATATTTACATTAATGATGTTATTAATTACAATTTTCAGAAACATCAGTGTTATGAGCATCGCCGGTAGCACTACAAATAGTATGAATGAAAACTTTAGGATGAACATTTTTAGGAAGAATGATCATTCGGATTACAAATAGTTAGGAAGAACAATTTCGGGTAAAGAACTTTAGGTGAGCCAATATGGACCCGTTATTTGGTGATAATATAGCTTTCTAATAGTGAATGAATTTTTAAAATCAGTTAAATAGTTTTTGATTTAAATCGTTACAAAGAAACAAACAATCTTTCGTCTTTATAATATTTGTAACATATCAATGGCAAAACGTAATAACATTTTGGTTAACCTTAGATCTAACTTAGACGCTTAGGCATAGAAGACACATTTACCACGGTGTGCTACCGGGGCGAGGTATATGTTCTATACCTAGCCAATAATCCTATATTTGGATTCTTTGTATTCTTTAAGTTAACTAGTAATTTTATCACTGCCTGACCCTCTCCACTGTTGCAGCAGTAGCAAAAGAAAAGTGACCTTTTATGTCATAGCTGGTAAAATGTCTCTGTGCCTAGGAGGATATACGCGTCCATGTATGACATACATATTTGATCACTAAACAAAGTTGTAAACGCTTCTTACTTATTAACATTTTCTAATGAACATCATTTCACTTTGAGTTGTGATTAAGTAAACTATACTTCAAATATTATTGTTTGAAGAGAAGTAAAATTAGTATGACTTTCAATGTTATGTAGTAGTAGTAATGGCATTCGCGATAATTTCTTCGTTGCGAAGAACTTTACATATTCAAACGACGGATACAATATTCACATATTTTTTGGCCCGTGTGGACATCGAATTCCCCACCAACATCTAACGTAGTAATTACTTTAACCACTGAGCAATCCGTATACTCCAAAACCACTCAAATGCGTCTTATCTTCTACAGCTGACTGAACATCATACGTTTGATTACTATTTCATCCAATTCCGTACAATATAATAGATGAAATCGAATGAGAGCCATCAGGCGGACAAACTCAATTAAATAAGGCGTGACTCAAGTGACTCACTGTATTATTGTATGATACACTGACACGATGACCTACTAACGGTTATCAGTATTCCAGGAAATTAAGTGATATGCCCACGTCAATATATTATATAGGTGACTATACAAGACATAGAAGGATGTATCCTCGAAAGGTATAGGTGTGTTAAAGCTATATTTTGACAGTAATGTGTTTACATCTCACATCACGTATAATAAAACAAAGCCGCGTCAATCTGTCTGTTCGCGATCAGCTCAAAAACTACTGAATGGATTTTCATGCGGTTTTCGCCAATAGACATGGTAATATGAGAGCAGAATAAATGCTGTAGAAATGAGAGCGCTGAGAAATATAAGTGGTGTGACTCTGAAAGATAGAATAAGGAATAGTGTGATTAGAGAGAGAGACGGCATAAAAGTGGATATAGTGACGAGAATAGAAAAGGGTATGTTAAGTTGGTTTCGGCATGTAGAAAGAATGGACGAGAACAGACTGACTAAGAAAGTTTATAAGGCTAGTGTGAATGGAACAGTCGCAAGGGGAAGACCTAGGTGAACGTTTCTTGAACAGATCGGAGACGTTCTGGATAAAGGCCAGGTTAAGAGCACCTTAAACCGGCGAGCGTGTATGAGGAATGTTATGAAAGTGAATGAAGCCAGAGAAGTGTGTCAGGATCGTAGCAAATGGAAATCCGTAGTCCCTGCCTACCCCTCTGGGAAACAGGCGTGAATTTATGTATGTATGTATGTAGATGGTAATATAATTTACTAAACTTTTGTACTACCCGTGCGAAGGTCTCTAGTAATAAAAAAGCACAAATTTTCCTGTATACCAGTCAAAATTCAAAAATTCCATTCCATTAATACAGCGGTAATGATAACGGCACTGCTGTGCGTGAGGTCTCGGGTTCCTATCGGGAAAATTGTTATAAGGTTTTTTAGTGTTGTGGGTTCAAATCCCACACGGGACAATCCTAACTAATCTTATAAATGCGAAGGTGAGTGTGTTTATTTGTTTGTTACGCTTTTACGCTTAATTACTCGCCCGATCATCATTAAATTTCGCATACACATTGTCAGGTGGTATAGAAAAGCATACAGGGTACCTTATAAAAATATCCTTTCAAAATATCCTAACCTAACCTACATTTTCGCGAGCGAAACCGCGGGCAAATTCTAGTAAATTATATTTGTGTGATTCACAAATATTTGAGTCTGGGTGTACCTACTTTGTCTTGCTTAATTGTATATTTGTGAAGTCTCCCACAATTCAGAGCTTGACACCTAGTGCGAGAGTAATGTATAAATTATAAACTAATGGAAAATCCAATACCACTTTTCTCGACCACGGAATTGATCCCAAGACCTCGCAGTCAGGCGCGAACATAACCGTAAAGTCGAAGCAGATCCTAGCAATCTAATAAAATCGATATTCAGACCCAAATAATTATGTACGGCTCTAGGCAATAGTCTAATTTTACACGAACGTTGACTGAATTTAAATGTAGGTAAGTACCTTAAACTTTTGTCACTGTCGTTAGCGTCGAAAGAATTGATACCGTATCCTAATCCTAAGTAATATTATAAATGCGAATGTGAGTTTGTTTGTTTGTAACGCTTTCACGCCTTAATCGCATGGCCTCGATGGCGTAGTGGTTAGTATAACCGATTACCACGTCTGAGGTCGCAGGTTCGATTCCCCTACAAGTCCAATATTTGTGTGCATGAACATGGATTTTTGACTTGGTCTGGGTGTTTCTATGTATAATAAGTACGTATTTACAAAAAAAAGTACATATTATGTATGTTTATCCATTGTCTAGTACCCATAGTACAAGCTCTGCTTAGTTTAGGCTACATGGTGTTGTGTGTATGTGATAGGATATTATTATACAGGGTGTCCGGTAATTAATGGATAACCTTGAAATGTCTTATAGTAGATCTGAAGGCCGTTCAGTAAAAATGAAAAAAAAAATAAAGAAAATATAAAAAATTATATATATTAAAAAGTGCAAGCTATATTAGCATAGCATACTTTTGACTGTCTATCTATTAGCATAATTAGTGTTTAATAATAAAACAACAAAAAACCGATGGATTTCATTAATTTATGGTCGTAGTATACAAGAAAGTTATACATGGTAATTAAAAATAAAACACATATCTCAGGTAGTAGTTAGTGGGACGTCAATCAAACACAGAGGTGGATAGCTGACTGGTTTATTCAATATGAGCGCATACCCACATTACGGAATAACAAATATAGACACTATACCTTACACTTTTCCCCCCTAAGATTAAATGTTAACTAATTAATAACTAACAGAACATATTCAAACACAGCATTTTTACTACTAAAACCACATAAACTATCTCATATACTATCTTAAATACTACTTATCTTATATACTATCTTAATATTAAGACACAATATTGTCTTTATTAACTGCGCGTACATGCGCTCGTATTGCACGGGCCGAAGCCCCTGGGGGCGGCGGCGGCGGTGGGGAGCGCGACACTGCTGGTGCGGCCGAATTTGCCAGGTTCGCCCTACCCTCCTTCACCTGTAACTCCCTGGATGCTTCACATGCATCCTCGAAGGCATCATTGTCATTATTACCACCTTCCTCCTTCTGAGTACCGATGCTTGCTCGCGACATCGACAGTGATAACCGCGGTTTGTTTGATAAAGGGACTATTTGGTCACGGTGTCTGCGCCACTCGAACCCGTTTCCCATATCAATGCGGTATGACACCGGTCCCGTAGTTTTAGACACTGTGCCCGTGGACCATTTTTGTGAATTCGCGGAGTAATCGCGTGCGAGCACCGGTTCTCCTACACGGATACGTGGTTGGGGCGTGCCTCCTGCATGTGCCACCTGACGTTGCTGAGCCGCGCGCGCCACTTGCGCGACGTCCGGCCGTAACGCATCCAGTCTAGTCCGTATTCGACGCCCGATTAGCAATACTGCCGGTGGCACGCCCGTAGTTGAATGTTCACAATTGCGGTAATTGAATAAGAATGTGTTTAAAGCTTGTAATATATTTTCGCCACTAAGAACCGCTCTCTTGATGGCTTTCTTTACCGTTTTCACCGCATTTTCAGCGGCACCATTACCCTGTGGCCTATATGGTGCCGTTGTCACATGTGCAATACAATTTTGGATGCAATAATTTTTAAATTCAGTCGATTGGAATGGTGGTCCATTATCCGTAACGAGTTGCGAAGGTAGCCCAAACCTACTAAAAACTGTACTTAGAGCCGTGATTGTTGATTGTGCGTCTGTACGACCCATGGGAAGTGCCTCAATCCATTTCGAATGTGCGTCAACTATAACAAAATATTTTCTTCCTGAATATTCAGCAAAATCTGCATGTAAGCGTTGCCATGGTAACAATGGAAATTCCCACGGATGCATGTCAGCCCGAGGCGCTGCATCCCGCACCATACGACATGGCTCACATGTACGACACAAGGTTTCAAGGTCATTATCTAAGGTCGGCCAATAAACATAATTACGTGATAAGCTTTTCATTTTTCTAACTCCTAAATGACCTTGATGGATTTCTTCTAAAATTTTTGTTTGCAAGGGTTTTGGTATTATAATACGATATTTATAAATGAGACAACCAAAATCCATTATAATATCAGTTTTTCGTGCAAAATATGGTTTTTCTTCTTCGCAACTAGGTACGGACGGCCATCCAAATTTAACATATCCCAATATTCGCGATAATACGGCATCCTTATTAGTTTCCTTACTTACGTCATGGAAATTAACTGGCATACATTGTTGTACTAAACTAATATAACTCATTGATTCGGTGGGACGGCGCTCCTGTGCTAAAGGTAAACGTGACAACGCGTCAGCTGGTCCGTTTTGTTTTGAGGTTATGTATTTTATGGTAAAATCATACGCGGCCAATCGAGCAGCCCAGCGTTGTAAGCGACTGGCGGCAGTTTGAGGTATACCCACTTTCGCTCCGAATATGTAGCTTAAAGGCTGGTAATCTGTACGTAATTCAAATTTCCTACCGTACAGGTATTGATGGTGGCGAGTGATACCATAAAATATTGCCAAAGCCTCCTTATCAATCTGGCTGTAGTTGCGCTCCGCGTCATTGAGCGTGCGCGACACGCAGCTGACCGGACGCTCACTGCCATCTGGGAAACGATGCGCCAATACTGCGCCTAGACCGTAAGCGCTGCTGTCCACCGATAGCACTAAAGGCCGCCCCTCTTCATAATGTGCGAGTACCCTATCACCTGAGAGAATACGCTTCGCTTCTTTAAAAGCCTCATCGCACTCCTTACTCCAGTTCCAACTGACACCTTTTTTTAAAAGTTCATGCAACGGATATAATAAAATGCTTAATTTGGGAATAAATTTGCCATAATAGTTAAGTAAACCAAGAAAGCTTCTTAATTGTGTGACATCGATAGGCGGTGGTGCCTTTACAATAGCGTCCACCTTCTGGGGATCCGGGCGCAGACCATCTTGATCAATAATGAACCCGAGATATTTAACGCTTGCTTGTAGAAAACAACATTTATTTAGTTTTACGGTTAAACCCATCTCTTTTAATCTAACCAGTACTTGTCTTAAATTCCCCAAGTGTTCTGCTCTCGAAGCCCCCGTCACACAAATATCGTCAAGAAAAACCACAGTGCCACGCACGCCGCGCAATGTCTCCTCCATTAATTTTTGAAATTTTGCCGGAATGCAACACAATCCGAATGGCGTACGGCGATAAACAAATGTGCCGATGTGTGTAGTTATAGCTGTACACGGTTGTGAATCATCCGTCAACATCGTCTGTTGATATGCATGGGTTAGGTCAATTTTGGTAAATTCTCTTCCCCCACTTAGAGTGGCGAACAACTCTTCGATTCGTGGGAGAGGATAAAATTCACGCTTAAGTTTAGGATTAATAGTCACTTTGTAATCGCCACATATCCGAATATCGCCGTTCGTCTTAATAACAGGCACGATAGGTGTACCGTAGTCCGAGTGCTCGACCCGGTAGATGGTGCCCTCGGCCTCCAGCCGCTCGAGTTCACGCTCAACACGCGCGCGCAGCGCAAGCGACACGGGTCGCGCCCGCACGTACACGGGTTCCTGGTCCGTCAGTTGCAATTGGAGCAATTTTTTACATTTTCCTAGTTTGTCCGTAAAAACCTCAGGAAATTCTTTAGCTAATTGACTAATACATGGATCAGCAGTGATCTCATTAAAATTTATTTGTTTAACATTGAGGGACTTTAACCAATCCCTGCCCAATAATGGGCATCCACCATTTTTAATTACATAACAACGCACATTATTTGCCGTAACATTACCTAGTTTAACATTGACTAATATAAATCCTAATGACTCAATCCGCGTTCCTGCATAACATCGTAACATTAAATTATCGGATTGAATTTTTTTGTTTGGGAACAACATCTGTTTATAAAAGTCTTCACTAATCGCCGAAATACGACTTCCAGTATCGACTTCACATTTAATTTCGTAACTGTCAATGTTCACATTAACAAAGTAAGGCTTGTTACCTTTAGACGTCAGTTCGATGTTGAACAAATCCTCGTCTTCCGAATCGTTTTCACTTACGTAGTTTTGCCTATTATACCGACCACTATTACGCACCTCTTTGCACATCACTTTCAAATGTCCACGTTGGTTACACTCATCACAGTTGTAATTGATGTACCGACATCTTTCCGGCCGATGTGGTTTTCCACACCGCCAGCACTAATGAGTCGACGCGGCCTGCGCCGGTGCCGCCGCAGAGGGGCCCCCTCTCGACACCGCGCCGCCGTCAGCCCTAGCGCCTGGGTTGCGCCCCGACCGGCGCGCTCCTCCGCCACGTGGTCGTCCTGTGTCCGCCTTATGCAGGCCTTCGCCCGCGTCGCCGCCTGCACCTGAGGTCGTGACTGCGGCGGCGGTCGCCGCGCTCACCTCCGCGTGCCTCTCTGCAGCCTCTAACGCCAGAGCCAGCTCCACAGCCTCCTTGTATTTAATATTTCTCTCAGCGAAAATACGCGATCGCATCGCACTGTTCGATAGTCCCGAAACAAATTGGTCACGAAGGTTTTCTTCTAGCATTGCACCAAAGTTACACGTGGTTGCGAGGTGTTTTAAATCTTGTAAGTAATCTGTCATAGATTCTCCAACACGCTGTCTACGCAAACGAAACACGTGCCGTTCGGCAATCTCCGATCTCTGTGGTTCTAAATGATCGGTCACCAAACGTACTAATTCGTCGAATTTCTTTGTTTCTGGATCCGCCGGAGCACAAAGATCGCACATTAACGAGTATGTCGTTTCACCCACTACCTTAATTAACAACGGCACACACAAGTCTTCTTTAATCTCGTTTAGTAGTATGTACTGTTTGACACGGCGAATATACGACGGCCACTGCTTCGAATTAATGTCAAAGGGTTCTAATCGACCGATCGGCATTATTAATAACAATTTGCACGCACGTGGAATTCGTTTTACTCGTCGCCAAATGGGACGTCAATCAAACACAGAGGTGGATAGCTGACTGGTTTATTCAATATGAGCGCATACCCACATTACGGAATAACAAATATAGACACTATACCTTACAGTTAGGATAATTTATTTTTTCATATTTTTTCTGTACGGCCATCTGTTCCACTATAAGACATTTCCAGGTTATCCATCAATTACCGGACACCCTGTATACGTTGTCTGTAGTACAGAAAATGACATAGGATACCTTTTATCCAGAAAAAAGTACTGTTCCCGAGGGAAAGGTCATTGGGCATTTTGTTCGGACATTTGACCCACGGCGTACACAAACGAAATAGGGCAAGGTATTTAGATAAATGTATCTGCACCCCAGTGGTACGGGTCGCATTCTTGTAGGCCTTGGGAGAATTGAGAAAAAAAATATTTAGTTTTTTATTATTAAGGTATTTTTAAAGCATTTTTGTAACGAATTAACTCAAAACTTTTGGACTGATTTCAAAAATACTTTTACCAGTCGAAAGCTAGTCATCCTTAAGTGGCATTGGATAATTTCCCATGGGAATAGATATATAATAAGAAAGTAGAATGTGTTAGTTTTATCAAAAGCTATTTAAGGGACGTAAAAATAAAATCCAGTTCTACTTGAATAATATTTTTATTCTGCTTGATCAAAATCTATTGTTATTTCATCTAAAAAGGCTGCAGGTGCATCTATTACATCTTGATGCCTGGCCCATGATAAAAAGTAAACTAGGCTTACAACATGCGCACAGCTTCCAACAGTGCGGCGGCCGTGTATACACGAGCAGTAATACTGATCAATGCCATTTCTTCCAATTCTATTGGGATCTACTAAAATATACGTGTAATATTGTTTACTACGGACGTGTCGCGACTGAATTCGGCCTCTTATTAGTATCTTGTTTTCGATAATTTCTTGGTGTCGGTATATTTCGATGTGGTATAGTCCATTCAAACGCATGTGCTCGTGGCAGTATGACCTCGCGATTCTCAAGTGGTACGATCCCAATGTAAATAACATTAATTCTTCATATGTAAGGCGTGGAAAGTCTTCAAAATCCCGATCGTTTCCGTCGAGTCGCACGAACGCTACTCTCTGCCTGTTCAAATTATGCCTTATCACATAATCTGCCAGCTCATTGCGTTGATTCATCCGCTCATTTATTATGGATATGAACTGTTCCGCATACATATGGTCTTCATATGGATTTCGAGTAGTATTAATTATTGCCGCAGTTATTCTGAAGTCGTCCATCATATGTCTCATAGCAACATTAAAATATACATGGCGGAACATTTTAAAATCTTTTTTAAATCTGCTGTTAATAGTTTCTACTACCCAACGGATCATAGTTAATAACCTAGATTTATTAGCATCTAATGTCGTCAGTTGTTCTCCTCTTGCTCTCGTTGGCGGCATGTGAGGATTATATCCGCATTCTTCAATAGTATTGATCGAATCTCGAAATCCACGATCCAATATAAAAATGTCATCAGTTCTCAAGAACCCATGAATCGGAGAATCTTGTCGCATCAGGTCGAGCATAATTCTTGCGTCCGAAGTATTTGCTGTATATGGTCCCATAGCATCTAGTATGTAGCCATCGGTACATACTAATAAAAAGGGTTTGACTAAGTTCCGAAACTTATGGAGACTGTAAGTTTTCCGCTGAAAAAGGAAATTCGCACTCTTCTGCAGATAAATATATGTTCCATCACATACGACAATGGCTGCGGGATCATTTTGGTTACCACCGAAAAAATGGCTTGGGATTGAAAGGTTTCTGGCTACCACATCTTCTCTTGTAATATGATTTAATCCCAAATGCTGTGGCACAAAATCATTAATTAAGCATTCTCTTGCTATCACCAATTTCCTTTCTAATGTTCTCCTCGACATACTGAATTTAGTAGCTAAGCGCTCATCTGGTTCACTGGTTCTTATTTTAGTTAGGTAAATTCCAAGAACCGTGGCAGGACGCTCTGATCTATCACGCAGAGAAGGCGTTTGGTTTAAAATCACATTAAATTGATATTTTGAAAGACCCGTCCAAAAATGGAATTCGTTGTCATCTATTTGTTCGATATTTTCATAAGCAAATTGATTTCTCCATTCGAAACCCCATTTGTACAGATTCATCATGCCTACAACATGAGCACCATTAAAGTTTTCGAGTGAAGGGGTATTAATTAAGTCTTCCCAATCATTTCTTATAAAATGAGGATTGCAAACCCGAGCTAATTCCGGTATGTAAAAATTATGATTATGCAAAAGTTTAAACTTAGCATACGGTGGAACAATGTGGGCCACCACATTTCTGCAGTTTGGAAAAACACAATGTCTGGCTGTATTTGAAGCTCGCAAATATCCACTAGGCGCAACAAAACCGGGACCCAATTGTGGACCCGCAACATCTCTCTGGTCTGCCTCTCCTTCAACTTGATGGGGTACATGATCTTGAACTGCTTGATCTTCTACTGGTTGATCTTGCACGGGTTGGTCATCCACTGGTTGATGTGGTATATGTTGATTTATTACAGGCTGGTTTTCTATGGGTTGGTTGTGCAATTGACGATCAAATCTCACCCAGCAAGCATGGCATATGGCCCTTGAGCCATCAAAACGAATCTGAAACAATTGATAAAAAATTGCATATACTGAGAAATATTAACATCATCATCTTCACATCAACCGGAGAACTTCCACTGTCAGCATACAAAAATCTCCGCCAACCGCCAATGACACTCACACACATCGCTTTAAAAGTAAGGTAGTAACTTACAAAAGTAATTATTTTAATTATAATTACAAAGTAAGGTAGTAACTTGCATGCCATTAAGCTGTATGACTTCTGATTGGGGAATGATACAATGGGATGCCAGCTACTTGCATACTTTTATGCAAGTTACTGGCATTTGTATTGCAGGCTTTACGATGCCGCGTGCGGCGTTGCCGTTCAGTGTTCAGTTTCCATCGTTTATGACCAAGCAATTAGCAATAAAAAATAGTTTTATTTTAGTAAAAAAGGATTGTAATTCCTCACAAACAAAGAAAACGTTTGCGATAACTGCGACTATAATCACGGTAAAGGCTACGATACCAAATAAGCGTACCTATAATGACAAAAGCATGGTTAAAAGTATAATTATCTTTCTATCGCTCTTATAGTCGAGGTTTGGTGAGCCGGTAAGTAGGCATAATAACTGTGTAGGTTACTTACCTCGTGTGGAATCATTTCTTGCAACAATAATACTGCATGATCTCGGTATCTTTCTAGAAAGAGCGTTGTCAAAATGTGTTTTCGTCGACGTAACACAGATCGATTACACGACACACAACTATTTTGTCTTTCCATTTCAACGTAAAAACCAATCGTCAAGCAAAGCCAATAGTCCATAAAACGCGCACAAGTAGTCGATAAAATGAATAAATAACAGAAACACAGGTGTAAACGCACAGATTGAAACGACGGATGACGTACGACTGCGACGCGGTCCATCCAAGCGGCGCTAGCGCATGCACACTTCGGTACCTACCTGTTTTTATCTACCTGCCAAATGTGCGAGCGAGAGAGAGATATTTCGTAGAGTTATACAAACATTTATAGTGACTTAACGACGCGTTTCCATAATCCTAAAAGTAAAAACTTCTGTTTTATTAACAAAAGTTTATTAACTTTTAAATGTTAAATAACTTTATTTTCCCATTGGATACTTAAAATAAAAATACATATTTTGAAAAGTGTGATTAAATTCTTCAATTTAAAACTAATTTGGTCTGTGTACGCGAAATTTCATAAAGTGGGTCAGAAACGCCCAATGACCTTTACGAACAAAATCTACATAGATGCGAGCGAAAGCTAGTAGTTATATAGTTTGACGGCATTGGTGGTGCAGCGGTAGTAAATGATACTGCTGTGCCTAAGGTTTTAAGTTCGATTGCCGGGTCGACAAATATTCTTGGCAAACCCAAGAATATTTGTCGACCCGGCAATTGAAGTCAAGAAATTTTCAGTTACAGTCCGAAGTCTGAAACTGTGCCCGGTAGAATTCTGACGTGGAATCCAAAACATAAATCTCGAAACGTATGTATGATACACTGCTGAACACCATTTCAGGGATATAATTAGGAGACTATATATTTGACTGCCTCGTTAGTCTAGTGGCTAATGTAAGATACCCATGTAAACACCCGGGTTGGGCCGAAAAAGAGTCTTAGATTTTTCATCAAACAATGAGTGAGTAACTATTAGAAAGATAGCGATATTTTATGCCCGTGTCTCAAAAATTTCCAAATGGCTTTGGATCTGCATCTAATATCTCTCTAATCATGACTAGTTGGATTGCCGTCCTATCTGACGTTGAAAGCGAAGGAACAGAAAGTGCACTTACATATGTATGTTTGCGCACACACTAATGCACTATAATTATAGGCTCTCTATGAACAAAATCGGTAACGCTGTGGTTTTCATACTATTTCATTAATTTTTCTTCGAATGGCTGAGTACTATGGTATTTTTCATGTATAGTTGATTGTATTTTAGATATGTATTATTAATAATAGGTATATGGTATTAATAAAATATTTAGTCCTTTCTCGAATATATACCTAAATTAATTTTTAAAATAAACATTGTATTTTATACAGAAACCACGAAATTAGATGTAGAACATACGGCAATTTCATAGTTAAAGACCTAATCTACTGCGCAGTTGACTAGTCTCCGACAAAATTTTGCACCATGACCGACAATCGGTCTAGCGGATATTATGTCATACGACCTTTTCAAAAGAAATGAAAATGACAATAAAAGTCGGTCTTAAATACTTGCCAAGCCATCTACCTAATCTAAGATCTAGATAAAAAATTACATATAAAATGAATGATTCAACCAATTTTTATAGCATAGCATAAATCAAATGAACAATCATTTTATGACAAAATGCGAATGTAAAACAAATTCAATTATACATTTTTGTAAGTTATTGTTACATTTGTAAGAAAGAAAAATGTCTTCTAGTAAAATATATCTGCACAAAATGTACGATTAAATCAGAATAATGGATGATTTGCGTCAGAAATAGTGATATTGCTTCATAATGAGAATATAACGAGAAGCTTATTATTTGCCTTGGTTTGCAAAAAAGAAGAATATATTAAAGAGCGTTAGCCTAGTGTAAGATCAATGGACTGCCAGATAGAGTTCTTGAGTTCAAACCCAATGCACATCTGATATTTCGAAGTTAGGTCCGTATTAAATAGTTAATTATCGTTCGCTTAACTCATAGCATCGCTGCTAAGTATTATTGTTTATGATTTTACAAAAATATTAATTATAACAATATATTTTAATATACAACAAATAGTAACTAAATGGCACTCTGTGAAGTATGCAGTTGGGTCTAACAACACTAACCCAGCGTATGCAGGCAGACTTTACACACATTCAAATTCTATACGGAGTAGAACTTTCTGACAAGCAGGTTTCATCACGATATTGTTAAGATTTAAGACTCACTAAATAATATTCATACTTATTTCAATACATCATAAAATAATAATATATCAGCCCTGTATTAAGCCGTTCCACTACTGGGCACAGGCCTTTCATCAGTGTGAGAAGGATTAGGCCAAAGTCCACATGTCAAACTGCGAGTCGGCAGCCATAACATATCTTCAAGAATCTTATCATATCTTCAAGAACGTTATGGAGAACTGTCAGACATGCAGGTTTCATCCAGGTATTTTCCTTCACCGTTAAAGCGAACGATAATCAACTATTTAATACGCACATAGCTTCAAAAAGTCAGAGAAGCGTGCCTTAGGATCGAACTCAAGACTCCTACCCAGAACAGGCTATCACTGCTGTTCACTGAAAACCACACTTATATTTATGGCTCGAGTAATCGTAAAGATAAAATGTATGAACACACAGAAAGACAGATAAATACTTAACCTATTAACGACTTTATTGTATATTTAGATCACTACTTTAAAGTCCATGGTCATTCAGTTACCTTAAGTATCCGTTCACGGGCATGACTCGTCGCCACAGTATAAGCCAAAATCAATAAAAACATCCAACATAATTTCAGATTGATCTTGTGCTTATACTACTGTTATTTTTTTAATAGTATTGTAGTCTGAGCCAAGTGATTCAATTATTAAATCAATCGTATTTTGCTGATATGAATGAAAAAAATCCATTGTAGAAAAGGAATCATTCTACGCAATTTGTTGGTAATGTTGCCAAGTGGACAATGTAAAAGAGTATTTAAATATACATAATCTCACACCGAGTAGTAAGCAGAGGTATATTTCTTTTATGAAATATACCTCTGCTCAAATTAGGTAATAGATATCTTTTCTTTTGTGAATGTAGAAGTTATGAATTTGCATAATAAATCTTTTTAGATTTTTTAAATAACTTCTGCACTAGGCATACCTATACCTGTCGCTGGGCACTTTACAAACTTTCAAACAACGGACACATAGAACATCCACATTCAGAACAATCATTTGTGGATCACCCAAAGATTTGTCCCGTGTGGGCTTCGAACCCGAAAACTTAAACCACTACGCCATCCGTTAAGACATCTACATTTCGCGAACTATATTTAAGTTCCACGTGTAGGGACAAGCCTCTTGCAGTCTACGGGGTATCTTATGATAGCTTTGCGTTTATGTCAATAATGTCCTCCAGACCGATTTTCGGTCACGGCGGCCAATCTTAACGGAGACTGGCCATCTGCGCAGGAGATATTATAGTGCAAAAGTATGTGCGCAAACACAAGTGCACTCTCTGTTCCCTTACCCTCATTATCCGATGGGACGGATAATCCGACACGACCGGAGAGAGATCAGGCGCAGGACCAACGGCTTTACGTGCTTTCAAGGCACGGGGGTGTCTAACACCGCCAACTTCCTAACTCCGGGCTCGTATTGAGATTTCTTAACAGAAAAACCCAATACCTTTATGTTGGCCCGATCAGGCAAAGCAGCGTATGCTTATACGCCGCTTATGCTTACGCTGTTAATAATCTAACCTAACCGACAATTCGTGAGCGAAGCCGTAAGTAAAATCTAGTGTTGATATAATTGTCAGGGTTGTATTCAACCACGAACTAGTTACATGTTGTGTTTACGGTAAGCGAATTAAAAATAAACAATCTCAGACATTGAATTGAGAGTTTTACGCACTTTATCGTTTCGCGTGAAACGCACTTAACTTTTTATTTTTTATACGTTACAAGTTGGCACGTATCCATCGCACTAATGACCGTGCGGTAATCAAATTCTCTTTTTGAATAATATAAAATGTCTACCGAAATACAGTAGGATTCTTAAGGATCACACTTTCAAACTAACTTCGTTCGTGCTATACCGTAAAAAAGAATAATGATAATCGTCTGCTATTTTATAATTTAATTTTTATTTAAAATAATTCCCGCACGAGAAATCTGGTGATACGGTGACTTTTTCAAAATTCGACAACTACTCGACATACATACATATCTTTATCTCGCGTAGGGATGGCAACCTACAACACATGGCTCAATGGTAATGGCGAGACAACTACTTCAACCTGTACGCCAACCCTGCTGTCCTTTTTTTGTCACAGTTACTTTAGAATATCTAAATATTTGACTGCCGTAATAGTTACTTGCAGACGAATCGGTTATCGAAACTGAGTCCTACTTTGGAGGTAATCATCATTGTTCTCTTGTTCTCTCTATTCGTATTTGCCGTAAATTGGTACTTAGTAAACTTACAAATTGCCAGACAGGACTACTTACTTCAAAAAAATATTGTGGTGGTGCAGCGATTGCCTATGCTATGCCATAGCTATGCATGAGGTCTCAGAGTCGATACCAGGGTCGGGCACAAAGTCTTATTGGGTTTACTGTCAAGAAATGTTTAGTTGCAGTTCGAAGTCTAAAGCTGTGCTCATTGAACGACAGTAAGCTTGTCATTTCTACCTTTGCTAACCCCTTTGGGATATATATATATAGGCATGCGACTATGTATGTATGTCAGTCAGCAAACTTGTCAACACGGCCGGTGTAACCTGGTCGAAACGTCAAGCATTAAAAGGTAAACATTATGGATGATCGCGTTAATTCCCGTTACGTATTATATATACTTATATATGTACGAGTCAAAACATTTTCTAGTTTCATTCTTTTTGAGTAGCCCCATACCTACACAGATAATCCATATACGCATTGTTGTTCTCTACACTAAAAAACATAGCTAAATTTAGCCCATAAGGAAACAAGCAATAAAAAATGACGGCATTTCCCTATCCTTTACTCTCTGTTTTTGTTCCAAGAATTCTCCACGTTTCTCGTATAAATAAATTGATAATCTTTAGTAAATCTTTTGTCAAGTGTACCTACTGCTATTTTTAATGTCAAATAAAAGTCAGTAGTATCAAGGTCGTCCATATATCTTTCAGGTTACATCAAAATACAATGTGTGCGTCAGAATACGACGATGTGATGTCGGTATTTCTCTGTTCAAGCCGAATAATGAATGTTATTTCAAAGAATATCTATTTTATATAACTATGATCTTTTCGTTTGAAAATCTATACCGAGAAATGTAACAAGGAAAGCTATTATGATACTCAAATTATATATGTCGGTGTAAATCAATATTTAATGTTGCTAAAGCAACAATGTATTGTTAGATTTACTACAATTATACAAGGTTGCATGAAATATACAAATAACCTTTTATCTGTGTCCCGGATGGTAGAAATATATTGTAAATTATCTTGTAAAAAAGACTCTTCTGTGCAATCACTGACAAATATTGTAAAAACCTACTTATTTTTAAATCTTCTAGTAGCGAGTTAACTGATTGACTGGCATTAGTAATCATTTCATTGAAAATAAAATTTATATAATCGTTTCGTATGTAGGCCTATTCGTTCCTTAGTTATGAAGGGATGAGATACACACTTGCCGCACGTCGCCCGCCTCTTATAGTACTTGGCAGACACACTGCCGATAAATAACAGAAAATCACTATTATCATCCATTTATATCTATTGCAATCTTTAGCATTGTCAACTCTAGAGAGTATGATGCATTTTATTTTTAAGAAACCCCATTCATTGTCTGCAAACAAGCGTACTACTTTAATTATATCATTACTATCTGACAAAACGAAAGGGCACATCGTTACAGATTATAAATAAAGTTAGCACCGCCTAAGTCATTTCGCCAGTCAAATAAATATCTCTTAATATTGTCTTCTGTTTACGCGAATGTTATTCATTGAAATTAAACTACTATATACGGATTTTATCGCGGGGAGTCTCCCCGTGACCATGGCTGCTGAAAAGCACCCGAAACGTCGGGGAAAGTGTAAACCAAAAATAAATAGATTTAATAGTTTAAATAATTTTATTAGCTTATAAATTAGTCAAATAAAATCAATAGTAGTAGTAGAGTAATATTTTCAAAATTTTGTAATACAGTGATAAATAAACAACGCGATAAAATCCGTATATAGTAGTTTAATTTCAATAAATATCTCTGTTAAATATTATTCTGCTATGACAGTATTAGACATTACCTTACTACTAACAAACAATCTCTTACGTTAGAATTGCTAAACATGTACTACATTGCTGGTTTTCTAGCAAACATTTGTTATATCACTGGTTTATAAAAGCAATGTAAACTGCAGCGGGTAAAATGGTCGTATATCTTGGAGAAAACACACCTGGTTTGAAGGATTAGGGGCGTTGAAGTCAGTATTCCACCTGCCGCCGTATCGTCTGGATGTCTGCTCTAGCTATTTAGTAAGACGTATAATTTTTGTTTTATTTATAAATCATGTTACGCTCATGATTTATGGTGGTATTGATGTTTTAATGTTTGTTTTTGTAAAATAAATACCAGTGTAGTGTTATAAATTGAGACACTTTAATAGTATATTATGATGGTTGTTTATCATTAGTAATAGGGTGAAGAATATGAATATATTGTTCTAACATTCTTATAACGAAATAATTTGCGCTTCACTTGGGCAGTTTATAATAGGTATAAATCTGTAGACAGATTCAATTATTTTATGATATACAATGGTTTATAGATTATTTATTTGACGTACATACCTAGTCTAAATAATAATGCAGCTTACATACACTTATTTGGTAAATATCGAATAGTAAATTGAAATTAAACTACTATATACGGATTTTATCGCGTTGTTTATTTAACACTCTATTACATAATTTTGAAAACTGTTACACTACTATACTACTATTAAACTTTACTAATTTTAAGCTAATTAAATTATTAAAACTATTTGTATTTAAGTTTACACTTTCCCCGACGTTTCGGTTGCTTTTCAGCAGCCATGGTCACAGGGATATACGCAGGATATTCTTCAAAAACAAATAAGAAGACGAAGTAAATATGCCTTTCAGCGTTATTCTAGGGTATAAGGTCGGACCTTATACCATACTAGATGTGCCCGCGGTTTCAATCGCATTTATGATTACTGCGCACCTCCCGTGGGTTATAGCGTGATGTTATATAGCCTATAACCTTCCTCGATAAATAGGCTAGCCAACACTAAAAGAATTTTCAATTCGGATCAGTAGTTCCTGAGATTAGCGCGTTCAAGCAAACAAACAAACAAACTCTTCAGCTTTATAATATTAGTATAGACAAAAATATTTACAACCCTTGCTACCCCATCGAATCTCTTTCTTATTGTCTCGTATTAATAAACGGCGTCTTATTTAATAAGAAGAAAAGTACGGGTGGTACTTTACTTACAAAAAGAAAGCGTTAAAGTAGTTATGTTGTTACTGTATTTCTTTCGGTGGATAAGAATCTCTGACACTAACATAATTATGTCCCTATGTCTTCACTTCCACATGGTGTGGAAGGATAATAATGGGAGAAAATTAATCCACATTAGCAGTCTAAAAAAGTTGCATATTTTTTGGACATATTCAGTTTAATACGGTAAAGACATGTTGATATTTCAGAGCAAAATAATTTTTTGGTGGCAGACAGACGGATATCGAAAACCTTCCGTGCATATTTGGTGTAGTAAATTTCAGTAAGAATATATCTTAATAGTCTAAATAACTCACATAGACTCACCACCATATATTTACGAAAGTGTTTTTGTATTATTCTGAATAACATGTGTTATTTTAGGTACCACGTAATAGAGTGAGCCTAATCTACTTGGGCAATTGCCATTTTCGTGCTGCTACAGAAAATTTCCTACAAAAAACTAACAACACAACACTGGATCTTACGATCAAGTGTAAACATAAAAGCAAACGAACATCCTACCTAATATTATAAATGTGAATGTGAGTGTGTGATGAGAATGTGTACTCGACTGATCATCATGGAATTTTGTCAGGGGTACAGCAAAGGTTATAGTTTACCTTTAATCCAGGAAATAAGTACTATTCTCGAGGGGTAGAAATTTATTGACAAAATCTACATTAACGCGAGACAATATATGTAGTATATAGTAAAGTCGTAAACGGTTTTTGTCTGACAACCAGTGTGTTTGTACATTCTTATCTTTACGATTACTTAAGCAATAGCTATAAGCAGAGTTTTCAGTGATATATTGAAATAACATAAATACTATTTAGTGTTTCGTTTTAAATGGATGATATAAAGACGATTACTTAATTTTTAAGAGGATAGTACTTTAACCGCTAAGTGTAGTTCTTATTTAGGTGTTGGTTACTCATATGTTAAGTATACTACAGCTCCTTTTATGAAATAAGAGTTTTATTTATTATTATTATAATGTACCGACCGATCATCATGAAATTTTGATTCGAATACACGTTGTCAAGTGTACAGAAAAGGACATAGGGTACATTTCATCCCGAAAAGTACTATTACTAACCTAACCTAAGATAATCTACGTTTACGCGAGCGAAGCCGCGGGTAAAATCTAGTAGAGAATAAAAAAACCAAATAGGTACATAATAGTCACACTTGATTCGATAAAACATATACAGTCCGGTATACTCTTAAGGTGTAAATAAGAGATATTAACGAGCACAAAACCAAATCACATTCGCATGTGTAATTATTATTACCTACAAGTGCCTAGCGGTAAAATTCAATCCTGATTTAATAAAATTGAATTATAATGGTCATGAATACCATAAATTGGCGATGAAATCTCATTAAAACAAATTATTGCGCCCTATCAATGTAGAGCAAGTCATGAATTTGAATAATAAATCATTTTTGTTTTGTTTTTAATTCCCGTACTAGAAATAATTCCTGTATCGCGGGGGAATAAAAACATTCAAACAACGGACACAAAGAACATCCAGACTCGGAACAACCATTTGTGGATCACACAAATTGTTGTCCCGTGTGGGTTTCGAACCTACAACATTTGGCGCAGTGGCAGCGGTGAGGCGACCATTTAAACCACTACGCCATTCGTGCAATCAATCGATGTGATTATGATAGGAACAAGTCATATAGGACACAGCTTATTTAATTTCAGCTTATTTCACGGATTTTGCTCAAATTGATGATCAAAATAAAAACATATCCTTTTCACTGAAGATCGCAAACCATCTTGTGTTGCGTTTCTGCGGTGAGTAGAGTTTCATATTTCTTAAGTATAGCTCCTGTTCTGACAGCAGAGGACTATAACGGTTAAATCTAAATCTTGTTAATTAATAAAATTAAATATTAAATAAAAATGGTACTGAACTGTATCGCTTTGCCTATTTATAGATACAGAAACTATATAAATATTATAATAAATATTAACGATCAAACAAACACGCTTTCTCATTCTGTATATTAGTTAGCATTCCACGAAGCCACGACTGAAATGATCACGAATGTATGTAGGTCCAATATGTTCTAAGAAGTGAGCGCGTTAATGCGAGCGCTAAATTATGAGAGAGCAGATTTATAACATGTTGGAGGAAGGAAACGTATTAACAGGCGATAAAACTGATTGTTTTTTTGCAAATGATTTAATTCCGTTGATGTAAGTATGGGATGACATGTTTTAGTTCAGATTTTATGTTTTACAGGTGAAATCAAATATACAGAGGTTTTGAAGAGGTAAGCAGAAGTTTAATATGCTGCTGCTGCAGTCCTCGTGGGTATCAAAATGCTGCTGTCTGTGCTAATAAAGCTAGAGAGAAAAGTTACCGGTATTATGCTGTCCGCACAGTGCTTTTCTAAGGATTATAAAAACACTACATACCACTGAAACTATCTACAGGAGCGATTTAAGCGAAATCCCAAGTACAAGGTAGCTATCACTCATTCATTGATAGCGGAGCTGGTCCAATACAGATTTAACTCGTAATATTAAACTTCGCAGTAGTACTGTTACCAATATTCTTGCAGATAACCCTACAGTTTTATGATTTGCCGAGTAATTGTTGGAAATGAACTCGTTCTATTTATTTTTACACGGTAATAAATACAAAGCAAATCCTACAAATGATTAATTTCATTCTTCGGAGTCCCAACTATTAAAAGTATAGGTTATCTGCCTAATATTGTCCTAAGTTCTAAATTAAACTCCTTTGTACGGATTTTATCACTTTGTTTATTTTACATTTTTATTGCCTACATAAACTTTATTACAATATAAGCTATTAAAATTATTAAATCTATTTAGATTTAAATACACTTGCCGCGACATTTCGGTTGGTGTTGGTTGTCTGATTGTCTTTCTATCTTGTTTATATTTGTAACTATCGACGTGAAATAGTAGTATTCCTACTGTTGTGTTTCGTTCGGTGAGTGAGAGTGCCGGAGGCCCAATCACCCTACCACCTTTCCCCTTTCCTAAAGGTTGGCAACGCGCAAGTGATGTATCTGGTGTTGCAGGCGTCCATAGGCTACGGTGACCACTTACCATCAGGTGGGCCGTAAGCTTATTTGCCAAAATAGTCGCATAAAAACAAAAAAAAAACCAGTTGGGACTTTGCCTGACTATTTCTTGCCCATTACGCTGCAATATTCCCTTTTACAGTTGATGCACAGCTGAATAATTTTTTCAGACACGTAAATAATCTAGCTGCTGGCACATAGTTAATTTGTTAGTTGGAAGTGTGTTATCCGCACTTAGCTCCACAATTGAGCCACTGTGCGTAAGTCGTGTCAGAAAAGTTTTTCGGTTACCCATACCAACTCAGCTCCGTCCAGAAAGATAATAGGAGACCGGTATTGCGCAGTACTTCCTTCGTCGTTTCTGGACTGTTTAGTAGTTTCGCCCATTGGTTGCTCACGTTTTTACAATATAGGAGCACGTGAGCCGGTTTCTCCTCGGTCTCCATGCAGCCCTACATAAGGGGTTGTCAGTGGTGCCGATGTTATATAGTGATGATTAGTTATTTTATCTACTAGGTACTTGGCGTAGATTTTCTCATGGAACGTAGCTGTATGCGCGAGAGAAGTGTGCTAACACATTTCTCTCATTATAACATAACGAAGGAAAGATACCATAGTTGTTTTACCGAAATAACAAAACAAACGGCATGTGTTATAAGAAAACGTTACGACGCTTTGATGTCTCTAAGTGCGGTTTACGTTACACTCAGATAGCGTTACAACTGCTTATACCGGGCTCATAGTGATAGCGATACTAAGCGATCACTTATCTCTATTATTATTTAAAAACATAATTGAACATCATAATAATATAATATAATAATATATTCTACCACATACACACAACACCATCTAGCCCAAACTAAGCAGAGCTTGTACTATGGGTACTAGACAATGGATAAACATACATATATACCTTTTTTTTTTGTAAATACATACATATTATACATAGAAACACCCAGACCAAGACAAACATCCATGTTTATGCACACAAATGTTTGAATTGTGCGGGAATCGAACCCGCGACCTTAGGCGTGGCAGTCGGTTACACTAACCACTACGCCATCGAGGCCGATGATATTCTTAAATGATATGATGTTCTTAAATGATTTTAGGACTAGCTTTTGCGTGAAAGTAAGTTAGGTTATGTTATCAATAGTATAATACAATATCAGCCCTGTATTAAACTGTCTCACTGCTGGGCACGGGCCTCTTCTTAGTGTGAGAAGGGTTAGGCCATAGTACACCACGCTGGCCTAGTGCGGGTTGGCAGACTTCACATATCTTCGAGAACATTATGGAGAACTCTCAGACATGCCGGTTTCCTCACGATGTTTTCTTTCGCCGTTAAAGCAAGCGATAATGAACTATTTAATACGCATATAACTTCGAAAAGTTTGACATGCGCGCCTTGGGTTCGAACTCGAGACCTCTACGTGACAGTCCAACGGTTTCCCACTAGACTACCGCTGCTATCATCAATATACTTATAAATAGTACTCTTTTAAAATTATAATTTTACTTTCTAGTGGTGCAAGAATTTTAACCTCGTTTGAGTAGTTTTTGAGTTAAATCCTTACAAAAAGCAAACAAAATCTCAAATCTTTCCATTTTATAATATGTATTAGATATAATATTGTCTTATGTTTACGCGAATGTTATACATTGAAATTAAACACTTTATACGGCTTTTGTCGCGTTGTTTATTTTACTTTAGAACACTGTTATTACATAATTTTATAAATTCAAACTCTAACACTACTGTTATTGAACTTTACTACTATTTAAGCTTTATATTTTTAATTAAAATTATTTATTTTTAAGTTTACCCTTTGCCCCGACGTTTTGGTTGCTTTACGGCAGCCATGTTTACGAGGAGTCTCCCCACAGCACGCGGCGATTTTGCCTTGCAGCAGTATGCATGCGATTGCTATGCATGCAGTCTTTGGTTCGATTCGCGTATCGGGCAAAGTGAAATTACACAGTTTCTGCTGTGCCTTGGCTGTAAAGGTAATATATTCACCTTATTATGTGGTACTGAAAACCTTAGCAGGTGAAATATAAGCGTATAAAACGCATGGCATGCAATCATGGGACAATAAATTCTGGCACGCTTAAAACAGGCAATAAGTAAGTCGCACTTGCTCGCTTGCCCTAGTGAGCCAGGAGATTATTAAATCTACACTAATATTTGTATTATTGATTGCAATGAAGAAACTTAAAAAGCTAGTGAACCGTGAAGCTATCTAAAAAATAAAAATATTCTACCATTAGAAAGCTACTTTATCCAGAAAAAAAATAGGTTACATAAAATCACGCTTCGAATTACGGGCGAGATTCAGTAACAATAAACGTGGGTGAAACCACGGCGAATAGCTAATTTTTAATATTCGGTTAAGTGTGAAATTCTCGAGGAGCGAGGTCCAGTTATGATAATTGTGGATGATACCGTGAGAGATAGCTACTCACGTATAAAGTAGCAGAGATATAGCAGAATCGTAGCTAGTGTAAATCCCTCGTCTCTGTCTGCCCATCCGGTCTATAGACCCCTCCTATATACATGAATAAAAAATATAAAATATATTCTACAGCTTTTTGTGGAACATGTACATTATTAGTAGAGAAATATTTTCAGCAGAACAGTTTCTGAAGAAATGCTATGTAGATAAACAGAACTGAGTAATAGTTGCACCTTGTTTTGAGTTCAAAGACAAGTTTTACTCAACAGTTGCCTACAACTGGACCTTGCAGTTATAATTGTTTGCATTTCGAAACTGCTCCCTTTGCCCCGTAATTTTGCCTTTTCAGTTACTGATGTGATAACGGATCAGATGATCTTGCGTTTGATTATCTGTTGGAAAAAGTTTTATTGGGAGATTTTGATATTTTTTTAAATTAAAAATTTAAGGCAATAATCTAGACTCCGATTACGTGGGACCGTCGCAACATAATTATGGATGTAGTATCTTTTTGCAATTTGTATGTATTTCGAGAGGTTCAGAGACTGTTTTATAATAAATCTATTTTTATTATTTTGAAGATAGACATTTTTCGGCTACAACACTTTACTTATACAGAGTGTCCGGTAATTAATGGATAACCTGGAAATGTCTTATAGTGGAACTGATGGCCGTTCAGAAAAAAATATGATAAAAAATCTATCCTAACTACTACCTGAGATATGTGTTTTTTTTTTAATGACCATGTATAACTTTCTTGTATAGGTACTACGACCATAAATGAATGAAATTCATCGGTTTTTTGTTGTTTTATTATTAAACACTAATTATGCTAATAGATAGACAGTCAGAAGTATGCTATGCTATTATAGCTTGCACTTTTTAATATATATATATTTTCTTTTCTCTTTTATTTTTTCTGAACGGCCTTCAGTTCTACTATAAGACATTTCAAGGTTATCCATTAATTACCGGACAGCCTGTATAATTATACAGCGTGTAACAGAAAGGTGTGGTCATATTTAAATGTCAGCTTGTACAATGTAAAATCGCGAGAAATAAATCCGACTATGCACATAGCATACCAATCATAAATACATATTCTAGTCGATACTTAACGAAACACTAATAGCTGACTCGGATGATCTCCGCGAACCAGAAATTGAGAATTTCTTG
Source organism: Catocala nupta (assembly GCA_963675205.1). Lineage (NCBI taxonomy): Eukaryota > Metazoa > Arthropoda > Insecta > Lepidoptera > Erebidae > Catocala > Catocala nupta. Next base: position 11,976,707 of record OY776103.1, on the reverse strand, counting down.
GTAGAAAATACCAATCATTTTTCAACCTCGTGCACAGCAGTTGCATACACAACCGCCAATGCCATATACAATGCCAAAAAAGCAGTCACAAAATTATAATACAGTCTATGAATAAGATGTTAAATGATGTGTAAAGTTTCTTTCTTAATTACACGTCACTTTAGACGAATTTAAATCAAACTTGGCTGAGATAGGATTAGTGCGGGCAAAGCCACGGGCAGAAACCAATATATCTATACTGTCTGGTCATTCAACTCAATGACATTCAGTTATTATTATGTTTGGCTTACAAATTGAAGGTTGCTGTAAGAAACCACTAGAACGTAGGTTAAGGTCGACGTTTCAACGCACACATTCTTTGGCAATAGTTGTATGGAATCGGGTTTCTTAGAGGCAAATTCCGTATGATTTAAACACAGAATTACATACACATTTGGCCTTAATCGCAAGAGTCTCGTGTCCCATTACGTGGACATTTCGACAAAAAGCCAAAATACAACTTTTCCCAAAGCGCCATGAAACAAAAAATTGTGATTTACTATTCTCTTTAATAAAACAACTAAAAAAATAGGCGAGCATAGCCTTTTAGCTCGTTAAGCTATCATTATTAAACTATATCTTTTATAGCATTTGTGGCGAGTTTAAGTATTATTTAACGGCATTATTTTTAAAATAAAAGCGTTAATGCTGCGCTAATTTCTGGGTAGTAAAAACCATTATGCGAATGTCAACATTTTAAATACACACGTCAATGCAGCTCGAAAAACTGAATAAGATTACATCAAATCACAAACTTCGCTAAAATGGCTTTTACATGTCATTCTCTAAAGGTCGTATATATATGCATATTTCAATGTACATATTTATAATTAAAAATATTTAAATTGGGGTGTAATTAATGCAGTTCTGCTTACCCTTAAGTGTAAGTAATATTTGTCACCTCACAAACACCTCACCTGAAAATCTCTTACCAAACATTCCAATGACATCATCGTGGTACAACAAACTCATCACTTAGATTAACAGCACCTCACAATTTCTAAGCAGAAAAATTAAATAACACTTTGCAACGCACAAATCGATCCAAAGAGCTTACAATTTATTTCACGGTACTAACGAGAATAACTATTATGCCTATACTATCGTAGCAAGCTACTGAGTTAGGTCGTAGCTTCAATATGTATTATTTATAACCGTACGGTACCAGCAAATATATATATTATTTTTATTTTATTTTATTATTTCAGGAAAACTTACAGCTCATAATTCTTATAAGTTAAATCATATTAGCAAAAGGCCAATTACAAGTTTTCACTCATGAATAGTATAATATATATATTTAGTAGATAGCGATGTTTTCGTACAAAGATATATTCATATCCACAATGAAGCATTCATTTGTAGACCTACAAAAACACTTCTGATTACCCCTACATTTGCCTACACACATGTGCCTGACTACTATATAGAACTAAAGCGTCAACTGCGTCGCTACACTAGTATAACAGTTAGCAGTCGAGTTGGCATCAGATAGAACGCCAGATGTTCTCTCTTGAGAGGAGATAGTGAGCATTAATGCGTCATCAAAGATTCAATATTCAAATGACGCAAAACATCACTAAGTACAATAAATAGCGTTTACTCAGAAAAGGACTATTTCTGGCATTACACTAGTGTAAATTATGATATACTAGATTTTACCCGCTGCTCCGCTCGTTTAAATGTATGTCAATTTTCTACACTCGGGTACGGTACTTGTTTTAGGATAAAAGATACCCTATGTCCTTAACTGTACCTATGCAAACGTGTATACAACATTTCATGATGATCGGTCGAGTAGTTACGGCTTAAAAGCGTAACAAACAAACAAACTCACATTCGGATTTATAATATTAGTTAGGATATGCTTCATTTCACCTCTATTATAATTTACATTCTACCTTAGCATGGGACACGGTAAACAAGTAAATCGAAAAAGATAGTACAATGATTATTTATAGCTAGTCAATGAAGCACCCTTCAGAAGATTTCTGAAGAGATTCTAAGCAGAGATGTTTCTCAGCTACATTTCGCAACCACGATTTTAAGAACCAAGCTATATATTTGGGCGAGCCTTTGGAAACTTCCGGGTATAGTTTCAGACTCCAATTACACTTTGCCCGACCTCGGAATTCAACCGAGACATCTTGATCTCGGTTGAATCCAAGGGAAGATTTAAATCAATAGATGACTAGGGTTGGATTGCCACGCATCGCATTAACTACCGCTTTGCCACCAATCCAATATTCAAAAACCGGCCTGCCTATACCCAAAACGATGAAATTTTATTTTATTTATTATTAAAAGGTATCTAAAAATAGGTCTTTGTCAAGCATGATAATGCTGTGCTCCGATGTTTAATGAAGATTCTTCTATTTCTAATATGAACTGAAATTTATTATCTTAAGGAAAATAAATATGTTAAACCAAAATATTATTCCTCCTACTTCAATCAACTTCAGTATTTACGGCAATTTGTGAAAAGTAACTTATATTGTCGTAACAGATACATTTTCGTGGCCTTGTCGCGGGATTATGCGCCGGAACGTGATTTGCGAGCATATCCAAAATTCAATTAACTTCATCTAAAAGGAATACTTTACGAAAATGCGTCCCCGTCTTTTGGTTTTATTATTCTACCCCAGATATGTAACAATGAGATTGTTTTAAAAACTTCAATAGCTTCTAGAGGCGTGACAGAGGAATAACATTATTGTTTGCCCTGAAAGCATATACTTTTATGTGAATGAGACAATCAAATAAAGAAATCCTAAGTGAACGTTCTTTAAAGTCTTACATATAAAAGTATTATTAACTAACTCCTAATCATCTCTCAACTAAAACTCTCAAAATCAATGATTCATTAACAAAATTAACCTTAAGAGTCTCTAGTTAATATTGCTATAAATATATGCTACTTCTTAATTAATTTTTTTATTTTAATTAGCTTACCGCTTGCAGCTGACCCTTTAATTTGCAAATTGACAGCAAACATAAGCGCCATCTTCTACCACGGGACCAAAGCAATAAAGTTAGTCGTGATTTACAATCACTGTTGTATAGTGCAAATAAAATGTATCGCTACATTCGCGGAGTAATAAAACTAGAACTAATTCTTAAATCACCGCTACAACCATTAAAATGTTCTTCAGATTATAACATTTCCTAAAAAAACATTTTCCTCGACCATAAAAATCTGATTCTGTACGCCACTCGCGGCGAAATTAATCTATCTCAGTCAATGTCAAAACTTTCCGTGTATCGGTATCCATTGCGGGATACACATGAGACATATAACAAAATGGATAAAGTAATCGTTCAATGTATGTGATACAGGCTAGTTTTTTGGAACAGCTGTGATCGCTCGGGTGACACATGTGTCGAGATGACAAGCGTTTTAATATATCCAGTAAGCTCGTGGTTCCATTACGTGCGGGCATATTCTAAACTTATTCTAGGGTATTAATATACGTACATATACTCACGCCTGTATTGCCAAGAAGGGTAGGCAGAGGTGTATACATTACTACATTTTGCCAACTTTACTTTATCTCCCATCGAGAGGGCGAGTCTATTGCCGTCTATCTGTGGTAGATTTCTTCTGAAACTGGCATGAATCCGATATTGATTTGCTTTACCCGGAGACCGAGGCCTGACCTCATCGCGATCGCCTGCAAACAAAAGCGTAAACCCATATGGTCCAGTACTTATGAGGCATACGTTCAACTAGTTTCTTTTATCACAGGTATTAACATAAATATTAGGATAATACCTGGCTCTTTGGGAGGCTTACACGGAGACATAGGTCCAACATGAAGAGGCCTTTTGAGAGTTTTAATCTAAGGTGGAATAGAACAACTACAGCGGCACTAGCGCAGCAGGCGTAGGACTATTGCTACGTATTTTTTTCTAATATACTCGTATATGGGCTATGGGAATGGGTGCTTGATGGACCGGTATGACGGTGAGTAGAATCCTGGGATTAGCATATAAGAGCAGTATGCCTCTTCTGGTAGCACAGCATCTGCTGGAAATCTTACTTATCTTTCAACACAATTTTAGCTTATAATTAATTTATTAAAATACATCAGATTTTCTGCACACATGATGACATAATATTGACATAGGTAATCGTTGAAGCTATTGTGCAGGGTTCTTTGAAGTTCCATTGTAGGGTCAATTGAGCTACCACTGTATTTAGATTCGAAACAGTGACAGCTGCTAACTCCGAAGTGCCGCTAGTGGACTGCATTCTGGAACCCCTGTCGCCGGTCCTTTGCAGTTTGTAGTCACCAGCGTCGTAGTCGTCCAACATCAAACATCAAATTTTCTGTGTGTTAATGGTCTGCGTCTTGCTTTTCTTCTTTGTAAGATCACGTCGGGGTCACCAAATGTGCAGGATTCTTTGTGTTCAAGGTGTATGTAGTGTAGAGGATTGTTTTATGCATCTGACGACGAATTTAACGCAGATAGCGAAGGGATGATTTTATTGTGAGACCACTGACTTGTACAAAGAATAGTTAATATTTATTATACAGCATTACAAACTAATTAAATATTATTACAAGATAGTAGGTTACACGAGTGTACATTTCTTCTATGGCAAGTATGTTGATACAAGGTTCGATTTAAGTTCTAATTTCTAAAAAGGAAATAAGTGACTTTACAATGATGTAATGTCTGAGTAATGGTGGTAGGCACACTATCATTACGCCAAGTCTGTGTCTTGTGACTTGTTGTTCGTTCAATGGTTTTTAAGATACTCATAAATTATTCCATTGCAAAATAAGATTTTCTGGCTTAAGAGACGCAATTGCCGAAATATTTTCTTATTTTGGTTGTGTAAATAAATAATACTTTTAGAATCCGATGCCACAAAAAGGTTGTAAATTTTCGAAAACCGACTTTCATTTGGAGCCTAAATCTAAAGCCTCGCTGCCTCGTTTCATGGCAGCTTTGAAAGCTTTGATGAAACATTAACCCGAATTAATGAGTATTCATTCTCGTGAAACTGTTTATTAATCCATGTTGTAATCCACCATGCATTTATGGTTAGGCATATCATGGACTATCGAGCTGAAACTTTTTTTTATCTGTGTATACTAATTAAGAGTGCCGGGGCTCACTACCTTTCCTATTCCTTTCCTTCCTTTTCAATGCCTTTTCCTTGACGTCAGCGATGCTCGAGTTATATCGCATTGTAGGCCACAATGACCGTATTATCGAGCGGGACGAATGCTCGTTTGTAACACTTGTTACTTAAAAATATCCCAATTGAAAGTTTAGTAATATTAAGATAAAATGTGAGTAGCATTAATAATAATAGCGTTTACTAACGTATTCCTATGATCAGGCGCGTGCGCTTCATACAAGCAAATAAGCACTGCATACCCTAGTCCGCTGGCTTATGTAAATCTATATAATCGAAATCTATTTATTAAATACTACAATATAATATACAGATATATATACACACAAAAACATTTATAAATGAAATGTAGTGCCCTCGCAGAGGTTTCGGGTAGGGAGTGCATACCCTACCAGAAATCTTTGTGCACGCCCCTGCCTATGATTGTATCCTAAATATTGACACCACAGCAACAAATAAGATTTCCTAACTAATATTATCCGACCATCATGAAATTTCGCATACACGTGTCAGGAGAACAGTAAAGGACATAGGGTTTCTTTTAACCAAAAAAAGTATTGTTACTAACATAACCTTATCTAAATTAATCTACATTAACGCGAGCGAAGCTGCGAACAAAATCTAGTAATTTATAACTATTACTGCCTTTTTTCGTCATTTAATTATTACCAGAAGCAGGATGCCTTAAAATTATAAAAAACCTATCGATTTAATGATTTAACGAAACGAATCTTTATATATATAAATCTTCTGTGCGTGTGTTTGTAATTAAACTCCACCTAAACGGCTGGACTGATTTGAATGAATTTTTTGTGTCTTCAAGTGGATTCGAGAATGGTTTAGATTTGGTTTCTCTTTTTCTTAATTTTTTCTTGTGTTCAGGACAACGTCTGTCGGGACAGCTAGTAAAATATAAAATAATTCAAATGTAGCCGGAATCCTTATTCTATTTTTAGGATACATTATAATTTGTTTGGTTTTGGTAAAGGAAACAGGAAAACACTATGTCAATTCAGGGGTATTATCAGTCCTGTAATTATCTCTTTTGCACATGGTTGTTTCGTTCATGCCCGGCGTGACAACCATATATTTCTTAGAACATTATTTTGAAATATTTTGACGTTCGCATATCCTCGGTTATCGTGTGCATTGTCCCTTACAGTTAACCATAAAGTGTAACAGTACGTGTATCGGCATAACTCGATACAGAAAGCCTTAAACTAATGAAGCAGGCACGTACAGAATTAATAATACCGTCATATCAACGAACTGCTGCTTAAACGATTATAAACTTTATGTTTACGCACATACCTACACTTATTTACTTTTATTGTTAAACTAGGTTAATTCTTTAGCTTTGTCAGCGATTTAAATTGCGTCGTTCTATTAAACGAAATTAGATAAATCGTCACATAAATTTTAAATTGAGCTCTAAGGTACTAGTCTGAAAATCGCAAAAAAAAAAATTCGTTTAGTAATTTTGACGTGTTAATAGGAAGTTTTGCGGACTATAATAATATATAATGTAATTATATATAAATATTAATATAATATTATAATAATGAATATAAGTCGTTTCTGATGTTAACCCGTTTAAACATACAAACTTTTTAGGCTTATTAATTATATGTTATATCGGATTATCCATCCTGAGACTGTGACTAGGGATTTAGGACATAAATAGGTTTTTGCTGGATATTATTTATCTTTATCGTTTTATCTCACTAGGAATAATTTCTGTGTCGCGGGGGACTTTAGAAACATTTAAACACACTAACACAAAAAACACGCGCATTCGGAACAACCGTTTGTGGGTCACACAAATTTTTATTCCGTGTGGGGATCGAACAGTCCATTTACGCTCATTCTCAATCTCAGTATAATAGGTAGTAACATTGCCAGTGTTGCAGACATCCGTAGGCTACCGTAATAGCTTATCACCAAGAGGACAAAAACAAAATACTATCTTACCTCATGGCATAAAATTGTGTTTATGTATGTAGACGATCGTGGATCCTGGTTTCGACTCCTGGTTCAAGCAAAGTGATATTGGCATTTCCTGGAAAAAAATCATCAGCCCAGATTCTGTCTAACGAAATATTGCTTCCATTACTAACCTAACACAATGACTGACTAGTAAAATGTACATATACATCTGCCTTTCTTCCAGCAGTGTAGAAATATCTAATAATAAATATTAATTTTTTCACCATAATATAAACATTATTTACAATTAGTAGGTAACATAATTATTTAAATTAGATATTGTGGGGATACCTAAACTAGACTCGCGGCCTGTATTTCAGGCTACCGGGACTCCACCCCTTAGTCTTTACATCTTATTATGAACTTCTTACATTACCATTAACATCATTATTATAAAAATCTGTCTCTCATATCTCTATATTTTTCTGTCGCAGCATTATAATAACCTCGTAGTAATATAAATGTGTCTCTCAGAATAAGTTCGTCTGTTTAAGGCAGGCTGAACTATATCATTAATCTCTAGTGAGCGGTACACATGTCGCGATCAGACCCCGCTAATCCAACCAAAAACGTACTCTTTGGCTGATTTTTGTCGAATATATACAGAGCCAACGATGAAAGTAGGCATGCATAGTTCAAATCTTAAAATATTGTTACGCTTTCACGCCTTACTACTCGATCGATCATCGAATCGAAAAATTCGAAAAGGACATAAGGTACATTTTACCTTTTTTTTTTTTTTTTTTTTTTTTTTTTTTTTTTTTTTTTTTTACGTGGGGGAATGCTATGACGCATATCCCTCCGCGGGGGTGGGCGGAGGGATTATGTCGGACTCGCCGGGGTAAAAGAAAGATGTTAAAAGACAATGTACCTCCCGGAATACCGACTAAACCTACCACGGTGTTCCTCGACAAAACCACTATCGACGGGGCCGCGCGAATCGCTTTCGCATGCGGTCGCGACCCCGCCGAGGTTACGGTCCGCCGTATGAAACGGCAGGCCACTACACGAAAGACCTACCCAAAATAGGCACTACGTCAGATAAAACCCTACTGTCTCTCCTAGAGGGGAGACAGACTCGACACAGAGGCGCGCGTGGGAACACGCACGCCGCCTCTCGGACCTGGTGCTGAACGGATGGCGGGCAGGCCCACAAAGCCCGCCACCCCCAGGTCAAACCTCAGGGTGGCTGGAGGTCATTTTACCTACCAAAAAGTACTATTACTGACCACACTGACTACATTGTAGGTTAGGTTAGGTTAGGTTAAAAAAAAAAAAAAAAAAAAAAAAAAAAGGTTAGTATCTTTTCTGGACATCTTATCCCAACTAATATTATAATATAAGTTAGAATTATTTTAATCAATATGTTATGTTACTTAATATGAGTTTGTTTTTTTGTTTGCTACGCTTTCACGCCTTAACTGCTCAACCGATCATCATAAAATTTCATATGCACGTTGTCAAGGTTACAGAAAAGGACATAGGGTAACTTTCATCCAAAAAAAAATACTGTTCCTGAGGGATAGAAATTGTAGAGGAAAATTACCTACATTAACGCGAGCAAAGTCGCGGGAAAATCTAATATTAAATAACAGGGGATGCGAATTCCCAGGTCCGGTCAAGTGTTATTGCAGTCATTTTGTGTCAGGAAATTATCAGTAGCAGTACGAACCCTGAACTGTGTCCTGTATGGCAATAGGCTAGGCCTAATCACACGGCCGCCGGAGGAGGGGGCGCAGGAGACGCGCTCATGTCGCTCTCCTGCCCCCCACCTAAGGGTTCTGGGTGGCAAGGCCTCAGGGGACCCTGCCACCCGTGAGTAAGAACCCATAGAGGGCGCGCCGCGGTGTTCCCGCGCGCCTTCTAACGTCGAAAGGGGAGAGCAGTGAAATGCTCTCCCCCGGGGACGAGAGGAGGTCGGGTCCCATTGACCCGGCCGGCACCCACACGGGGGGGCCTATGGATGAATCTTTTTAGACTCCCAACAGGCCCCCCCATTGGGTGAGAGAGGGAACACCCCAGGTTTTTTTAGTGGGTATACCAGCACTCGGCTGGTGAGTCCCACACGCCCCGCCGGTGCAGTCCCCTAGCCGGCGGGTAGAGCATCAAACATTTTTTCAAAAAAAAAAAAAAAAAAGGACCTAATCACACGGGACCTAAAATAAAGCCCGCAAAATGTAGGTGTAATTTGCCTCTGCTTACCCTTCCGTAGAAATAGGCATAAGACTATACATAGAAGTAACTAGCTGACCCGCGCAACTTCGTCTGCTTCATATAAGAGAATATTCCCCGTTTTTGCAACATTTTTTATAAATGCGCCGCTCCTATTGGTCGTAGCCTTCCTCAATACATAGGCTATCCAACACTAAAATAATTTTCTATTCGTACCAGTAGTTCCTGAGATTAGCGCGTTCAAACAAACAAACAAACTCTTCAGCTTTATATTATTAGTGTAGATATAGATAGTTTTTGTATAATTCAGTGATTCAGGTAACAATAAAAAATACCTAATTATCTTATAACGATGCCGAGCTGTCTACGTACTGACAGCCTAACACTTTACTAAATAAACGTTTCTTTAGCGCAAAAAGTTACTCACCATAATATCCAAGTATATTAAGAAAGAAAAATACATAATTTCTCAAACACAGTAATGAGAAACATTCAGAATAAAGAGGAATACAAAAAGGGCCTGTTCAGGAAGCGTCCATTAATCCCGACCGGGTAGTGTTTAGCTCTCCGGCTGATTTAGAGGGAAAACACCATTACTACGAATTATGGATATGAAGTATGAGCAAATGTAATAAAGTGATAGATGTAAAAGCATTGCCGTTTACTCGAATGAAAATGACTCACAGAACATATAAGAGTAGTAATGTTCTGTGGAATTATCATTAAATGCTGTATTCTGCGTTCTTAAGTGCTACTTGGTGACCTTAATGATTGATATTAGACTTTGATTTAGACTGCACGGCAGAATGAGTATGGTCCATAGAAAGAGTCTGGTTATTGATTATGTCCGTCGTTTGAATGTTTGTAAATCAGTGATACCGGAATTACTCAAAGTGCGTAAAATCAAAACAAGATGCAAGTACAATGATAAAAATATGTTTAGTTTAATTCACATATGGCGTAGTGGTTTGAGTGGTGGCCTCGCTATCACTACGCCGAGAGTTCTGGGTTCGAATCGCACACGGGACCAAAAATTGTGTGAATTTCCTTTAAATGCAGAAGAGATCCTATTATTACCATATTGTGACCTGGACATTTTCCGACCTGGACATTTTGTAACCTGGACATTTTGCAACCTGTACATTTTGCAACCTGGACATTTTCCGACCTGGACCTTTTGTAACCTGGACATTTTGCAACCTATCCATTTTGTGACCTGGACATTTTGTAACCTGGACATCTTGCAACCTGGACATTTTGTGACCTGGACATTTTGTAACCTGGACATTTTGTGACCTGGACATTTTGCAACCTGGACATTTTGCGACCTGGACATTTTGCGACTTGGACCTTTTGCACCTAAATTATGTTTTCCGAGTCTGGGTGTTCTTTGTGTCCGTTGTTTGAATGTTTGTAAAGTCCCCCGCGACACAAAATTTATTCCTAGAGCGGGAGTTGACTATTTTACAAAAAACAAACAAATTGATTGAGTTTCTCGCTTGGTATAATGCTAATCTGAAATGAGTTTAAGGTTTGGTATCCAGGCTGTGTTATTGATGTTTTGTTAATAATCTTAGTAGCAACACAATGACTAATCGATAGATTGCGATAGGTTTGGTTTGGTGTGGTTGGGATCTAATCATAACTAGCCAATATCATATATCATATATCGTATTTCAGGTATGCCAACTTCGTCCTACTCAGATTTGTCCTGAAACAAAATCCATTACAACTTTGTCCGACCTAGATATCGAACCTTAAAATCGGCCACAAATATAAAGTCCAAATTAAGCAACAAGCATAGGGTTATCACATAAAGTTTTTAAAATCACTTTGACATTTTTCTTTAATAAAGACTTAGAGAGTCATAGCCTCCAAATGCCATTACCATTTACCCACGCCTCTCTTAAAAATAGAGCAAACTGGCCAAAACACCCGCAATTACTTCCCTTTTTCCCCTTAATTGTTGTAAATGACATCAAACTGCTCTTAATTGCCCATGCCTTAATCATAGAGTGTACCATTTTAAGTTTGACCTTGGTTACAACTTATTAAAAGCTGAAAATAAACAACCAAGATCTAGTGGGCGTCCTCCGAAGGCTACTAGTGATGTGACGCATAGTTTATGACGAATATTCAGCCGAGAGTCGAGTAGCTGAATATGGAATATTCGGCGGAACCGAATCATAATTATGTTACTAGAGTTGTACGCCATGCGTAGCATCACCTCTTTTTATATTCAAAACAGACACTTTCACAAGTGCCAATTTAAATAATCTTTATTTGAGACCATCATGAATGCACGCATTATCACTATACGAACAAAAACAAACATAACTAACTAAACAATACTAAATGATGGAATGAATATTAAAAAAAATATATATATTTTATTTTAATGACAAATAGAATATTTTCGTATTTAATACTTCTAATTATTTTACTTTAAAATGACGCTAGCCAACGTTCCTGGCATATCTCTTACAACTGTAAAGGAATAGTCTGCCGACGCTTTCGAAAACTGCGTAAGTATTTATTTGTAAACAGACCATAGTCGAATAAACTGTAGGTCGAATAATTACTAGGCTTAAAACCCATCTCTAGAACATACAACAATAATTTATAATAGCACCAACGTATTCGTCAGTCGTATAATTGAGTTATGAGTTATACAAGCGACAGAGGATGGTTGTACGTGGGTTTGAAATTGTTTGAAATTCAAGCTGAATTAAATATGAAACTGATATAAATAGCTCCACTAGGTAGTTACTTGCTGCATACTTTATAATTAGATCTTTATTAGAACTTTGCATATACAGACTGCCGATTTAAAACCCTGATATACTTCAGTATCTTGTAGAACAGGTTTAAATAATAATAAATAATATCAGCCCATGAACTGTCCCACTGTTGGGCACGGGCCTCTACCCACCGTGTGAAGGGTCAGGCCATAGACTAGCCCAGTGCAGATTGGCAGCCTTCACACATCTTCGAGAACAATATGGAAAACTTTCAAATATGCAGGCTACCTCACGATGCTTTCCCTCACTGTTATAACGAGCGAGTATTAACTATTTAATACGCACATAACTTTCAGCAGAAATGCGCGCTTTGGGATCTAACTCTGCTTAGCAGTCTAACAGTTTCCCACAAGGCTGTCGCTGCTCTTATAATAATAATCCTAACTATCCTATCAACCAATATTATAAATGCGAAAATAAGTTTATTTGTTTGTTACGCTTTCACGCCTTAACTACTAGACCGAACATCATGAAATTTCGCATACACGTTCTCAGGGGTACAGAATAGGACATACCTTTTATCCAGGAACTATTACTCACCTAAACTACATTTACGCGAGCGAAGCCGCGGGCAAGATCTAATGAATTATGTTTTTAAAATAGTTTAGTTGCAAGTTGGATTATGAAAGAATAAAAAAGCAATAGAAAACATAAAAGCTAATAGCAATAAAAATAATTATTTTTGTGTGTATTATCACAATATACTTTTGGCGACGTGTACTAATAAAGTCGAACGCCAATTCCTTCAACATATTTACTTACAATCCTCTGAATATAAACATACCCTCTTAGGAAGAAGTCTGTAAATACACACGCAAATACTGAGGACTCGATACCTTCCATATACTTATTTACTTACTCTTGACAATGAAACGTGGCAAATAAACGTATTTTCTTTCTTTATTTCAAAGATCGAACTGACCTACTCGGTTAGCCAAATATGAACAGATATACAATAGCTGGACTCATATGCTTGGAATAATTTTATGAAAAGGCGTTCAAGAATCAAGGTCGTTTAGTTCTTAAGAGTAATTTGATAACAACACTGAAAATTTTGTTCTATAGTTTATTTTAGAAATCATAACCACAACACACAGTAAAAAACTTGTGTCCCGAGGTACTTACTTTGCTATCATTCAAACAACGGACACAAAAAATACCTAGATTCAGAAGGAGACATGACGAAATCTACAATCACACTCATACAAAAAGCCGTTCTTCTTAACACATGTCGCCGAACACGTAAATTTCTTGCATCATCTACTGTTTAACTTTATCCCTTCTGGTACACTTGGCTAAGGCTGGTGTGTCAGGTTTTTACCCTTTTAAAATAAAAGGAAGTCTAAATATAAAATAACATAATAATATTCTATCACATACACACGACACCATCTAGCCCAAACTAAGCAGAGCTTGTACTATGGATACTAGACAATGGATAAACATACATATATACTTTCTTTTTTGTAAATACATACATATCATACATAGAAACACCCAGCCCAAGACAAACGTCCATGTTCATTGCACACAAATGTTTGAAGTGCAGGAATCGACATCAAAGTTCAGGATTACTTTCGAATTAATATTTTTGATAAGTATGCAAGCTTTTAATATTAAATTAAAATTGAAATTAAACTCATTTATACGGATTTTATCGCGATGTTTATTTAACACTGTATTATATAATTTTGAAACTTCGTGTGTTATTAGAGTGAAGTTTGAAATTAATTATTTATGTTTCGTTTTTTTCATTTGCTATTTAAATTATTGTTACCAATAGTATTGATTATTAGTCTTTTAAACTCAACAAAAGTTTCGTAACCATAAATATGGATACTTCGTCCGAACACGTTTCACAAATTGTGGCATTGGTGCGATAAGGCTTGGATCAACGAACGATTGCTAGAAATTTAAATTTAGACCAGTCTACGGTTTCTGGAGTATACCTAAAGTTTGTAGAGACAGGTTCTTACAAAAGGAGACCCGGTACCGGCAGAACTGGAACAACCACCCCTCGTGACGAGTGATTAATTGTTTCAACTTGCCTACGAAATCGTTTCCTCACGTCAATAAACATCAAAACAGAGCTGAATGAAGTGCGTGGAGTAAACGAGTGCACGAACAATAAGAAGAAGGCTTAAAAAAGCGGCCATCACCCCTTTTAGACCAGCAATTGGTCCAAAGCTGTCTGCAGCTCACAGACAAGCTCGTTTGAGATTTGCGCGTGAACATCTTAATTGGACTGAAGAGCAATGGGCCTCCATATTGTTCACCGATGAGTGTAGGACATGTTTAAATGGTGCAGACTGTCGCAGAAGAGTCTATCATCGACGTGGGGAGAGATATGCTTAAAGTTGCATTGAGGAGCGTGTGCCTTTTGGAGGCGGTTCGTGTATGGTGTGGGGTGGCATTTCGATGATCGGGTGAATGGAATTTTTGTTCATCGACATGGTTCAGAGATTGGGATACGTCCCATGAATTGGCCAGCACGCAGCCCGGATCTTAATCCCATTGAGCATGTTTGGGACAGTTTAAAAAAAGCTGTATGTGCGAGAAATCCTGTGCCCACAACAGTGGCAGCACTAAGAACAGCGATTTCACAAGAATGAAACAATATTCCGCAAGACCGTTTAATAACCCTAATCAGATCCATGCGGAATCGATTAGAACCTGTAATAAGGGCACGTGGAGGCAATACACCTTATTAAAAGAAAAAACCTATGCTTCAACTTTTTTTTCTATTGTTAAACCAATTTTTCACTAAACCAACCAAAACCAATTTTTGTTTATTTTATCGTTATTGTTCAAAAAAATTGAATGGTCCTTTCCAGTATATAAACATACAATTAAGGATATGATACTACGCTGTTATGAAGTTAACGAACCAAACCATAGGATTCAAATTAAATTTGTATAAAAAGTTTGAATACTTGGTTAAAATGTTTATTTCAAATGCGTCTTGAACATTGATGCAGTTTATGAGTCCGTCAGTGTACTTCTAACAGACCCTTCCCTCTACAGACTACTTTAGTTTATGATATAGCGTTCCCACTTTCCCACATGTTAGGTATATAAGTGAGAGCCACTGTACCTTCCAGTGCCCGAGAGCACCTTCAGGGACCAGTTATAGACAGGTCTTGTCCCCAAATCCTAAGACCCAGTTCTCGTAAGCGAGCTACCTCGTGCCCAAGTGGCATTACCTATTGTCCAGATAGGTGCCGGAGCAATAAAGCCGCTCACCACTCGCGAACTCTGAGAGTTGCTAACGATATCCTCGCTGGGGCCGACGGAGAAGCCGCCTACCATATTTCCAGTATGGTGCCGGAGCTGTAGGGCACGCTCACTTCCCAACGTTCTACCCTTTCTGGCCTACAAGCCGGGTATTGCCCGAGTCACCTAGCTATGACTCTTACTTGCCGAGTAGGCAAGCACCCGAGACTCGGGCACTGGAAGGTACAGCGGCTCTCACTTATATACCTAACAGGTGGGAAAGTGGGAACGCTATATCATAAACTAAAGTAGTCTGCAGAGGGAAGGGTCTGTACTTCTAACAATATAAAACGAAACCTTATGCGAAATTATTTCCTTATAGAGTACTGTGAGTGGAGCAAACATTCTACGAAGGAAATCGTATACCGCCGATGAAATGTTTAGATAAACTCCAAATAGATGCCCAATATAAATACGTGAACGCTGATTGAAAGTACTAATGTTTATTTTCCTATAATTGAATCCTTTATACCAGCTTAACAATATATAAAACTAGCTGCCTTCACGGTTTCATCCACGTTTATGAATACTGCTTTACTCTCATTGCTCGTAGCGTTATGTTATAGCCTATGTTACTTCTTAATAAAGTAGCGTTCTAATGATGCAATATTTATTATGATTGCTTTAGTACCTTCAGAGTTTATCGATTACAAACAAATCTTTCCTGTTTTTGTTTATATAGATTATGCCCATGACTTAATTCGTGAAGGCTAGAATTCGCCCCTATCAGCATTCCCGCGAATCAGAATATGGTTACTAATCGGTATTAGATGGATTGTGACTTACATTTTAAGTTGAACGCCTTTTATCTCCTCTAGTTCAAAGTATATAATATTAATAATATATGAAATTTTAATATTATCCATTAATCTTATAACTATATTAATTATTCGATCTATGAATACTGTACTTTAATCCGTGAGCAGCTCGTAGACCTCTGCTGATAATCAACGCCGCAGTCATCCGCAGCATAGCCTGGGCCTTGTGGACACACTATGTCAGTAAAATATTATCTAATTTCCCCGTGCCCATGGCTGCTGAAAAGCAACCGAAAAGTCGGGGAAAGTGTAAACTTAAATATAAATAGTTTTAATAATTTAATTAGCTTAAAATTAGTAAAGTTTAAAACTAGTATAGTAGGGTAACAGTTTCTAAATTATATAATAAAGTGTTAAATAAACAACGCGATAAAATCCGTATATATACTACTCAAAACAAAATAAGGGCCACTAGTTTACATTTAAGTGCACTTTAGTAAACTGAAAGTAACTGATAAGTAGCATTATATTGATATTACGAACTCTTTGGTGTTTGATCTCTTTTATGCTGGTGTTCGTGTTCCTAATTTGAAAAGTATAGGCCATCATTTTAAGAAAAATAATAATTGGATGTTATTCTTATGTTTTTCTTCGATTGTCTTCTTAACTTTTTTCGGTTATTTTAGGGAAAAAGTTTTACTTTTTCAATTTTAATTGATTCATTTATCATCTCGCGTTAATCATGCCACCAGTACGAAAGCACATGGATACAATTACAGCAACCAGAGCCATAACTATGATTCAAGAAGGACGTTCTCAGCGTTACGTGGGCTTGCAGTTGGGTTTTTCTCAAAGAGCTGTCCAAAATGTATGGACTCGCTTCCAAGAGACCGGCAGTGTTGCCAGGAGACTCGGTTCAGGTAGAGTTCGTGTAACAACGGCGCACGAGGATCGGTACGTCCAACTAAGTGCCCGTCGTGATCGTACAATAACGGCCCGTAAGTTACAACACCACCTACGGCTGACAACGGGTACCCGTGTCAGTGATCAAACTATACGTAATCGATTGCACGAAGACCAGCAAATGTCAAGACGACGAGTTGTTCGAATTCCTCTGACTAAGGTTCAACGTGCAAACCGTTTAAGATTCTTCCGTCAGTGTTTGAACACTGGGGGATTAATCAGTGGGGCAAGGTGCTTTTTACAGACGAGTGCAAAGTAAAATTTTTTAATGATGATCGGCGTGTTATGTTGTGGAGACAACGCGGCGAGCGGTTTTCGGAGTCCTGCATCCACGAAGTTGACCGTTTCGGTGGTCCCAACGTAATGGTTTGGGGTGGGATTAGTTTACACGGTAAAACCGAGCTCACCATTTTAAATGCGGGTACCGTAACTGCAGAACGTTACATCGAGGACGTCATCAGGCCTCGAGTGATCCCATTTGCACAGCGAGTGGGGCCTGGTTTCATCTTGATACAAGACAATGCCCGTGCACACACAGCTCGATCGACCCAAACTGTCCTAGAAGGGTCTCATATTGAGGTATTACCATAGCCAGCTAACAGTCCGGATTTAAATCCAATCGAACAATTGTGGGACCAATTGAAATGAAGGGTTAGAGAGAATGAGCAAGGGGTCTACAACCAACAGCAGCTGATTGAAGCTTTAAAACGTGCCTGGGAGGAGATTCCAGATAAAAACGTGAGGAATTTGATCCAGAGTATGCATACTAGGCTTCAGGAGTGTATTGCTAAGAGAGGAGGACATATTTGTTACTAAAAAGAAGAAACAAAAGTGACAAAAACAGTATTTTGTCTTTTTCCGGTGATTTCTTTTGTTCATGTTTTTCATTCAAAATGGCCAATTTCATTATGAACTTAAAAAAACAATTCATGATCATTATTTTAAACAATTGTTAACCTATATTATAACCAATAACATTATTTTGTAGTTACATAAGTTAAACAATTTAATGTCTTTATTGTTTTCATGGTACAGCAAAAAATCTTAGTGGCCCTTATTTTGTTTTGAGTAGTAAATATAGTAATTTAATTTCCATGTTCTCTGTGTGTCTAATAAATGCTTTCATTTATGCTAAGCTACCAAATTATGAAAAGTATATTGAAATCAGTTTTGGGCTTTTGTGTAAAGCTCGAAATAACAAATAGTGCATATTGTTTACCTTTAGTGGCTTATCGTTACGACCAGGTCACAGATCGTAGTCACAAGCTGACTGATTCCGTGATGTAATGGTTGGTCTCCGTTTATGAGGCTGAAGAATCTTTATACCCCCTTAGTCTTTTTTTACATTTTTAATTACCCATGTACCGTCACACACTGCACTCACGCTATCCCTATTACTTTTGCTAGTCGATGTGCCCGTCTTTGGCGATTTACCCGGATACTACGTGGCGGATAATTCAATTCCTTATTTATTAAATAAATTAATAGTGTGGTATAAAGTAAGGACGTGTCGATGATGTAACTTTAAATAATTAAATGCAATAACTTCACACACTACTCTCCAATGAAATTGGCGATCGGATGAGTTTTCGTACGATGAAATTCAATGTAGTTATTGGTACCCGATTCCAGTATCTTCTCAGCGATTGCATTGCTTTGTTAGTCTGACAGTTCTTTACAGCGGCGATGTGTTATTTGACCCTTGTCCGGACTAGTAGACTCATTCGTACTGTCATTAAATAACTTGCTACAAGCTCTTCCATTCAAGCCGTCTCAAAGCAAAGATTTGAGTTATTGTTTGCAACGATTTAACCCATTAACTTATCAACCGATTTTATTCAATTATTTCTCGTTTAGAAAGCTATATTGTCACCTTGTAACATAGGCTATATTTTTTTGTACTTATTACTTAACCTTATCTACTTTTACGCAAGCGAAGCCGCGAGCAAAAGCTAGTTATGAATATTACGTTATAATTTAACTAATATTTTAAAAATGCAATACTTGTTCCGTATCGCTCCCTCCCATTAGTAAGTGCACTAGACGCACTAAACCGGAATATTTCAAGTAGAAACAGCTTAAGAAGTAGCCAATTAGACGGCATTATGTTTTACAAATCTAGTGCTTTTCCTCTAATTAGATAAAGCCTCGCGACTCGAGTTTAGCCTTGTTATCTTAACAATATGCATTTCGCTTAAACATTTTTATAATTGACTAGTTCCTTTTTATATTATTTTTATTTGTATTTAAAAAGTTGTTATTGGATATAGACCGCAAGGTAGGAAAACATTTCAATCTTAAAGTGGCATCATTTGTTTTGTCTTCTACTCTTTTAAAACAATTTGATTTTTCCTTAAATATCTCCTACGAACAGAAATCGGCCAGTCACAATTTAATTATCTATATATTAATATGTGAAGCAAAATCTTTGTATCCCTTTTTACGAAAATTGCGCGAACGGAGAAGAATGAAATTTGGCACAGTTAAAATTTATATGGGAAGGAAGGGCGAATTCTAATCTTTTTATAAAATATGCATAAGAAATACATTAAATTAATGAAAATATACTACATGCACACAGTGGAATCCCGTTCGTAGTATTTTGACATTGTTCATCTGACAATATTTGATCGATGATCTGACATCGTATAATTCTTCGTAACTATGGTTACATATACCTTATTTGTATGTTACATATACCTTATTTATATGTAACTTAGGAATTTTGGTCGAATTTTGACCACTAGTATGTATAGATTGGTGCCTTTTATAGGATACTGTACGACAAAAGTAGTAATTTTTTTTATGCCACCCTATTCCCATGCTACCTTTACTTTAAGTCTTTATTGTTAACAAAATAAAAATCAATATATGTGTAAGGGCGTATGTACATACAAGAGCGATCTTAACAATACTTTTTACCCATTCTTCAATACTTTTGTAAGATATACGTGTGTTGTATTGTAACTCGCTTTAACGGTGAAGGAAAACAAACAGTGATGAAACTTGCATATCTGAGAGATCTAAATAATGTTTTCCAAATTGTGTGTAGTATGTTAACCCGGATCCAGAGGGTCTGGTGGCAATAAATAGGACCGATATAATCAATATCTGGTTCTTTGGTCGTGTGGCTTGAGTATACGCTTACATTAGAATACAGTGTGGGGCAATGTATGATTCGATTTTCATCTATCTTATCATGCAATTCCTAACCGCTGCGAACACAAGTGCAGAATAGAATAGTGGATGTCACACGTGACAAAGGCACAACGCTACGCACATTTGAATTCACGTGGCGACCCAGTATTTTGGGTTCGAACTCTTGGGAGTCATGGGATAAAAGATTGTTTTATCCACAAATGACTGATACGACTCTAACTGTCTGTTGTGTGAGTGTTTGTCACGTCACGTTGCGATACTACAATTATCCTAGAACGAGAGAAACTTAATTTTAAAATTCCCCATTTTCTTTTATTTTTTACTCACTGCCTCCGTTGCGCAGCGGTAGTGAATGTGACTGCTGTGCATGAGATGTCGGGTTCGAATCCCGGGTCGGACCAACAAAAAACATTGGATTTTTCTGTTAAGAAATCTCAATAGCAGCCCGGAGTTAGGAAGTTGGCGGTGTTAGACAACCCGAGCCTCAGAAAGCACGTAAAGCCGTTGATCCTGCGCCTTATATCTCTCCGGTCGTGTCAGATTACCGTCCCATTGGATCATGAGAGATAGGGAACAGAGAGTGCACTAGTGTTTGCGCACACACTTGTGCCACAGTACATAAATATACAGTATTGTAAATCGGCCGTATCTTTGTAATAAATGCCTACAGCCACGCGGTACGTAAACATGCGATAGGGCTGCCCACCTACAGCATTTTAATTAAATCTGCCTATTTTGAGTTTCTATCTATTTTTGTGATTGTAAATATTTTTTATTTTATTTAAACAAATAAAATACTTAATATTGTGTTATGTTTACGCGAATGTTATACATTGAAATTAAACACTATACGGATTTTGTCGCGTTGTTTATTTTTCTTTAAACACTGTTATTACATAATTTTGAAAACTCTAATTATATTATAAAACTCTCACTATACTACTATTATTGAACTTTACTACTATTTAAGCTATATATTTTCTAATTAAAACTATTTATATTTAAGTTTACACTTTGCCCCGACGTTTCGGTTGCTTTACAGCGGCCATGTTCACGGGGAGACTAAGATGGTATTTGTCCCAACGTTCTAAAGTGTAGCTAGTTATTTTAAAGTACCCGAACATAATTTAATCTTTGGTGTTCCTATTTACGCAGAATGAGCTCAAAGTATCATGAATTTCAAATCAAAATACTTTGTGAATGGAATAGGAAGTGTTCCATAAAAATGCATTTTGTTTTTCGATTGGTAGATTTAATTAAAAAAAAACATGTGTATGTTAGATTTAAGACTTAATAACAAATCGGTCTTATAAATTTGCAACTGAAAAATATTTGCGCCTCGACTGAGACGTACGGAATGCTATATTATTATATTTTAAAGTATAAAAAATCCGCATTCGAATATAAAGCTTAATTAAAAATTGTTTTGGGAAACGTGGACAAGGAGGAGAAAAAGGAATATCTTTTACTTGGTTATAGACACCTGCAGCTATTTTACAATTTATATGTTTAGTTTTAAAAGAAGTTCGAGCGGTAACTGTTTAAAAAACACCACACCGTCCGTTCGTCACTGCGGCGCATTCGCGACTGGTTGCGTGCCGAGCGCATGCCGACGCCGAGGCGCGTAGGTATGACTCGAGTTCCGACCGTTTGTATGAAGATAGGTTACTGTATATTTATGTACTGTGCTTGTGCACTATAATATATCCTGTGCAGATGGCAAGTCTCCGATAATAATACAGTGTCGTTACGGTGTACGTACGAAGTGGACGCATACCGGTGCGATAACTTTGTTTACCTGCTCATTAGCATTCTATCCTTTTCACACGTGCGCAAGGTGACCCTAATACTATCATCGCGGGCACCGCCGGCCGTGCCGGTGCATTGTTTTTATCACTTATTTTAATATGATATTTCTTCATATAAAACATCCTTATGGCGGCTGATCGGCCTAGTGATGATGATAATATTTTAAATATGGAGATATCACACGTTTACGCGAGCCAAAACTCGTTATATGATAATGAAATGACGGAATCGGACGTAGAATACGGATGATTGTAATAATGAATTATTATTACAAAGAACGATGAAAAAACGATTGAGAGAAGAGGAGGAAGGGGACGCGAACACGGAATGGACAGTGGTTCAACGAAAACAAAAGATTAGAAAAGAGGAAGGTGAAAATATACAGATATATATAACTAGTAAGGTTATATTACCTAAACAGTTTGCTTTAGCGAGATTATTTTGTGAGAATAATATTAAAGACGTGAAAGGTGTCAAACATTTAAGTCAGTATAAAATGCGCGTGGACTTCTCGAATGAGGTAAACGCCATTCAATTAGAAACTTGCAAGGTTTTGGAAGACAAGAGTTGGAGGTATCAACGAGCTCTGATAAAAAGCATATCCTACGGAGTGATTAAAAACGTGGATTTGGACATTTCCGATGAAGAGATAAAGAGTAGCATTACTTTTACTGATTCAAATTTGCAATTATTATCGATTAATCGCCTTAAAAAACGCAATTTGAATAGTACCCATGAAGAAGATCTTTGGATTCCGAGTGAAGCGGTACGACTATGCTTTAAAGGCTCCACCTTGCCAGCTTATGTATTCGTGAACGATTTAAGGATAAAAGTAGAACCTTACATCTTTCCCGTGACGCAATGCTCACGATGCTGGAAATTTGGACACCCCGCAAAGATATGCCCTTCAAAAAAAATTGTTTGCCCAAAATGTGGGGACCATCATGCCAATTGTGACACAAGTGATTATAAATGTGTAAATTGTAGCGGAAAACATATGGCTCTAATGAAAATTTGTCCGGTTTTTATTAAACAAAAGAAAATAAGAGAGATTATGGCAGAGTTTAACTGCACATACCAGAAAGCCATATCTATGTATGTACCTCCGTCTCCACATACAACAACGTATGATTGTTCTATACCTAAAGAAACTTCTTCGGAGCAATACCAAAAAATTACTCAAGTGAATTTAGACGTAAATACAAAGTCCAAGAGTTACGCTGATGTTATAAAAACAAGTATAGATTCTTTCAGAAAGAATGAGCCAACGCCGAATAAATCAACGTCGCGCAAGACAAAACATCAACAAAAAGTAGGAACTTACACATTGGACGTTGATTTTACTCAAGATGGTAACTTTGAGGAACCGTTGGACTGTGGCAACAGCAGTTCAGATGAAATACACGGAGACGATGAAGATAAACCTAGATTATGTAATGATAAAAAAAGAGAAGTTAACTTCGAGGAGCTTTTATCCAGGTTAAAAGAGATAGTATTTTTTAAAAACGATCCGTTAGGCGCTAAATTAAAAATGGTGGCTAAATGTTGTGTCGAGTGGTTAATTTTAGTGGTAGTAGAAAATTTGTCTGATTGGCCTGTATTACAAAGTATTTTCAATTACATTAATGGGTGACAAAAATTATATTACAAAATTTAATATTATACAATGGAATGCACAATCTCTACGACCAAAGTTAACCGCTTTAGAGAGTTTACTCGTACAGGAAAATATCCATGTTGTTGCAATATGTGAGACCTGGTTAGACCCAGATACTTATTTGACACTATCTAACTATAATATATATCGTAAAGATAGAATTGATGGGTACGGTGGAGTAGCAATTTTAACTCACAAATCAATAAAATCTCAATTAATTAATATGCAAATCAGTAACTCAGATATAGAACTTATTTCAGTTAAAATTTATAATTGCTCTGCTGTTGAAAATATTGTTTGTGTATATTGCCCACCATCTGCTAGAACAACTCAAAACGACTGGGACTCTCTATTTTCCACTCAAACTAAAAAAACGCTATTTCTTGGTGATTACAATGGACATCATTCCTCATGGTCCTATAAAACAGACGGCAGAGGCATCCTAATTTTTGAAGCATCATTGGATAATCATCTGACTAGCTTAAACAACGGTGATCCCACTCGAATTAGTTTACATAACGGTACAGTCATACAATCCTCTCCGGATATCTCTTTAGTTTCCTCGGATATAGCTTTATCGTTCAACTGGTTTGTTTCAAATGAAACGCTTGGTAGCGATCATTGTATTATCAGAATTTCTTCTAGTTTTGCTAAATCTCCGCCCATATATAAACGTAATTTTAAAAAGGCCGATTGGGAGGCATATAAAAAATTACTTGATACTCTATTTACAGATTTCAAATTCTCTAATAATTTGCAAATGAATTACGATAATTTTATTTGCAATATCAATACAGCGGCAGACGTATGTATACCCGATCTTAAAATAAACCCAAACCCTTTCACAAAATTCACCCCCAAACCATACTGGAATTCGGAATTATCAAGACTAGTGGCAGAACGTCGTTTAGCGTTAGCAAAATTTAGGCGCAATCCAACTCCGGCAAACTACATCATACTTAAAGATAAAATCCGCTTAGCACAAAAGTCTATTCGCATTGCCAACAAAACATGGCAGCATTTTTGCTCTTCTCTGGATGACTCAACGTCCCCAACTATTGTATGGCGAAAAATGAAATGGATAAAGGGCTTTAAGTATCAGTCAAGCTATGTTGATAGTGACAAAGCCACGGATTTGCTGCTCAGTTTAACACCAGATTTTGTAACACCTAGTGAACCTGTTTTTTTCTAATGATAACCCTAAATTAGAAAGTAAAATTACTTTAGTTGAATTTAACAAATGCGTTCGTTCTAAAGATACTGCGCCGGGATATGACAATATTTCATACTCTATGATTAAAAATCTACCTCAAAACGGAAAACACATTCTTATGCTTATCTACAATAGTTGCTTAACTACAGGTTTTGTGCCTAAACAGTGGAGAAATATCACAATTGTGCCTATACCTAAACCTGGACGTGACCCTAATAGTGCCTCGTCTTTGCGCCCTATTTCCATGATGTCGTGTATTTGTAAAATTTTCCATAACATTTTAATACATAGATTAGAGTGGTATATGGAAAAGAATTGCTTTTTTAGCAATAATACTACAGGTTTTAGAAAGGGTCGTTCTACTATTGATAACTTAACGAATCTTGTAACCCAAATTCAACTAGGATTCTCTAAAAAGCTCATTACATCTGCTTGTTTTATAGACATAAATAATGCATACAATAATGTGGACGTTAAATTTCTTTTACATGTTATGGACAATATGGGAATAGGGTCTAAAATATGCACCTATTTATGGAATTTCTTAAAAACTAGAATACTTAACATTCAAGGTCAGGATATAGCCAGTCGTTACACCAGTATGGGTTTGGCACAGGGGGATCCACTTTCTCCATTGTTGTTCAATACCGCGACTATTGATATTTGTAGAAGTATTAAAAATGTTTACATCTCCCAATACGCTGACGATTTTGTGATATATTCAACTAGTCTTAATATATCTTCTGCTGCTCATAACTTACAATTAGCGCTTAATTTCCTAAGTAAACTACTCAGGAATATAGGTCTCGAAATATCTGCTTTAAAGAGTAAAGTCTGTATCTTCCAATCCGGATTCATGAGAAACCCCTTATCCATAGAGATTAAAATAAACGATGTACCGTTAGACGTTGTAAACACCACAAAATATTTAGGCGTATGGTTAGACAGATCACTGTCGTGGTCTAAGCATATAAACGAAACTCGCGATAAAGTATCGAAATTAATAAATATTTTTAAAATACTGTCAGGCCCTGGGTGGGGAGTTCACCCTAAACACCTTAGACGTTTATATATAGCTCTAGTACGCAGTAGGTTGGATTATGCTAGCTTTCTTTTTGCTAACAGTAGTCAGACTCAATTAACCAAACTAGACATAATTCAAAATTCGTGTTTGAGGCTCATTGGAGGCTTCATAAAGAGCACTCCCATCCATGTAATGGAAAACGAATTGCATATTCAACCATTACAAATACGTAGACACCATATTGGCGGTAAATATTGGCTTAAGTTGAAGTCTTGCTCCAATAATAATATTTTACCTTCATTAGCGGAATTACAATTGTACTGTCTAAAACCTTATTGGAGGCGTAAAAAGAAACCCATTTTAATAAAAATTCACGAATCTCTCACTTCCGTTCCCATCCACGTCAGCCCTCAATTCAAAATGTTTTTATTAGACACTTGGGTCAACAATATAGATTTATCAACTTACATAAAACTGAATATAGAATTAATCACTAAATCAAAACACGCTTACAATAAAACGTTTTTAAAAAATGCGTGTTCACAATTCGTAAATCAAAGCTATACACAATTTTACAAAATTTTCACAGATGGATCTAAAAATGAAAATAAAGTTGGAGCAGCGTTTTTTGATTTACAAACTAAAGATTCTGTTAGACTAAATATTCAAGCTAACATGTGTATCATGTACGCAGAATTGATAGCGATCGCAGAAGCGCTATCCTACATAGAATCTATAGAATATCATAGTTTTGTGATCTTCACAGACTCATAAAGCGCTCTTCAACATTTATTACGATTTACATCAACCTATAGAGGAACCCCGATTACGTATAATATCTTGAGATCTATTGGTTCTATAGTTTCGAAAAATAAGACTGTTGTATTGCAGTGGGTGCCATCCCATATTGGTTTATGGGGTAATGAAGTAGTGGATGGTCTAGCGCGAGAAGCTACGGTTGATGGTATTGAGACCCATTACCTGCCCTTTTTCAGTGACGTCTTGTACTTAATTAAAAAGCAATGTAACGATATGTGGCACGAATATTACGACAAGAGGTCATTGACTAAGGGCATATGGTACAGAACAATCGAACCAACATTGTCACGCATGTCCTGGATTGAGCAAACCAATATGGGTCGGCAAGATGTAGTGAGAACTCTTCGACTTCGTTCAGGACACATTCCGCTAAACAGTTTTGCATATCTAATGGGTAAAGTGGCCTCACCCAATTG
Organism: Catocala nupta; assembly: GCA_963675205.1. Lineage (NCBI taxonomy): Eukaryota > Metazoa > Arthropoda > Insecta > Lepidoptera > Erebidae > Catocala > Catocala nupta. The sequence continues at coordinate 11,949,469 of OY776103.1, read as the reverse complement.
CCCAGACTGTAACAAAATTCAAGATACCTATCATGTACTTATGGAATGTGTCAGGAACGAAGCAGAAAGAGTCAAATTAGATTTAAGATGTAATGATGTAGGTAAATGTAACAGCATTCTTGCTGCGCCTACATCGCAAGAAGCAAAATTACTTCTTCAGATGGTTGGAAAAGGATTTAATTCATAAGCCTATTTCTGTACTTTTGTAATAATGAGGGTGTCGTAGTCAATTATGACTAAACCCTTTTGGTAAAAATAAAAGATTTAAAAAAAAAAAGTCTCCGATAATACTAGCCGCCGTGACCGAAATTCGGTCTGGAGAATAATAATTATTATTTACTTTGATATATTTTCTAGGCCGCTTAAGATAAAGAAATTAGATCAATATGTAATTGTAAAATATAGCTAGCAAATTTTCGTTGAATCTCAATACTCAGTGAATAAATTCCTAGATTAATACGTTACATAGATGGCCTGCTAGTGTATTTTCAACAACTTAATAAGAATACTATACGATATCTACAATCTATTTAGTGATACATAATATATATAGTATTAGAATTATCCGACCAAGGGGCGGAGTCAAGTATCGCGCCATTGTGACGTCACGTGACGTGAGCAGTAGACAGGGCAGCGGTCGCCTCCAGCACAGCTAGCGGAGCGCGCTCACTTGGTTGGCGGCATTCGGACGAGAAGGACGTATTTTTATAAGCGTTATATTGTGATCAGTTTTCTTATAAAGTTACAAGTCTACTTTTGGTAAACTTACTTCCTTTTTTTTTTAAATCTTTTAGTTTGGTTTGTAATTATAGATATAAAATATTATAAGACGCAGGCTCGCTCAGGTCACGATAGATTCTGTCACAGATTTTAAAAACATTCCTTACCATAGCGGACGACCAATGTATGTATGAGTTACGTTTTCTCGACCTTCTTAACAACACAATAACTTACAAAAGAATTTGCTCACATGTCACGTTATATTGTTATTGTGAATAAATATTTAAAAACAAATAATATATCGCAATATAGTTTATTTATTAGTATAAACATACAATCAGCCTGTATATACAGCTGTCCCACTGCTGGGCACGGGTCTCTTCTCAGTCAGAGAAGGGTAAAGCCATACTCCACCACGATTGCCCAGTGCATGTTGGCAGAATTTTCATACATTCGAAAAATTATGGACATGCAGGTTTCCTTGATGTTTTCCTTCACCGCTAAAGCGAGTGATAAATTAGATATTTCATCTAATTAATACGCACATAACTTCGAAAAAGTTAGATGCCTTGGGATTGAACTCGAGAACTCTGCTTGGATGTCTAACGGTCTCCCGCTAGGCTCTTACTGCTAATACCACTACAAGTACCTATCATAAGAATAATTTATTATTGCGTATTCTGTAACTAGTACATACATACATAGTCTCACACCTATAATATCCCCGAAGGAGTAAATACAAGTTACGAACACTTCGATGTGAAGATGTTTCGATGTCTGTTATCTAATCACCCGTAAACCGCGAAGCAGATTTAGATTAAACTTGAGGCACACAGATAGATCATGTTGTGGGCTAGCACATGAAGTACTTTTATCTCAGCATGTGTTCCCAAGGAATTCACTCGTTCGCGAGGGACGGATTTATTCTTTGTATAACCAGAAAGCATTATGAAAGCCTAGGGGGGAACTGTAGTACCATCATGCAAAGTCTCAAGTACAATCCTCTGTATCTGTACCCTTCGAAGATTCGAATACATATGTGCGAATTAAATAGTTAATTATCGATCGCTTTGATGGTGAAGGAAAGCATCGTAAGGAAACCTACATGTCTGAGCATACGCCATAATATTCCCGGAAAAATGTGATGTGTATCAACCAGCACTGAGCCAGTGTGGTGGAGTATGGCCTTACCCTTCTCAGACTGAGAAGTGATATACAGGGCTGACATTATATTATTATTATGTAAGTAAGTATGCGTAACACAGTTACAAGTAATAAAGTGTCACCGTCAGCCATACCAATGCCAGCATACAGTGAATTTATGGAATACGGAAAAGGAGGGAACGGATATTCCCTCCCAGACGTCTCCCCGCCGCATTAAAGTGGGTAACAACAGTGTTTACTGCGTCAACTGATACTTTCTAGGAATACTTAATATTTATGTGTAGCCATATTTAAGAGTCGTATAGAAGCCCATCGGTTATATAAATCCAGTTAACACTACAATACTGCTTCATTGGATATGTGCTGTTTTGGTTGTGGAGTTCCAGGTTATTTTTTTAAGACAAGGAGTGTTTTGGAGTCTTGTGTATATATGTACATGTTTTATTTTAGTCGCAGTCGCAATGTGCCAGGTAGACGGCAATAGGCTTGATTTTAGGACTTAAGAAACAAACATAGTGGTCGAACTTAATATAGATATAAGACACTAATATTAAAAAGAGGAAAGATTAAATTTTTGTCTCAACCAATTTAAAAATTCTTTCATCGGAAAGCTATATTATCACCTTGTAAAATAGACTATATTTATTATTACTTTACGTGAACGAAGCCGTGGCCAAAAGCTCGTATTTCTATAAAATACACACATATCTCACGCCTAGGTCCCTAAAAAGAGGGAAGGTGTGTTATACCACATTTCGCCGACTGTAGTACAAATTCCACGCAAAAATGCGAAAGTATTGCAGTATTGAAATTAAACTCATTTATACGGATTTTATCGCGTTATGTAATACAGTATTAATTAAACAACGTGATGAAATCCGTATAAATGAGTTTAATTTCAATGAATAACATTCGCGTAAACAGAAGATAATATTAAGCATGTATTGCTATAATAATATATATATAAGAATATTCGTGCTGTTACAAATAAGAGTTTCTTAACATAAACGATGCCAGGTACAACAACTTTATACACTACCGCAAACAACAAGATAAGTATATAAAAATATCAGTGTATTAAGCTAGTGATTTCCCTCGGTATATACGGTCATTAAATATTCATAGTATAATCGGTATCACCACTACGCTTCAATATTGATTATGAATCGATACAGCCCTCGAATGATATTCACAAAGCTTGTTCGCAATTCGTTTAATATTTATAAAGTTTAAATTGTTGTTAAATAATGGATGACGTAGTGTTTTAAGTTGTGGCCTAGCCACTGCCACCACGCCGAGATTTCCTCGACGCTTAAATAGTTGTTCTTAGTCTGTATGCTCTTTGTGTCCATTGTATGTATGAATGTTTGCAAAGTCCTCCGTGGCACAGGAATAATTACACAGGTTAGGTACAGTAGGTACATTATAATTACAGTGTACAATATTGTGTGAGACTGGTGCGTAAGCTAAGCTTGTGGCTTGTATTTCAGGACACCAGGTTTCCACCTCATTTTACATTTTGGTTATGTACTTATATGCAAAAAAAGCACTATCTTTGCTACTTACAAACTATTGATATTTGAGAAACACATTTAAAAACAAGAGAATAATTAGCAAGAAATTGTTAGTAGTTAGGTTATGAGTGAAAGTACATATGTCTGGTGTGTGTGTGTGTGTATGTGTGTTTGTGTGTGTGACTAAGAGGAACCAGAGATTTGTTTTATGTTCCTTGTGGGTTGTCTTTTGTATGTATCAACTGATATTATAAATGTTAAAGTGTTTGTAGATATTCGAATTTGATGTTTATAAGTGTACAAAATCAGACAGGCAACTATATTATTGGTAACAGTTAAACAATTGTAGAATAGGCGACTTAGCTGTTTAAAAAGACACAGCCATGCATTTTAAGGGTAGTTACCGACTACCACCAATAGGGGAAGCTCGCCTGTCTTATAGATCAAAATCTTTAATAAGTACCTGTTGACCTTAGTTGCCTCTTTCATGTAACATTATAAACATTTGTAACATATCTTACTTAATTATTAATGCGTTTCAGTCACGTATACGTGGGTTTCACTCCGTTAAGCTGAAATAGTTTAATATTACATTCATTTTACACCCACGCTTGTTTCTCTAACAGAATATTTAACTTACTTGCTAAAGATATCTAGAAAATGCATGTGCTCTTTAAATTTTCTGCATACTATTACGTAACATGTTATTACTCGGATAAAATATATATTCTTCCTTTTAAGAAGGCAATGCCCGCCCTAGCAATAAAATTATGTGTCGCGGGGATCGCTACAAACATTCAAACAACGGACACAAAAAACACCCAGACTCGGAACAACCGTTTATAGATCACACAATTTTTTGTCCCGTGTGTGATTCGAACCCACAACACTCGGCGCAGTGGTAGAGGCGAGGCGACCACTTAAACCACTGCGTCATCTGTAAAGTCAAAAAATCTTTATACTCATCGTGGTGTAGGGTACCAGCCGATTTTATAAGCTCCTAGATTCGATGTGATTATTTTTTCTGTAAGGATTCTTTTAGTAAACAGAGTCAAAAGACGTGGCTATGGGCTCGTCTTATTGCCGTCTTAAATGGCTGGATAAATATAAATATAATACAATTATACGTTACTTGGGTTATACAAGTATAAAATATTCGCATTTCCGATCCTGTTATAGTATTTCCTGGTCCCCGAGAGTACTACTATCGCAGGTCACGTAACAACATTCAAACAACGGCAAGGGGTTGGAACTATCAAAAATGTCTGGCTAATGAGGAAACATCATCTAATGATTACCCAAGTATTATATATAAAAATCAGCTTTTATACTATAACGTAAGTAGAATTATAAATTCATGAACATTAAGGGTGTCTGGCAAGGGGTTGCCACAGTGGTACGTGTCTGCCAATGAAAGACGTGATTTTTAATAATATTCTGAAGGTAATACCAAAAAATCACAATTTATTATTTGATGAATTTAGATCGGTATTTTAATAATAATAATAATAAATAGAGAAACAGTTGAAATACCTGGACTTAGCTCACGAGATTGTCGACATGTGGCGTGTGGACTCGGCGATCATTGTGCCGATAGTCATTACAGTCAATGGTTTAATACCTAAGAGCCTCGACCACCACCTGCAGAGACTTGCGTTAGATGGCTGGGTCAAGTCCTTGATCCAAAAGGCAGTACAACTCGACACGGCGCGTATTGTTACGAGATTCCTCTCTCTGGGGCCACCGGCAGCTTGGACCCTGTTCCCGATGACGGTGGGTCATTTCAGTTTTTATATTTTTAAATATTTATTTTATATTTATATTTAAAAATGTAATTATTAGAAAGAAATAGCAATAAAGAGAATAATAATAATAATTTTACACACCTTTAGTAGCGTTTACCTGCCAAAGCCACGGTAACAAAAACTTCATAATGGTCCATCGTTCTTACCTATGTTGAGAGCATGCGCTGACAAACTTTCAGCTTTCACTGAAGAGGTTCACTGGCTCTTGCTCTATAAGAAGTTGGCGGTGTTAGACACCTCCGTACCTCGGAAAGAACGTAAAGCCGTTTATCCTGCGCCTAATCTCTGTCCGGCCGTGTCGGATCGCCGTCCCATCGGATCATGAGAGTTAGGCAACAGATAGTGCATTCGTTTTGCGCAATTACTTGTGCACTATAATATCTCCTGCGCAGATGGACAGTCTCCGTTAAGATTGGCCGCCGTGACCGAAATTCGAGCAAGAACATACTCGTATCTACCAAAATATCATATGAAGACATAGCTCACAGTTTGAATTTATTTTCATGTTTCTTCAGCTTAATAAATTATATTTACATTGAAAAATAAGCACACGTCTCTAATTACGCAATAAAAGATGTTTTGTAACACATTTTACATAATACACATTACACAGTTAAACAACTTTATAAATCAAAATAAATAATTTAAGTCATATTAACGCTTACATTTGTCCTAATTTTTTTATAAAACATTCTTTGACCTTTGACACGAACGTACAAATACTAGCTTTTTTCCGCCGCATTGCTTGTGTGAAAGTAGGTTAAGTTATTTTTATAACAATACTTTCCTTAAAATAAAATATAGCCTTTGTTACTCAGTGACAATATAGCTGTCTAATGGTAAAATAAACTTTATAATCGGTAGAGTCGTTTTTGAGTTTAATCATTACAAACAAACAATATAGACTAGGTTATAGCTGCGGATTTGTTCGCCTGAATTTCACAGGACCCCTACGGGAAACGGTGACTATTTAGGATAAAAAAGTATCACACCTAACCTCGAAGGGAATGGCAGCTTCTTATAAGCAAATATGTACTCTTTGTGTCAGTAGAATGTGAAACAATGTCCAATGGACGGCAACAGCAAGGAACTATTACTTCGGCAATAGGTTTGCCCCCTATTACGTGGGACCTGAAGTTATTATTGGTCAAACATTGGTATGATATCTTTGCTTGCCCTATTCCGGCATAAAGACTACAAAAGATACTGTTAATGGTTTCCACAACAATATTGAAAGACATCTACCTCTTTTATAAATGGCTATGTCGAACAGAATTATCTATATTATTATTATAAAGCTGAAGAGTTTGTTTGTTTGGTTGAACGCGCTAATGTCAGGAACTACTGATTCGAATTGAAAAAATATTTTAGTGTTGGGTATCCTATTTATTGAGGAAAGTTATAGGCTATTTACCAACAAGCTACGACTAATAGGAGCGGAGCATCAATGACAAATTTGCAAAAACGGGGCAAATTCTCTTATGTTAAGCAGACGAAGTTGCGCGGGTCAGCTAGTAACTATATAATTTTTTTTTTTTTTTTTTAATTTTTTCTCGTCGAAATGACCACACTCCGCCTGATGGTAAGCAGTCGTGTGGTCTAAGAGCAGTGGCCTCCACATCGTCCTCATAGCAGCCGAGGCGATGTTGAGGTCTCTACTTTGACGGCCTGAGAAGGTGCTTTTGCACGCCCCGCTTAAAGGACCCAGGATTGAAGGAAGAAGGAAACACGTGCCTTGGCAGAGAATTCCATGCCTTGATCGTTCGGCAGAGGTATGAGGACCCAAACTTGTTGGTACGCACTCTAGTCGAGTCCACCGTGTAAGGATGGCTGTGAGCCCAGCACGGGTTGTTCTGGATAGGAAAGGGGAGGGCGGGATAACGTGGAATAACTAATAATATATATGTATAAAAAGCAAACGATTATTTGTGGATCATATTATGGTCTTATATAATAATAATATCAGCCCTGTAACTGTCCCACTGCTGGGCACGGGCCTCTTCTCAGTGTGAAAAGGGTTAGGCCATAGTCCACCACGCTATCCAAGTGCGGATTGGCAGACTTCACATATCTTTGTGAACATTATGGAAAACTTTTTTCTTCAGGATGTTTTCCTTTGCCGTTAATGCGAGCAATAATTAACTATTTAATACGCATAAATGTAACTTTAAAAAGTCAAAGCGTGCCTTGGAATCGAACTCTAGGTCACTCACTAGGCTATCGCTGCAGTTCTATACTGTAATCAAACTGAAATCTTGAAGCAATACGAAGCTCAACCACTTATCGATTCCACTATCGAAACTCTCAAAAATAAACACAAACTAACACACAACACTTATAACATTAACTAGGATTAAAAGCATAGTGTGAATTACTTCAAATGTAGAACAAAATGGCGGATACAAATCATGGTATAAATCCGTAATACTCCAATTAATGCCTCTAATATTCCTCATATATCATGCACCCGCATAAATCATCTATCCCAGAGGATCGGGCGTTTAATTTCAGGAAATTAAAAAACAACCTCGCATCATAATTTGTCTGCTGATCATAAATCTGTCGACACTAACAAGCGTGATGTATGGGTAGTTCCACAGTTTTTTTAATGGTTAACCCAGTTAGAAGATTAAGTTGTAAATCTGTTACAATTTCATGTTTATTATGTGACTCACTTATATTAAGGGGTGTGTGCTCTCTATCCTAATAGTAGGTAAAATAATTATAAATCCGACTGTGAGTTTGATTTTTTTGTTACGCTTTCACGCCTTAACTGCTCGACGGAAACGTCGACGTGTATGCAAAGTTTCATGATGATCATCATGAAATTACACATACACGTTGTCAGTACAGGCCATTCCTCTACTGACTACTCAAATTTATGATATAGCGTTCCCAGTCACCCATCTTTCGGTATATTGTGAGAGCCGCTGTACCTTCCAGTGCCCGAAAGCACCTTCAGGGTCCAGTTATAGACGGGTCTTGTCCCCAAATCCAGAGATCCGGTTCTCGTTATAGCGAGCTACCTTGTGCCGAAGTGGCACTACCTATTGCCCAGAAAGGTGCTGGAGCAATAAAGTCGCTCACCACTCGCAACTCTCAGAGTTGCTAACGATAACCTCGCTGAAGCCGACGGAGAAGCCGCCTTCCATATCTTCGGTATGGAGCCGGAGCTGTATAAGCTGTATACGTCTACCCATTTTGGCCTGCAAGCCGGGAACTGCCCCAGTCACTCTGGCTACGACTCTTAATTGCTGAGCAGGCAAGCGCCCGAGATGCGTTTTGGCAGGTTTTACGCCACTACTTCGCTAAAAACAACTCTGTGCCTCGCACGAACCGACTGGTCGTACTAGCCGCGCATAAGTCCGACGCTCGAAGGCCACGTGCTTGCCGAGCAACGAACATGTCGTCCTCTGCGGCTAACCACATAGCCACTACGAGTCCAACCTCAATATCAGGCACCGTGCACTCTAATCGGCGGCCGATAGAACACGCCTTTCGAGGCGCAGTGGGCTAGCCTGACCCGTAGTACCCTGATCCTAAGGGGTAGACCCGTAGTTCTCACCCCGAAACCCTATCTACTCGGGTCCTGAAGATAGGTACAGAAAAGGAGATACATACCTTCCACCCAGAAAAAAGTACTGTCTCCAAGAGAGGTTGAGGAGGAAATTTATTGACATTGATTTTGCCCGGGGCTTCGTTCGCGTAATGTAGGTTAGGTTAGCATAGGCGCAGGCAAAATCTAGCACTTTCGTCATTATGTAGAAACGAATTATAGAACGATTCCAAAGAACCAGGTTTGAATTTAGGGTCAGGTGAAGTGTTTTAGGATTTTTAGTTCGGCAACCAATTTATGTATCATATTTGACTGGTCGCCTATTATCATAGAACCTAAACATAGCGAAATGTGAGAGTAACATACAAATGCCATCCTTTGTGAAGAAATAAAAACCTAAGTTTATGTACCTATGTATATAATGTTTTCATAACAATACTAAAAAAAGACACATAAAAATAAGAAAAGAAGAAAGAAAGCTCTCATATAAAACCAATTTAATTAACTGAACATGTTTCAGCCGGACTAAACAAGGCGCTAGAAGAGTAGCTCAACTATAACAAGATATTATAATAATTTCTTTTATTTTCTTTGCCTCGTAATTTTCAAATTCTGCTACTATAACCACACAAACCCCATCAAATATTTCTCATCAAAATTGACAAGTATTTCTGGCGTCCTATTAAATTACGTACTGTGAACATAGTAAAATTATAATATAAAGTTAATAAATGTAAATCTTCGTCCAAAAACTTCTATAATTGAGTCGTTAACGTTATAATTTGGTTATATTTCTTCTCAATGTTCCATAGAGGCGCGCATTAACATCATACGTGATATGCTGCTGACACAATTTATACGCGTGCGCCACAGCGGCCATTTTTTTAATTATCCGTTGATGGGTTTGATGACATCTGTCGAGTAATATTGGAACTAGTTATAACCCAAATAATGCTTGTGTCTTTTAATTTAGTTTTTTTTATACCATTAGGATGTTAATCGGTTGGTTCTGAACGATGGTCTTACGCCTATATCCCCGATTGGAAGAGGTCTACTACCACCTTTTGCTAGATGACGTTTTAGATTCCACGGAAGCAGCCTATAGTCGTTTACTAGATTTGCCCCTGCGTCTTCGTTCGTATAAATGTAGTTTAGATTTATAACAGCACTTTTTCCTGAATAAAAGGTAACCTATGTCCTTTTCTGATCCCCTGACAACGTGTATGCAAAATTTCATATTGATCGGTGGAGTAGTTAAAGCGTGAAAGGGTAACAAACGAACAAACTCACTTTCGTTTTTACAATGTTAGTTAGCATAAGGATATTTTTCTTGAAAGGAAAGCGAGATGTAGATAAATGAGCTTCTAAATCTTTATACCAAAGATTCTTCACCAATGAACCGGAATACTAGTTCGACCTTACCTGAAATTTGTGTCTAAGTATCAAACACACAAATAATTAATTAGATAAAATGGTTACTGACCCAATTGCACAAATATTTTATCCTTCTTTCTTCCAACAAACAAATAGATCGACTTTCGTATCTCCAAGATATTTTATTTTTACTTTGATTATGATTGAGGTTATTTTGGAGCGAGGAAACTTGTAAAGTAGATAGGTCCTTATGTATTGATTTATAAAAGCTGGCGTCTCAAATATCCCGCATTGAGAGTTTTACACAGCGTTAATTTCATAGTGACATGCCGAAAAGCTTTCTCACCGTAATTTTGATCGTAAAAATCCAACGACTTTTGTTTTAAGACTTTACTGAACCGAATATTTTTCAATAATGAACTTTAAATATTTTTGTGTGTAGCCACTCCAACAGTGGTTTAGTTATTACAGCAAGACTATATTACTTTTTAATAAAACAGGTTATGGCCTTGCCATTATGACTGCGCCAAGTGTTCTAGGTTCGATTCCCACGTGCTATAATAATAATAAACCCCTCTGGGGCAGTCGTTATCTCTTCATGAGACTAACGCAATCTCGAAGGGCATAGTATTTTAGCTTTTAAAATGTCATCTTCACCTTGTGATGTAAACAAAAAAATGTATCACCATGTTAACTTAAAGCGTACAAAAAGCAGGAAAGCTTGTGGCGAGCTGAATGTGAGTGGCGACACTGCGGTTCTCAATGCCTCACAGAGTCGTTTAGGGCCTCATCCCCGGCTTGCCTTCACTGGTTGGCTGGGGTGGAATTTTAAGAGCGCCTGTAGGATTCTCATCTCTTGCTTGCTTTGGTCGGCCGGTCATAGGGAGGCGGGCTAGAGCTATATGCTCGGTGGTGGAAGTGTCATTTTCAAGGCCATAACTACGAGGAAACTCGCTCTTGGTCTCCATTTACACGAAACCCGTGATGGTTAAACCAGCGCCGCAACGCTCGACACCCTTAGCCGATCACACCGGTGTTGCCCCCTGCTTTTAAGGCTTGTATGTCTATGGCGGCTATTCAGAGGGCCTATCTAGTGAGTCGGCGAGTCACCGCCTGCCATTCTTACTTTGTACTGAGATAGTATAGACGCCGTTTTTTTACTATAGTTTACATTTTACCAAACCATTAACCACCCATCTCTATAAACCAGAATATTTAGGTTCCACAAGTAGTAATAGTCTCCTACACTTGCCGTGGCTAGTGTCTCGGTAAGTGTCCCATCTCACTATGAATTAAAACTCACGAAGGGCCTCTGCACGTTGGACCCATACCCCCGTGTAAGCCTCCCAAAGGGCCAGGTTTTCTTTAACGCATTAGGAAAATACCCGTGAAAGAGAAACACATAATAATAATAAAATAATATTCTATCACATACACACAACACCATCTAGCCCAAACTAAGCAGAGCTTACACTATTGGTACTAGACAATGGATAAACATACATAGGTATATTATAGTTTTTTTTTGTAAATACTTACATATTATACATAGAAACATTTCTTGTTCTGTTCTTGTTTGTCTTGGTCTGGACCAAGACAAACAAGAACAGAACAAGAAATGTTCATGCACACAAATGTTTGACTTGTGCGGGAATCGAACCCGCGACCTCAGGCGTGGCAGTCGTAGTCGGTTACACTAACCACTACGCCATCGAGGCCGACGATTATGATTGGTGTTTAAACAAATAGTTACACGGGGACATGGGTCCAACGTGCAGAGGCCCTTCGTGAGTTTTCATTTAGAGTGGAGATGGGACACTTACCGACACACGACCTACTAGCCACGGCAAGTGCAGGAGATTATTGCTACTTATGGAACCTAATTATTCTGGTCTATAGGCATGTAGTCGGTTACACTAACCACTACGCCATCGAGGCCAACGATTATGATTGGTGTGTAAACAAATAGTTGGATCGCATGGGTGTTCTTGTATTTGTTGTTTTACCGATTGTAAACTCCACCGCGATACCGATATTATACCTAAGGCGAACTTTTTAATTTTTAATATAATTATACATAACAAAATTTAACAGACTGCACGGACGGCGCAATAGCCATCTTGTTGCTGTCAGTTAGCCAAATTTTAATCGACATGGCTGTTAAATTATGTCTCTGTCTACTCCCACAGAGACAAATAGACATGAATCTATTATTAATATACTTAAAAGCTTCGTGTTGAAACAATAGGCGTATATTTAACTACTACAGGTACTCAAATATACACTAATATTCTCAACGCTAAATATAGCTCAAACTAATACAATATTAATTAAAATCCATTAGCTATATCTTCACAAAAGCCTTCGCCAAACTCTTGTGTGAAACGTATTTAAATATTATAACGAGTTAAAAGTTAACCTGAATAAAACATGGAAGGAATGCAGACGTTGAGTGACTCTCACTGGAAGCAGTTTGCAAATAAGTTTAAAACTATAAGGCCCTCTTTCATAGTCTCCAAGTAGTATTTATCAATATAATGGAAAACTAAAACCAACCAGAACACGTTATATTTTTCTCCTTAATAATATCAGCCCTGTATATAAACTGTCCCACTGCTGGGCACGGACCTCTACTCAGTTAAAAAAATATTAGGCCATAGTCCACAACGCTGACCCTGTGCGGGTTGACAGACAGAAAAAAAGCAACGATAACAAACTAGCATACAAGTCGCGCCTCGCTGACTTCTAGGAAAAGGAATCATAGCAACTCGACACTAACGAAGAAGTTTCGACATATATCAAGAGATCGCGCTGTACACAATTCGCACTTTAGCATAAATTCCTGAATCACGCAAGCGAAGTTTACCCAGCGAGTTAATACTATTAACTCGCTGTATATACAAATTCCCGACATCAACCATTGGACAGCAGCCCGCCAGACACGATCATCCAGCCTGGTCGTAGAAGCCGGCCTTTGTATTCCACAAAATGAATTAATAATGAAAGTAAAGGGATAAAAGATATAAAAGTATGTAAGTTTGGCTGTAAGCTGATAAAACTCAGTATCGGTACCTACTCTTAAGCCGGTTTCTAGTAAGTAGTATCTTTCTAGGCGAAGCAGCGCATTCTTACGGTATTAAATTGGCAACATCGTGTTATTTTACTGTAGTAGTTACTTCGCTACATACGGCACGCCAAATGTTTTAAGTTCAGACTACATAAAGACGCACCTCTTCTTAATTCAGGATCAAGTGCGGCTTAGACTGGGTTACCTAAGTTTCTGTACCTTATACGAAATATATACATACCTATGTGTCTGAAGGGGAAGCAGCAGTTGTGTTCACTATCGCTTCTCCACCGAGAGAGTCAAGTATGAATGCCTCTTATATGAAATAGTTTGAGACCTACTGTTCTATGTCACAATATCCTAATCCTAGTTTAAATTAATGTGTGTTTGTTTGTTTGTTTTTTACGCTTTCATGCCTTAACTACTTGACCAATCATCATGAATAGTTCATGTTTTCCTATGTTTATTTATTGTAATTGGTGTACAACCGTTATAATTAAATAAATAAATAAGTAAATAAATAAAACTAAATAATTGAAATTTCGCATACACGTTGTCGGGAGATCTTTACCTTTAACCTTTCATCCAGAAAAAGTACTGTTGCCGAGGAATAGAAATTTATTGACAAAATCTAGATTAATGCGATCGAAGCCTGTAAAAATCTAGTCTTAATGATACTGACGTCATAAGAAAAAAAAAAGTATCTCACATTTTCTTCTAAATTGAGTTTTAACGTCAACGCCAACAAATAACTGGCAAAAATGTTTGAGTAGGTACCACTGTTCTACGTCAGAATATTAATTATAATTCCTGTTAGTCGATTAGCGATCACTATCGCCGCAAATCTGTTAGTATTATACAGGATTATGAGCAAGCTTGTTAAGCGCACAGATTATGCATAACAAAGGCAGAATCTTGCGTCAGAGTGACGCACGGGGCTCACCAGGAGCTTCACATTACTTATCTATGAATACCGCTTGCTAAGCAAATGAACTAGATAAAAAGAAATTAACCGTTAAAATATTTTTCCATCTATTATGTATCACAATTTAAATATATAGATACGTTATATACAGAACAGAACAAACAGAACAAAACATAGATTTACGTAAATATTACACATTGAAATTAAATAAGTTTTATTTTTATTTTCCTTAGTTTCCTTGTGACCGAGAATCGTCACGCGAAAACCTATGAGCAGTTTTATTATTTGGAAACTTCAGGTTTGACTTAAAATCTAAGCCAAATTGCATCTAATTCTGACATAGAGACATACATAACTAGCTTAGTGTGATCCAAGTAAATGATGATGCTTTAGAACGCGAATCTAATTCAGTGTGGTTATGCAAACAACAGATTACGCGGTAAAATCGCGGGGTTAGGCTAGTACCTATTAATTAAAAACATTTCTCATAAACCATTTCATCTGAACAACATCAAATTTAAGCGTTCATATTGGAAAAGTTTGAATATTCATTGGTATCTGTCTGTGACAATAAACGTTATAAAACTGGCACATTTCTGCGGAACAAAGAACAATTGATTCCAGTTCCAATATCTATAAAGAAAGAGGTCCAATTAATGGTTGCTTGCATTAAACTTTAACTGTAGTTAAAGGAAATATTATATTTCATGTAAAATCGGATGTTAAACAAAGATTAACGGTGAAGAAAGATTAAAAATTTGACGCGTGGATAACGTTGTGGTTTAAAAGTGCAAATAGACGATCGAGCATGGTGCGGCCGAACCACAAACGCGTCACTTCACTACCACTACATATTATAAAACAAAGTCTTCCGTCGCATATGTCTGTCTGTTCGCGATAAACTCGAAAACTACGTTCAGTAGTTTTCGAGTTGGAGAGGGTATACATAGTAATTCATGAGGAAAGATTAGCTGTATAATTTGTTTAGGTTATCGGATACGATATACGGTACGGATCGATGGTATATGGCTAATTTAATAATGTTAATGTGGTTATTGTATAGTACCTAATGTCAGCTTATAATAATGTTAATAAAATGACTGTTATTAAGAAAAACATATACAGGTCCACTCTCGGACTATATCCGATCGTATGGCGTACAATGCGCAGCAGTATTATTATTAATAACGGTGGTTTGACATCGAACTTGGTGCGGTACCGAAAACATATGACAGTCCGTGGTGCCGTGGGGAGGTGTGAAGACCGCACCGTACCGTGCGTTTGTTCGGCCACACTATGTTCGATCGCTTACGTCACTTAAAATGGTAATCTATGCAAATGCGTTGAAATATGTGAGATCCATAAAAAGTTGATAACCAGCATCAGAAACTAGCTCCTATTTTGATATCGTAGTGATAGTTTATCCTTTTGACTTTATTTTATTATTAATTCTCATGTGTACAAGGTATGGGGATAAGAATTTAATAAAAGTAAAACTCAATAGCACGATATCAGACCACGGAATTGATCTGTTTCGTTTTAAAAAACGCTCTAGGTATAGTTCCTGTGTCGCAGAAAACTTTACAAACATTCAAATAACGGACCCAAAGAACATCTAGACTCGGGCCAATGAATAGCATAGTGGTTTAAATGGCTGCCTCCTCACTGCCAGTGCGTCGAGTGTTGTAGATTCGATCACCACACTATCCATACATAGATCAAACATATTTTCGTCCCAATGTGTGTGGTTAGTTAGATTAGTGTGGTGATCGAATCTACAACACTTGACGCACTGGCAGTGAGGAGGCAGCCATTTAAACCACTATGCTATTCATTCAGTAAGCGTAGATAAATAACTACAAAATGATCGGGACGGTGCAAATATACAAAAAAAAATTCATTGCATAAAATTTTTCCTTTTGTTGTAACCACATAACCAGCGATCAAGTTGAACAAAGTTTAAGTTGAAACTGTACAGTGCAATCAACCACAAAATCACAGATGAATGATATTAATTATTACTCTTCGGAACTGCGTTATTTTCAGACTGGACTGGTATTAAATAAATGTCATCTTGTCCGTCATGGAGATTTTAATTAGTTTCACTGGGAAGAGCAATAACGGCGGCCATTCTTTACCGTTCTCAAGAATAGGTACTATGTGTTTGACAGAGTGTCATTTCATGAGCCATTAAAAGGGCCGTCAGAACAAGCTAATTAATATAAACCTTTTGGTCACGGAATAGTGGCGAACGGGTCGATGAGAATGGTGTGAAACTTTATTAGTATGAGAATTGGTATTACCAAAAATATAGCATTACTAGTTCCTGTCGGAGATTTTGCCTGCGTAACCATAAAAAGTATACTAAGCATGATATCACTGACGCAGGTACCTAATTTAGCTTCCAATATCATATACTGCATGTAAGTATTCATTTATATTTTATTATGTATTAATTTATATTTTATTGTATTGTGAAAAGAAGATACAAATAAAAATATCGTTCTTTCTTACATACATACTTATGCCTATAGTTGCACGCATATATATGCAAAGGGTAGGTGAAGCTGTTTTATGGCAACATAATATGTACGTATAGGCTTAGGTCTTACGTATATGTCGGCGACACACCAGGATTTACTTGGTCGGTGTCCATTATAATGAAAATACACAGTCAACAACACTTAGTTTATTTTCGTACCATCGATTTTGCAAAAATCAGCCGATAACAATTGTTCCTGCTTTTTATAGGTATCTGCCTCACAACGCCTTCAAACGGTTATAACAACTACAAATTCCCTTATGACAGATCAACGAATTTAGCACAAAATAAGTCTTGAAATATAGCTTTATAGTTTTTATTTTTTAATGAATTTTACATACCTCCAAATTATCTATTTTACATGAATTACGTTTATTTAATATAAACAAATAATATCGTTACAAATATTCTCAACAGATGGCGCTGTAACATAAATGAATCGTTCAATAAATGAAATTAAGTTTTACTTATTGTATAATTAAATTCGATACATGAATTGGGATAATTATACAGATTCTATTTTTAACGATTACACATTAAATTGAGAATTTGAATAATAAATTAAATCTCAATAATCTTCAAAACATTCAAACAGTCAACAATGCGTCTTTTAAATATTAAAGCTTGTTAAATAACGAATTTATGTTTACAAATAACTATTTAAATATCAATCCAATATATTTCAGGCATTTAAAATAATATAATCATTTAAACGAAAAGCTATAACTTAAAGATTAATATTTGAAAATTATTGTGAATTATTGCCGATAGATAGCGATTTGCGCTCATATAATACATATATACGTATGTGAGCTTTTTGCCGTCAATGCTGGTACTGACATTGTCTCTACAGCTGCATTCACTACCCCTGCTTATATGACACTTTTCAAAGTCTTCTAGCGATTTTGGCCCCACATTACTGGTATTACCATAGCCATATTCTTATAATATTCCAGCTATGCTAGAATGCTTGTATTTTTTTTTACCCGTCATCACAGCGTGCTATAGCTTCTCTGTCGTGGACAGCCTACTCTAATAAAAAATGGGGCAGTCGTCAACGAAACGGTGACTGTTCCTCCTATTCTACTAGTTACTATGTGCTTGGGCCCTGATAGGGCTATTATTTTACTACTAGTACCTATTCGCGCTTTCATTCTAGTTCTCTATTACCATTCCTGTTCTCACTTTTATTCCTCTCGTACTTTCATTCCATTCCTTTGATACTTTGAGGGATAATAGGAGTTTGGGTTATTTTCTTTATTTATTTATAATATTTTCTTACTTGCTATTTTCTTATTCTAACTTATTTCTACTTTTATTTATTACATATTTGCTTATACTAGTTATTATTGGCTACTTATGCATTTATATTTTTAGTATTAACAAATACTAACCTTAAATATTATGCTACGCTTTTGTTTTTTTTTATTAACTATATTTACAATTATTTGTGCGTATTTAATTAATGTCTCTGTATTTTCTTTAATTAATATAGATAAGTTTTCTATTGTCAATTTGATTCCCGTTTCCATCTCTAATTTCATCCTATCTCTGCCGTGTATCGGGCAGTCCACTAGAAGGTGTATAAGCGTCTCCTCGACGCCCGGCTCGCAGGCACACGATGGATCCTCCTTACACTTGAAACGAGTCAAGTATCACTGTCAGCAGCCGGGTCGTAATGCCGGCGACCTCCATCTTGCGGACGATGCTGTACGCCGCCACCGCGCACGGGAAAAACAGCCTGGTGACGGAGGCGGTCTCGCCCTCCCTGTATCTCTTGTTCCAGTCGCCAAGCGAAGCCTGTCGCAGACTCCGCTTCGCAAATGAAACCGGGTACAGACCGTAGTCCGGTGCCTTCTTCAACCTCAGAGCCGCCTCCTTGGCAAGCTTATCAGCCCGTTCGTTGCCCTCCAGTCCTGCGTGGGCCTTGACCCAGAACAAGGATATTTCCTTGCCCTGAGCCATGCCTTGCCGAATGGCTTTTCTGGCTTCCACCGTCAGGGGGTGGAGGGCATTACGGTTTGTTACCGTCAGGAGGGCGGCTCTGCTGTCGCTGAAGATACCAAACGTGGACGCGCCTCGCCTGAGGATCTCACTGGCCGCTTTGCTTATTGCCAGGAGTTCAGCCTGGTAGACGGTAAAATGAGACAACAGAGCAAGCTTGCGGGCCTTGGTTTCGGTAGAATGCTTGTATTAGGAGTGGGTTCACGCCAGTAGTGTAATGAGAGGGATTCGCTGCAACCTCTCGGACGCAAGTCCAATGCTTTGTTGCAAGGCAAAGTGCTAGGCATGACATTTCTGTCTATAAGATGAGGAAGGTATGTATAGTTATGTAATCAGAATGTCGGTAATCATAGGTACCAAGTGATGGTCATCTACCCAAAATTATGGTTTAAAGTAAGCGAAATGTTTTTGGTAAAGGCAGAAGTACATCATTATCACCTGACGAATGGACAGTAATTATAACACGTCATAAAGGCATTTGGCATTTAATATGAAAGGTAATTGAATCGAATAAATGGACGCGATGCTGTAGTGATGTGACATGTCATTGTTATTCGAGATACTCTACTACGGCAACTGCCTCCGTGGCGCAGCGGTAGTAAATGCGATTGCTGTGCATGAAATCTCGGTTCGAATCCCGGGTTGGGACAACAAAGTTATTGGGTTTTTACGGTTAAGGAATCTCAATACGAGCCCGGAGTTAGGAAGGTGGTGGTGTTAGACACCGCCGTGTCTCGGAAAGCACATAGAGCCGTTGGTCTTGCGCCTGATCTCTCACTACTCGTGTCGGATTACCGAACCATCGGATCACGAGAGTTAGGGAACAGAGAGAGCACTTTTGCTTACGCACATGCTTGTGCACTATAATATATCCTACGCAGATGGCCAGTCACCATTAAGTGTGTCCGCCGTGACCGAAATTCGGTCTGGAGGACATTATTAGAGATACACATATCTATAGACTATATGTTTTTTCTTCCTTTTTGGTAAACAAACTCATTAAACTACTTGTTCTATAACTCCTAACTAATATTATAAATGCGAATATAAGTTTGTTCGTTTGTCACGCTTTCACGCCTTAACTACACGACCAATCATCATGAATTTTCGCATACACATAGCAGGAGAACAGAAAAAAACATATTACCATTCATCCAGGAAAAAGTACTGCAATTACTAACTTAAACTGACCTACAATTACGCGAACAAAGCCGCGGCCACAATCTAATAGACTATATTTGTTTTCGATACTTTTTAATTAACAAATAAACTTATTGAAAAACATTCAGTTACTACTTTCATCTACGATAACATTGCAGATAATTCTCAGTCATGCAGGTTTCCTCACGATGTTTGCCTTCGCCATTAAAGCGAGCGATAATTGAAAATTGACAACGAGGCAGTCGCTGATCGAGTTAGAAAAAAATACAGTACACAGCGACACATCAACCTAGATTATTTGGACTTTGAACTATTAGAAGTTGAACGCTGCGGATCGTGCGAGAGAGTGCGTTATATTTTTGTTACGCTCTATCCTTACCATTACATCGACACCACTATGCACAGTCCCTTTCCGACAGTTCTCTATTTTGTATGTAGCATAGTTATGCGTATATAGGGTGTCTAACTTGATGTGTAGCCGTGTGTACATAGAGATCTGTGTATTGTTTCAAGAAAGTAATACGCTTAAAACAAAATAAGGAAGAAAAAATGGACTACATTGGGTATGACGTCTGATGTTACCATGTTTATAAAACCACGGTTTCACCCGCGTTTATGACTACTGCGCCGCTGCCGTAGGTCGTTGCGTGATGTTATATAGCCTATAACCTTTCTCGATAAATAGACTATCCAACACTAAAATAATTTTTCAATTGGAACCAGTAGTTCCTGAGATTAACGCGTTCAACCAAAGAAAACAAATTCTTCAGCTTTATAATATTAGTATTGATAATATTAGATTAAGTTCAATTCGTATGTAACAGTTCCGGCGGCGGTCCCCATACTTACTTCCGACTCTTTTTTTAATCCTATCTTTAACCTTTTGCCTAGTGACACCCTTGTATTGAAAGTGATCAAATGCTACAGTAACTGCTTAAAATCATTGCTTGACACGTATGTTGTATAAAAGCTTATGACTGGATGATTATGACCGATGGTATAGTGGCTAAGTGGTCGTCTAGCCACTACCGCCTTGCCGAGTGTCGTGGGTTCGATCCACACACCAGACAAACATTTGTGCATTCCGCAAATTGTTACCCAAATTTCCCCGCGACATAAGTATCAATTCCAGTGAAGATGTTGTCAATTAAATGATTGTCTTATTTTCAAGAACAATCCTTACTAATATTATAAATGCGAATGTGAGTTTGTTTGTTACGCTTTCACGTTAAAGTAGTCGACCGATCATCATGAAATTTCGCATATGCGTTGTTTGGGGTACAGAAAAGTACCTGGAGTACCTATCATCCAGAAAAAAATACTGTTCCCGAGGGATAGAATATTGACGTAACCTACATTTACGCTAGCAGAGCTGCAAGCAAAATATAGTACTCAATAACAGCACAGAATCTGCCACTAAACCACCTTCATTTCTTGCCTTTTGCTGCCATTGAGATAACAACAAACTCACCCCTTTATAACTCCTTAACATTTCAAGAAATTTGATCGTCATACGTTGCCGCCCGTTTAGGGATACACGCGAAAATTATGTGTACACCCGACCTCAACAAACAAACCTACAAAATAAATCTAATAAAACGTCACGTTATAACACAATAACACATAGAGGGACAACCCTACATCCACAACAGTGCGCAAGCCCCCACCTCTATTTCACGCACAACCCCCACTCTATATCAACCCCTATAAAAATCTCCATGAAATTTGAAAAATTTCATCACAGCGATCGTCGGCTATCATAACGAGTATCATCTGTTTTGTCCGAAAAGGTTTTGTAATAAAACTGAGCTTTGCGAGAACACAAATTATTCGCCACTGTACCCGCGACCCGGATAAATAATTCATCGCCGGACGTATTCCGAGAAACGGTTTTGAAACGGTTTGCATCGATAAATAAAACAGATAGACCGTTATTAAACGGTTGATAAAAATCAAACGATGTGTATCTTAGATTGGCGCTTTTAATCAGTTCTACTATTATCTAATAATATAATTCATACTACAGTTCATCTGTTATTTATATGAAACATACTACGTACCATATCTCTGGTTATATCGCCTTTTGCTCTTTTGTATTTTTATGTTTACTGAAAAGACATATCATCATCTCAGCCGAAAGATGACTACTTCTGAACATAGATATTCCACACAGACTGGTCTTAGGCCATCCGCATAAAAGGATACATAAAACGTGATAAATTCTATAGGACTGCAAATCTGCTTGGAGACTGAAATAGACAGAATCATAGGAGTTGATCCTATGATTCTGTCTATTTATAATTTCTAAGCAGCCAACGCAACTCGACTCTTGTGAACAGGAGCATTGTCGTGCAAGAGCAGGACACCTTTGGTCAATTTTCCTCTTCTTTTTTCTCAGATTGCCTCTTTTAACTGCTCTAAAATTGAAGCGTAGTGTTCTCCGGTTATGGAAACACCTTTTTCTTTGTAATCAACCAACAAAATTCCTTCTGTGTCCCAAAAAACTGTCGCCATGAGCTTTCCCGCCGATTGCGACACCTTGAATTTCTTAGGCGGTGGTGTACCCTTTTTATGCCACTGCATGGAATCTTGTTTAGACTCAGGTTCATAGTGATGAACCCAAGTTTCATCCCCAGTAACAATTCGCTCCAAAAAACCATCCTTGTCTTCATTACACTGGCTCAAAAACGCACGCGAACACTCGACGCGCTTTTGTTTTTGAGGCGGTGTGAGCATTCTAGGCACCCATCTTGCACTGACTTTTGTCATGCCGAGATGATCATGGAGAACCTTGAAAATGGTCGTTTCAGATACTCCAACCATCTCTGCGATTTGTTTTTTCTTCAAACGTGCATCCTCCAATATTAATTTTTCGATTTTTTCGATAAGATCTGGAGTGGTGACCTCAACAGACCGCCCAGGCCGGGAATCGTCTTCAATTGATTCCCTGCCTTGCTTAAAGAGGTTGTGCCACTTGTATAGCATGGTTTTTCCTGGACAAGAGTCCCCGTATACAGATGACATCTCTTCCAAAATGGTTTGAACATTTTTTCCTTGCTTGGTAAGGAACTTTATAACGGCGCGGAACTCGATTTTCTCCATACTTCACAATTTCTTCCAGATTGAGTTGCTTGAGGGACGATAGTTCAAAGACTAATGACCTCATTATGATAATACTCGGTATATATACTAATTATTAGTTGCTAAACACGTTAGTGACTAAACAAGCACCCCCACCACCTTCCATACCCTCCATTCCGCGAACTTAAAAACGCACCCTCGTATCTTTGAGAACATTATTGAGAACTCTTAGACCTGCAGGTTTCCCCACGATGTTTTCCTTCACCGTTAAAGCAAGCGATAATTAACTATTTAATACGCACATTACTTTGAAAAGTCAGAGATGAGCGCCTTGGGATCGAACTCGAGACTTCTGCGTGTGCGTCGCAGTCCAACGGTTTCCCACTAGAAATATTATTTAGCTAAGACCCGACATTCATTTCTAACAGCGTATGTGCAATAATTAATGCAATTACTGTTATTGCTCAACTAAGTCTTCATTAAATTTAACTCGAATAAATTAATCTTATAAATAAATTAAAATATTTTATATTGAAAAGATGAAAAAGTGATAGCCTAGCAAGAGACCGTCAGACTGCCACGCAGAGGTCTCGAATTCAATCCCAAGGCGCGCATCTCTAACTTTTCAAAGTTATGTGCGTATTAAATAGTTAATTATCGCTCGCTTTACCGGTAAAGGAAAACATCACAACGAAACCTTCATGACTGAGAGTTCTCTATAATGTTCTCGAAGATATGTGAATTCTACCAACCCGCACTGGGCCGGCGTGGTGCACTATCGCCTAACCCTTCTCACAGTGAGAAGAGGCCCGTGCCGAGTAATGGGACAGTTTAATACAGGGCTGATATTATATACACATTGAAAAGATATAAACGTTTAAAGATAATACGGCACACACGGACACGCGCATGTAATCACACATCTTTAATACACACTAAAAAACAGATAAAAGCTTTTCCCCGTGGATTCGTCCACGTAAATGTAGGTTAATTTATGTTAGTAACAGTATATACCGTATATAGATATAGCATATGTTACTCGGTCATAATATAAATTACCAATGGTGAAAGAATTTTTAAATTCGATTGAATAGTTTTTGAGGCACATCCATACAAACAAACAACAAAAAATCAAATCTTTCCTCTTTATATAAATGATATCAACAAACACATTGTCGAAACACCGTTTCCACATCGTGCCCCATAATAAACTCCGAATAGGATAAAAATAAGAAAAAACCATTGCAGTTGGATAAATAGTCTCTTAATCTGGTCACAGAAAAGTGAAATGTCGCCACTAGTATCGTATTAAGGACGATATGATGTATCGGTGTTGTTGTAGAGATATAAATAGGATTAATGGGGGCAATAAACGGATCATGTTTTATGACGGACGGTTACGCCATCTATTGAGCAAATTGGGAACTATTATAGAGAAAAATGTATCGACTTGAGGATTTATTGAAAGGTCATCGTTTATATATAGATTGACTAGTTTTTGCCCGCGAATTTGGAATTAGGTACCTATCAATATTTTTCTTTCTTTATATGTGAGAAGCTGAACTATTCACACAAAACATACCTATAGACAGATAATCTTATTCTCATTGACAAACAGATAATGCACAACCTAAATCCTTTTAATTTATGCTTGACATCTAGGCAGCGTATTAAGATGAAACATGCACCATGTTATATTTATAGTTAGACTTTCAACAATACGTTTGTGAAAACCGTATTCAATTTCGTGCAGTAGTTTTTGCGTGATGCGCGTACATACAGGCAAACAGGCAAAAATTCTTAAATAATAATGTTGGCTGCTAAAACTCTAATAAAGACTCCTTACATTATTCTATTATATGTACCTATATATCATTAGCTTAATATTGTCTTCTGTTTACGCGAATGTTATTCATTGAAATTAAACTACTATATACGGATTTTATCGCGTTGTTTATTAATCACTGTATTACAAAATTTTGAAAATATTACACTACTACTACTATTGATTTTATTTGACTAATTTATAAGCTAATAAAATTATTTAAACTATTAAATCTATTTATTTTCGGTTTACACTTTCCCCGACGTTTCGGTTGCTTTTCAGCAGCCATGGTCACGGGGAGACTAAGATGGTAGTTGTCTGAATGTTCCAGTGTAGTTATTTCAAAGTACCTGAACATAATTTAATTATTGGTGTTTCTATTTACGCAGAATGAGCTCAAAGTATCATGAAGTCTAGCTGTGGTTTGTTTCTTCTTGGGTTTGACTATTTGAAGTACTGGATCCCAAGCTGGTGGTACATTCCAACCATCTTCTCTATTGAAATTGGGATGTTTTTTGATTTCAATAGCCTCGCGAAGCATCCTTGGTAGGAATCGGTGTTCTTTAGCGAGAATCTGTGGTTTGTCAAATCTCAGGTAGTGGTTGGTCCCCTGTTGTACGTGTTCACACACAGCAGACTTCAACGAGCGTTTGTGTTTTACGTCCGCTATGTGTTATTTTATGCGGGTGCCTATGCTTCTCTTGGTTTGACCAATGTATGAGAGTCCGCAGTCACAATCTATTTTATAGACCCCTGCATCTTGTAAAGGTAATTGGCACTTGACGGATGGTAAAAATTGACTTATCTTCGTTGGCGGCTTGAAGTATGTGTTGATTGAAGCTCGCTTCAAGATGTAGCCAATCTTGTCAGTGACACCCCTTACATAAGGCAGTATAGCAGGCTGGCGTTCGACTGTGGCTGGCTTTTCTCGGGATCTGTGACAGCGGCGCGGCTGTTGGAGCTTGTTGTCTTGCAGTACTTGCTTGACATGTTGAAGCTCGGCGTCCAGGTGTTTCTTGTCACAGATCCCGTGGGCTCTCTGAAACAAAGACATTCCCACGGTAGCTAACTGTTTAGGATGGTGGTGAGATTCACCGTTCAAGTACCTATTTGTATGGGTCTTTTTCCTATACACGGTGTGGCTCAAAGTATGATCAGGATTCCTGATGACAAGTACGTCTAAGAATACTAATGAATTATTTGCCTCTAATTCCATAGTAAATTGGATGTTGTTATTAATGGAATTAAGATGTTCTAGGAATACACTAACACTATCTGTTGGTAATATTGTAAAAGTATCATCTACAAACCTCTTATAAATCCTGGGTGTGATGGGGGCAGTCTGTAAAACTCGAGCCTCAAAGTCCTCCATATATATATCGGCAACAACAGGCGATACTGGGGAGCCCATTGCCACACCATCGACTTGTATGTAGAATTTATTGTCCCACAACACAACACAACATCAACACATACTTCAAGCCGCCAACGAAGATAAGTCAATTTTTACCATCCGTCAAGTGCCAATTACCTTTACAAGATGCAGGGGTCTATAAAATAGATTGTGACTGCGGACTCTCATACATTGGTCAAACCAAGAGAAGCATAGGCACCCGCATAAAATAACACATAGCTGACGTAAAACACAAACGCTCGTTGAAGTCTGCTGTGTGTGAACACGTACAACAGGGGACCAACCACTACCTGAGATTTGACAAACCACAGATTCTCGCTAAAGAACACCGATTCCTACCAAGAATGCTTCGCGAGGCTATTGAAATCAAAAAACATCCCAATTTCAATAGAGAAGATGGTTGGAATGTACCACCAGCTTGGGATCCAGTACTTCAAATAGTCAAACCCAAGAAGAAACAAACCACAGCTAGACTTCATGATACTTTGAGCTCATTCTGCGTAAATAGAAACACCAATAATTAAATTATGTTCAGGTACTTTGAAATAACTACACTGGAACATTGAGACAACTACCATCTTAGTCTCCCCGTGACCATGGCTGCTGAAAAGCAACCGAAACGTCGGGGAAAGTGTAAACCAAAAATAAATAGGTAGATTTAATAGTTTAAATAATTTTATTAGCTTATAAATTAGTCAAATAAAATCAATAGTAGTAGTAGTGTAATATTTTCAAAATTTTGTAATACAGTGATTAATAAACAACGCGATAAAATCCGTATATAGTAGTTTAATTTCAATATCATTAGCTTATTTAAATTGGACACAAGGAGAAAGGAGTAGTAGGCAATGTGCATTAGGTATATTCACATTTAGTCAACATAACAGGGGCCTTATTACAAACTCTTATTAAACCTGTCAAGTTCCAGGCAGTTCAAATAACTGCCAGGTTTTGTTTCGTATTATGACATGTGAATAGTTGATCGTCTTCATGCTGGCTAGTTTGTCGCTGGCCGATTTGTGACTTGACAGAGCATCGTTCAAAAATATTACATACATGTTTGTCGGTAAATAACGGTTTTAATTTTATCCTATTTTCTATGATAATATAATTAAAACTATTATTTTTAGCCAAAAATAAAACTAATATATCTTTATGCTATCATATCATGATTTTTATCATTATATTTGCAGCATTAAACAAAATATTATAGGTAACTAATATTCGGTTTCAGAACGTCGCGCGTTGCCAATTGAAATATCATTTCCAGATGCTCTACATACATTGACTTATTTATTACTCTACATAATTATTACCTAGTTTTGATATCAATATTATATACCTAACATGTATAAATAAATTGTTATGTTTTATAAATAATCTTCAACAATTATCATACGTTCTTTTTTTTAACAATTGAACGTGTCTACAATACAAAGAAACGTCTACAAAACAGACGATTATCAGAAAGTGATCAGCCATCGATAGGGCTAACAAAAAACAGGTGCATGCGATTTTCGACCTTATTGACATTAGTCAGAATTTATCATTTTATTAACGTATTAATGTCAGAAAGCAAGAAAATATTAAAAAAATGTCTGTTGTGAATTGTCAATAAGATCCAAAATCACATGCATCTGTTTTTTGTAAGCACTATCGCTGGCTGATCACTTTCTGATAGTCATTTGTTTTGTAGACGTTCATTTATTTAGTAGATACGTTCATTAGATTTACACAAAAAAAAAACTAACTTATTTTAGCTACCTATCCCCATGGTACAACTAGTTGGACATAATTTCACCGTTGTACTACGGGTCATAATCATAAATTGACTGAATTTTATTGACTTACCATAGGAAAACATTATTTTATACATAAATAAAGCAATACAAAATGTACATAACACATGTAAGTACATATAAGATTTTTGTATTTTATTTTAAAGTTTTTATTAAGTAATGTAAGTAGAGCATATATCATGGCGTCACATTAAAATTTCAATCAGTGGCACGAAGAAGAAATGAAATTCCTTCTTGTACCTAATGTGCCTATCATCCCAAATTTACTGGAAAACCTGAAAAGCATATTTAACTCAAATAATAATAGTTCATTGTCACAGATTTCATAAATTATCTAAAAACTAGGTATATTACATAAAAATAAAAGCAATAATTAATGTAGCTATTCAAAAAAAGCTACTCCAGCATAGCGTAAACTGAATGGTTTGTTTTGTTTACCATACGGCGACTTTAATATGAAACGAAATGTCAAATGAAAACTCGTAATACGGTATTTGCCAGGCAATACTCGATCACCTGTCACGTGACCGCTGACTGGCTGGAGTTAGCATGTTTATAATACGAAATTGCAAGGCAGTTTACTTTACGCCGTATACTGGCTGGAAATAAGAGTTTGTAATAAGGCCCCAGGACGATCCTATTGCAGTCTACAGCATAGACCCAGACACGGAATGACACTTGTAATGAGTGTGGGAGTAAAATTATTGGGAAGAGAGGTACGCGCCACGCACCCTCGGATTGCCCATCCCAGCTATTGCAATAGAAAAAGGTTGACAATACCGAACACCTCTGGATGAGAACAGCCACGTCGTGGGACCCGGACGTACTCCAACTTGCAGTATTCCGCTTCGAAAACAAAATATGCGTCAACACGACGTTTTTCGGCTCAACGAAGCATTTTCCGTTCGGCAACGAATGAGCGTGGGAGTGTAAACTGTACTATTGGATATTTGTCTGGTGAATATACATATATTATTCAGCAGATTGGTATGTGTCCCTGGTGGTGGGAACCCTTTTCTTTGGATTGTCTACCCCTCTGTTGTTAGTCCCTTTTAAGCTCGCCCAAATCATCCTGCCGTCTCCTGGTAGGTATTTCTGTGGCCACCAATTGGTCATAGATTTGGCCACTTTCGGCTCAGTTGAACCTTAGCCTTGCTGGTCTGAGTTTGTATGTACATTTTGTTCGTTGTTTTAATGTTTCCCTTCTCCCTTGAGATTTAGAGTTTAACCCAAGTGAAGAAATAGTCTTATTTTTAACTCATCATTTTAGGTTAAAATCCCGCATAAGATAATTATTTGTGTGACCCACAAATAGGTAAACAAGCCAGCAATGTGTGTTCCTTGTATCCTTTATTTCCTCAAATTTAATATAATTATACCTACCTACCACCTTATTTAATGATTCTTAAGTCTTAAGACAGATAAAACATAGTGCGGCAATAACTACTTAAATAAATAAACAACCTGCGTCGAATATGAAATCGTATTTGAACATTAAATGATTTCGCAAGATCACTTTAGTGCGTCAGTCAAACGGCAATATACATATAACTAAGAATGTATCGTGTTGCTTTTAAGTTAAGTACGTTTAGAGCCGCGTAATATTGTCTTTAGTTACATTAGCTTAATGGATGGTTTTCCACCTTTAAACAGTTGCCTAAGTTGTTGTTTCGTAAGATATTCTTGTTCAATATGTTTCTTATTTATAAAATCTAGTCTTTCCCGCGCCTGCGGTCACATTAATGTAGATTTGGTCAATAAAATATGTGTATCCTTACTAATATTATATATACGAATGTGAGTTTGTTTGTAATGCTTTCACGTCTAAACTACTCGACTGATCATCATGAAATTTCACATACACGTTGTCAGGGAACAGGACATAGCGACGTTTCATCCAGAAAAAGGTACTGTTGCTTTTTTTTTTGACCCTGGAAAATCCTTTATGGATACCTCCTCCCCGGGAAGGGGGGAGGGAAGTTATGTGAGACTCTCCGCCCCTGAAGGGGGTCGGTATACACACTAAAAACCTGGGTTGAGCAGTCCCTCCACCGACGGGGTAGGGCGAGATGGGGTCGCGTTAGCAGTAACCATCCCGTCCTGGCGGTTGGCCCGGCTGATGGTAACCGGGCCTCAGCACCTGTGGAGGGGTGGCCTTGCTCACCAAGGCCACCCCTCAGACGTGTGGGGCCGTGCAAGCCGGTAGAGAGTCCCCCGACTCTGTACCAGTGACCCCACTATACAGGAGCGAGAAGGCGGGCAAATCGCTTCCTCCTCGCTCCTGTCCGTCTGCACCGGAGACGATCAGCGAGGGGATTGTTCTACCTGATCCTCTCCGCGGCCTCCTTCTGCGCCATGACAGCCTTACAGAAGGAGACCACTGCCTGCCACGACCTCTCGCCGCCGAGCATGGCGTTGATCACGCTCGGCAGGGAGAGATCCCCGCCTATTACGGCCGAAAGCGTGTGTCGCTGAGGCCCCCACGCGGCACACACCTCCAGCGTGTGGAACGCCGTGTCTTCCGGCGCCCCACACTCGTGGCAGACCGGGGTCGCCTTCCGTCTCGCGATCTGGTACAAATACATTCCGAAGCATCCGTGCCCGGAGAGCACCTGCACCAGTCGGAAGGTCAGCGACCCGAATCGCCGCCCTAACCACCCCCGAAGGACCGGGCGAATGGCCTCCACCGTCCACTGGTCCGGGACCGGTGCCGGTGGAGCCAGGTCCTCCGTCCACCGCCTCAGCAGGGCGGCCCGCGCCTGTCGCCGCATGCGTGCGACCTCCTCCCACCCCAGGGGCTCCCCGCGGGACCTCGCCGCCACGAAGTGGTAAACTTCGGCGAGGATCTCCGCTTATAGCTCCCAGAGGGGGGTCACTGGCCAGCACGCACGCAGCCGTCCAGGTCACCGTCCGGTAACCACGTATGGCCCTCAGACGTCGCAGCAGGGTCTTATTGTCGTGACTGAGGGCGTCCGCCCAGACCAATGCCCCGTAAGGGGCCATACTCCGGATCACTCCGGAGTACAGTCGGCAAGGTACTGTTACTAGATTAGTAACAGTACCTTGCCGACTGTACTCCATAATCTAACCTAACCTACATTTACGCGAGCGAAGCCGCGGGCAAGATCTAATAACATTATAAAATTGAAAGTTTGGTAAGATGTTTGAATGTTTGTTACTTAATCACACGTTAAGAATTAAAGGATTAGGTAAACGTAACACACAGAGAGACCATGTCTGGGATCAACACACAGAATTTTTATTCCTATTCTTGTAAAATACATGAGGAGCAAACTGAGAACAATAACTATTCTATACTAATATTATAAAGAGGATAGATTTGATTTTTACGTTTGTTTGTAAGAATTTAACTGAAAATTTACTCATCTGATTTTAAACATGCTTGCACCTTCAGAGAGATATATTGTCACCGAGTAAAATAGGCCTCATTTTAGATAAAGTACTGTTTCTAATGCCTAGTTAGGCATGCAACCGATATTACAAAACAAATTCAAAATCCGATGTCAAACACAAATCGTTTCGAATCGATTTCTCAAACTAAAATATCTGATTTCAAAAATCCATCTAGCTAAACAAATCCGAATCGACAAATAAAATCGATGGCTACTACTTAATGAATTGTGTGTATCCAAACGCAAACTGACTAATACGTAAAAATTCGCCTTCCCTCTTTCTAACCTATCATAACATAACGGAATAAAAGGGATAGCGCGAATTTTATAAATCGTATTTTGGTTCATCGGTTACGGAAATCTATTGTTCATTGAAACATGCGATTAATATGATGAATATGAGATTATACATTGATGTATTTAGAATATTATGATTTAGTGTTTGTGACTATAGTAAGAATGTACCTAATGTTTTCGTTTAGATGCAAACTTGTCTTTTTACTGTTTTTAACAGCAAACCTGGATCCAAAAAGGTTTAAAAAGTATAAACAAGAAAAATATTAATATAAAGAATATATTATGCCGATTTTTAAATGCGCCGCAATAGTTTTTCCTGTTTTCGAAATAAAGCGAAATTTAAGTAGGTACTCAAGCGATTGGCGAAGCTCTACCGAAATCGGATTTTGAAATCGATTTTGTTGTCTGAAATCGGATAAATATCAGTTTGCGTTCAAAAACGATAACGCCTATATCTATAACTAACCTACTTTTACGCGAGAAAGGCAGCGGGCAAAAGCTAATAATTAAGAAGCGTACAATCACAGTGACAAAACAGCAAGATAACTTCCGAAACCCGCGACAAATAGCACGCAAATGAATTCGGCATTAATTCAGTATCAAACTTGCTTTTATAACTACATTAAGCTTGAAGTCCCTTCTGAAACTAAACCGGGAGCCCATTCATCTTCCTTCCTTACATCGTACAGTTTCACTTACATTCCGACCTCGATAACTTTAAAATCGTCTTATTTAATCCAGTTTTTGGAGAACCGCTGCCATTTTGGAGCGATTTAAGCAAATATACTTTATGGAAAGTTTGCTATAACTCTATGAATATAACTCTAAAGGGTTGACGAATAGATGGTTTGTTACAGATATTTATAGTCTTCAATTGTATCTCTACCATCCTCATTGAGCTCGGAACATATCTTTGTTGCTAATCGTGAAATTCTTGCTTCGATTCCTAGGTCGGGCCATTTTTTGTCCTGTTTGTGATCGAACCCAAAATATTAAACGCGTACCGAGTGACGAGGTGACCACTTTAACCACTACGTCATCAATGCAGTTACTATGGAGTATATTCCCAATATAAAAATGAAAGCCGCTTGTCTGTTATTTTAAATACTTACGCCTATATATCACCGCAGGCATAGCTTGTGGCTTGTGGTGTTATACCATAATTCACCTGCTATGTTTTAAATCCCTGATATAACGCTCCAACTTGAGCAAATGACAGGAAAAGTGCTCTTTGATTACAGTTTCTTCGTTAAGTAGGATTTACAGTCTTAGAATGATTTTATTACATTTGCTTATTTTCGATCTGAACAAAACTCACAGTTCATATACAGAACTGTTATTATATTAAAATAATAAAGTCAACGTATTTAATTTTTCAATACACGTGATCTCTGAGTAGATTTTAAATAAAATTAGGTAAGCCTTTTCAGCAAAAGTGTGCGGTCCCCATAAAGGGAACAAAGATCTCCATTACATATGTAGGTCGACGTGTTCGTCCTATATCCATAAATCACGGTCACTTATACGGCTGAATCCGGCGGCAAATCACGACAGAAATTAATATATAATCATCTACTAAATTGTCACTGAACCAGTGAAACTATAGAGTATACCTAGAATCACAAAGCGAAGTTAGCCTAATATAAATTATTATAACAGTAAATAAGTTAAATCGTTGCCTATTTGTTGCTTTCACTTACATTTCATGCTTGTAAAGATAGGAAGCAACTTGTGCTTTTGGCTGGTACGGTAGTTGTTGGGGATAAAGAGCCGAAACAACTCACTAAGCAGATCAGATAAATCAATAATACAGGACGTGGACGTGTGTAACCTCCTCAAGCCGCTTACATCTCTTTTGAAAGCTCTACTTCTAAATTTTTATTCAATACTTACGAGCTGAATTATACTTCCAACTACATATTTTATCTCGAATCGCGTAAAAGACGTAGACACCGCGCCGTGTGCGCATATCCTCATATGTAATACGTAATACGCGATGTATACGATACGTTTCTACTACATCTTATGTAACAACCTACGGCTGCTACTATAATATATCATCTCTAATTTAGGAATAACGAATAGAGAAGAGTAAGATCTTAGAATGAAAAATTTAAGACCCTATCTTCAGGACTCGAGTACATAGGGTTTCGGGGTGAGAACTACGGGTCTCACCCTTAAGACCAAGATACTGCGGGGTCAGGAAGCCCACTGCGCCTCAAAAAATGTGTTCTATCGACTGCTGATTAAAGAGCACGGTGCCTGACATTGGTGTTGGACTCGCAGGGGCTATGTGGTTAGCCGCTGAGGACGTGTTCGTTGCTTGGCAAGCACGTGGCGTTCGAGCGTCGGACTCATGCGTGGCTAGTGCGAACCAGTCGGTCGCGCGAGGCACGGTGTTGTCTTTAGCGAAGTGACAGCGTGGTTTCGCTGCCACAACGCATCTCGGGTGCTTGCCTGCTCAGCAAGTAAGATTCATAGCTAGAGTGTCGTATTTGGGTAGACGTATCGATGTACGTCGTGCCTTATACAGCTCCGGTACCATAGTGAAGATATGGGAGGCGGCTTCTCCGTCGGCTTCAGCGAGGTTTTTGTTAGGATTACTCCACCGACAAGAGCTAACACATGTTGAAGCAAAAACATTATATATTACATATTTTAGACTGTTGAGCTTGCAGTTCCGTATGAAGATGTTATGAAGACTTTGCACGAAAGTCTACAATTTTAAATTGAACAAATGCGGCATGTCGCTTCGAAGCTAATATTTAATACGGCACAGATGTCTGTCGGTCGCCGGTCGCTAGTCTGTGATTTGAATACTGAGCGACCATATTGGAAGCAGTTTTCTTTCTTGCTGCTGTAACAGCTGATAAGTTAACGTACAGTCGAAGTGCTTTGTAGTTTCTTTGAAAAGTGGATACAGTGATAATCTTCTGTAAGAGATAATATAAGCAGCAATTGGTCATATTTCTCTGTTTTCTTCCTGAATAAAATACTTCAACATTTAATTTACAAAACATCTATGTTTTCTTTTATTCTTAATTGACTTATTATAATAAATATACACTTTTAGAAATCACAAAATTTGCCCGTTTTTACTACTGCTTTCAGACATTCGGCAAACAAATATAACCAATCTACTAAAAAGAAATACCATACAGACAGCCAAAATACTTCTTATATTGTATTGATTAACTTGGTTTAGTATTAGAGGAGGAAACAGGGGCAAACGATTTGATTATTATATTTTATGATTTTAGAGATCATTATTTTTTGTAATCTGTCTGAATTGTAGTTATAAGATAACTGCACTGCACTTGCACATTGATATTTTGTTCGGGCCCAGTGTGACAGCATTAGATCTGTCTAAAAACATTTTCTATATATTTTTTGATGACTGTATTTCTTTTTAAAATTGGATCAGCCTAACTGGGCATATATGTAACTATCTTCATATGCTTTACGTAAACTGCTTCAGGCAGGCCGTATGCGTACATACCACTCTAGCGATGGTTTCAAGTTAAACATGCCTTAAAAATTTAGCAATTAGCCATGGAAACGTTATTAATTAGGACATAATTTACTCTCATTAATTTTAAATTATTGTTTCCCCTGTCACCGCGATTCGAAGTTTGAAAGCGGTCAAGTTATGACCTCGTACAAGTTTTTAGTATATGTTTATTTTTATAGCTGCTGGTATTGATCTAAAGATTTTAGGTCTGAAAATCATTAATATATAATTATTCGATAAAGACATCTATCTCTCTAACAATAAATCCTTTGCCGCATGGAACTTACAAACATTCAAACAACAGACACAAACACGGAACAACTATGTGTGGATTACACAATTCTGCCCGTGTTAATCATCAAACCTACAGTACAACTTGATAAAGCACGCACAACATCCCCGAGTCACTATTTTTCAATAGTTACATAGATTATTTGACAAAACAATTTGACAGTTTGCCTATAGATACAAAAACTGTCAAAACATTAAAGTTATTTCACAGTTTTGAGGTTTATCTGGTGATTATCGAATCGGCCTAAGTTGTGTCTCGGGTCTGCTGCGGCTTTCAGCCATATCATAATTTTCCTTTCACATACAGCCACATGCTACTAAAACTGAAGCAAATTTTCTAACTTTGCAACTTATTCCGATGTATTAATATTAATATATTGGCACAAGTCAACCACAAAGCAAGGCTTAAACCCGAGACAAATTGAAATTTCTCTCTATAAGCATTTAAGGATATCCCCTTAGATATTTATCAAGGCAAATTATAATTATATATGTGCCGTATTTCGCCGCATAAATCATAGAACTAAGCGATTAGCAAGATATATTTGATACTAGAAGATTATTAAAATTCTCGTGATAAAATATAATCAAAATAGAGTTCCGATGTACTCTTAAAAACGTTAACCTAAACATCTTGCTTACCTAAATTGGATTTTAGTTTACATTTGACGTTTATACTATTTTAGAATTGTGACGCTGAGACTGGAGCAGAACTCTATTCTGAACAGTTTTAATTAGGATACTTGAGCAGCTGATTATCACAAGCTACAGTAACCGTTTACCATCAGACAAGCCGTATACTTGCTTTCGAACCTTCTGAAAAAATTTCCTTTCTTATAGGTCTTACCCGCTTATCTTTGGTGGAAATATCTACATTATGTACGTAACCAGTTCTCGCTTCGCTCATTATTTAGCTACCTCACATACCACTTACTATCAGGCGCAGTATGCTTGCATGCCAATATTGTAAAAAATCTTATCTTCCTGGAAATCTTAACCGACCACCTTTAGTGGAAAAAGCTGCATATTAACGTAACAGCCTCGCTTCGTTCATCTCTTATCTACCTTACACATTCTAGGTGAAAAAGCACTTTTAAAATAAAACAATTATTATTATTTTAAAGTCTTTTATCCTAGATCTTCTTTCACGACGTAATTTAACCAAAGTTATTGTCTCCATAAGATCTTTCTATTACACACATGCTGATCCTTATTCCCAGAGTGGTCTATTCACAATCGAGTTTATCGTCGTAACTTATAGCCAATATATGGACATCACAAAGGAACATGGCCGCTGGAAAACGAGCAAAACGGAGACCTCCATCTACTGATTAAATTCTTTGTGGGACCAGATTGACTTATTAAACTTTTTTACTCGGGGTTTTAAGACTGCTATATAGGTTTTTTATTGGCAAGTTTTCTTGTAGTTATAATGTGTATGTCTGTATTTTTTATAAGACCATGGTCTAGTGGTCTTAATTTGAATGAGTAGATATCGTTGCTTGCTGAAATATGGCTAAGTCAAATAAGTCTCAGAACCCGGTTCTGAGCCTAGCTCAAGAAAATAAGTGATCTATAACGAATGTTTTCGTTTGTGTCCGTTGTTTAACGTTTGTAAATTATCCAGGCAGCCCTAGTGCCGAAGTTATTCATATAAGTCATTAAAATTATATTGAATAATAATTTAATTTCGTGACATATCGGGCTATCCTCTATTCACGATCCATTCCATAAGCCCCTAGTTGGCAGAGCGACGAAACACAATATCCAATTGTTTGTAATCCCGCGTCATACATTATCTTGTGCGTCGTTTGTAATTAACCATCCTCTATATGAACGTATATGTCCCAACACGAAATTGAAAAGCCCTATTTATCTTATTAAAACATTTGATGAAATATTCAGGCCTGAATCTGACATTGGAGAAAAAGAGAAAACAATGGATTTCACTGCATTTATTATTAAAAACACGTATCTACGCCCTATTCTGAGACCGTAGGCTGCTACTAAACTATGTATTTATAAGGGTTGCATTTTAATCCTAACTATCCTAACTAATATTAAAAATGCGAATGTGAGTGTGTGAAAATACTGTTACTTGTCTAACCTATGGCTGGTTTCACAGCCGCTTTCGCCAGCGCGTTTAGGAAACGTCGCGGACCACGAGCTTTGAGTGTCTTAGATCGTTTCATAGTAAATCAATTTTCGTGGATGGCTCGCGCTGACTGCAACTCGGCCGCGCGGTTCAATCATCATCAACAATCTAGTGGCATTGTAAGGATGTAAGGATGTACTTGTATACGCCGTCGTCATTGCCTTTTTTCCATATGTAATATAATATAACAATTAAAGGAAGTCTCATCGCGACTGTTCGAGGCGGCAAACCGCGCAGCACTATCTCATTTTACTGTTTCGAGCTGGTCATTCGTGCTCGTACGGGCCGCTCTTACCACCCGCGCAGACGGTAAGCGTCACTGTAAAACCAGCCTTATTTAACCTACATACATTTACGCGAGCAAAGCCTTGGAAAAATCTACTGGAATTTCACACATTCCATATATGTAGACTACACGGACGTTTGCAGTTACGAGGCAACCAATTAAGGTTGCCTCGTAACTGCAACCGCGCCATGTGTTGTGGGTTCGATCCCCACACGGGACAAAACATTGTGTAATCCACAATAGGTGATATTTGTGTCCGTTGTTTGAATGTTTGTAAAAGCCTGCGATACAGGAATTAATCCAAGTGCGGGAAAAGAAAGATTAAAAAACACAAAGCATGTACATGTATTTAATAACAAACCCCAGATGGCCATTGAAGTTAACAAAGTATTTCTACATACATCTAATAACATTGTAACAATAAACTCTTATGTACTGCGGCGAACGTTAGCCGGTTATGGCGGCAGTAAACAGGTGCAGCAAACGACAGCAGTATCCGGAGATCGGTGACACCGATATCGAAGTGCCAGCGCCTCACTATAGTCGACAGTATCGATTACTAACATTTTAGTTATACGATCGATGCACCTTTTAATAATAACAAGATTTGCCCGCGGCTTCACTCGCAAATTTGCTATTCCTCGGGAATAGTATATATAATTTAAATAGCTTAAATTGAACAACTCTTGACAACAGGTTGGCCACTAACCACACGAAAATAAAGAAAGAAGAATAGCTTAAATTGTTGTAAATTTTAATAATAGTAGTGTTAGAGTTCGAAATCATGTAATAAAAGTATTTTAAAATAAACAACGCGACAAAATCCGTATAAAGTAGTTTAATTTCAATGTATAACGCTCGCGTAAACGTAGAGCGGGGGCACACGATGCGTTGCGGCGCCGCACCGCAAAGATTTCGCCGTATCGGCGTGGCGGGCACACGAGTCGCAGCGAATTCATCCCTCCCCGCCTCGTCTCGGTGGTTGCGAATCCGGTGCGGCCGCGCCGCAGCGCATCGTGTGACATGCCACAGATATTTCTATGTAAAATAACGCAGCGACACCGCTCCGGCGCCGCACCGCCTCCGCAACGCATCGTGTGCGTTAGTTATTAGTTCGGGGACTAAGACAATATTATATATTTCGGGGTGATAGGTATTATTTCGATGGCGTAGTGGTTAGTGTAACCGACTGCCACGCCTGAGGTCGTGGGTTTGATTTCCGCACAAGTCAAACATTTGTGTGCATGAACATGGATGTTTGTCTTGGTCTGGGTGTTTCTATGTATGTATTAACAAAAAAAGTATATATCTAACCCATAGTACAAGCTCTGCTTAGTTTGGGCTAGATGGTGTTGTGTGTATGTGATAGAATATTATTATATTATTATTATTCTCTTTGTCCCTGACAACGTAAACGCGAAATTTCATGACGATCGGTGAAGTAGTTAAGACGTGAAAAGAACAAACAAACTCACATTCGCATTTATAATATTAGTTAGGACTAGCTAGGCGCGGTGGTTATAACTGCTTTAACGGATGTTATTGCGCCACTCCTTCGGTTGTAGCGTATTGTTATATAGCGTATAATCTTCTTCGTAATGGTGCGGTTCTTTAATTCAATAAATTTTTACACGTATTTATGAAAAATATGCCAAAATTTTACTGTCCGTTGCTAAAACGACTCGTTTTTTGGTTACAGGAATCGGTCCTGAATAGACTAACGCTAAAATAACTATCTATACTAATATTATAAATGTGAAAGTTTGTGAGGATGTATGGATGTTGGTTACTCTTTCACGTAAAATCTACTGAACCGATTGCGATGAAACTGGTATGTATGTTAGATAGCTGGAGACCTGGATTCACACATAGGCTACTTTTCGTCCTGATATTCTCACGGCAACGGGACTTACGCGGGTGAAACCGCGAGCAAAATCTAGTTGGCTAAAGTTCTTCAAATTAGGGTCTGCAAATAGCCAAACTCCGTAAGCTTATAATGTAAGAGAATACCTCATAATAAATACATACCTATACATACGAGGGGCGGCTGAAAAGTTCTGAGCCTAAAGTACTTGCAGTCTTCTTAATCACTAGTTGAGTGACATCTAATTAGTATTTAAGAAAAGTATTAAGTAATTAGTCGGAGCTATTGAACTGTAAACATAACCAAGTCTAAGTCCTCGCTGGATTTGACGAAATCGGAGCATTGCGCTGTCATAAAATTCCTGGCAAAAAAGTAAAAGCCACTAACAAATTTTAGATAAAATGTCCTCGTTGCAAAGGGATTCTTGTCCATCGTATGCGGTAAAACATTAGGCATGATTATCTCAGCAGGGACTCTTGGTCCCAAGAATACAATGCCCGATCGGGGCTCAGGTGCCCCGATCGGGCATTAGTGCCAAAAACCGAAAAATTGTATTGAAGGACCGTCGAAAAAAAATGTGGCTGATAGCAGGGGAATAGGGATCAGCAAGGAATGCATTGGAGAGATACCGTACAACTACTTGTACATGAATAAAATTAGCGCATGTTGAGTGCCGAAAATGTCCAGACCACTTGACTAACAAGGTTGAGTTGAGATTTCATTGGAGTTTTTGGGTCTGTGCAAGGAAAACTTTGAGGAAATCTGAACCCGTATCATCACTGTAGTTGAAATCTGGATTTGACAATATGATGGGTCATATTGTCAAATCCAGAATCAATGCAGCGGATAGAAACAGGGATTGCATTGCTGCAACTACTTATTTAAAAATTTGAAGAAAGTCCTTTTGGGACGCAAAGGGGCAATAAACAAATGAACGCAGCCGTAGAGGAGCATTTTGACATATTTTTTGCCTTTACAAACATTGTGAATGCATTGAAATAGAAAGACTATATTGTTAAATACATATCATTTAAAATATTATCACATTTTTTAATACTTAGGCTATTAACAGATAAAAAAAACACGCGGTGCAGTCTTTGGGGACTGCCGATAGAAGTGAAAATTAAGTAACTAGCGTGCGGTGACGTTTCACGCTTTTTGTTCACCCAAAAAGTACACATATATACATAGTATACATATAGCTCATGGAAAGCGTTCGGTGACGATGACGCGAGTTCCATGATTTTAGTTCATCCAAAAAGTACTCAGCGCGTCTAAAGAAGTTTTCAATTCAGAAATCTAAATAAAATTTAGAATCTTACAGCCTTCCCTCGTAGATCACAACTTCCAAACTACTACTACTTCCAAAAAAATCTGTTTAAAATCCTATAACTCATTACCCGACCTTTTAATCGAACCTAGATCCTTACGATAATCCAGCCAAATTTTTTACTACGTAACAGTTTTCAACGTAATTAATTCTTAAAACGATAGTATAAATCAGATCCATGTTTTATCTTTTCAAGACTCACTGATCTTCTACATTAGAAAACTTTAATACTTTTATCATTCGCTTGAATTTCTAACAGATCTGGGCAATCTAAAGCCACGCCACTAAGAAAAGATGACATTTAACGTAAAAAAGGTATAAAATACCCGCGAACTTAGACCGCAAGTTTAACCAAACGGAAATTGTATTTTGAGCTGAGAACCTCCTACGAATGCAGAATCGACGATAACTCGAAACTAAATGACAGAAGTGTAACTGCAAATTATTCGTAAAAAAGTAAAATATATTTAAAGGCTAGCCTCGTATTACTTGGAGCCTAAAGTAAAAGTCAAAAATATGTATTAATTTAAGCTATAAAGTGACACTTCTGAAAGTTAAAGGTTAGTGAATTTACATTTGTTATTTGCTAGGTTTAGGCAAAAGGTTGAATCTATAAGATGTCTGCAAGAAACTCACAGCCCCTCTTTTTAATCGCAATTAAATAAAAATGAAGGCCAATGTTCAATACTTAATATAAATTAAATAGATTGCTCTGTAATATATTGTCATGACGCTCGATAAATGGCGTTATACCATCCGTCTGAATAACGTTGGTATGAAAAAATGGTTACGGTGCAAATCGTACTATACAGTGAAACGAAAATCTATATAATTAATACGTGAAGCAAAAACTTTGTACTCCTTTTTACAAAAATTGCGCAATTCCCTTCCTTTTGAGAACCACACGTGCCCGTCTTCGTAACCACGGATGGACGGTTAGCACAATCCCGTCTCGCACCAAAAGGTGCAGCACTTCCTTCTTATGCCGTACCATACAACTTTGGAACGGTCTTCCGGCACATGTGTTCCCTCCCTTCTATGACACTTCAAACGTAGTGTGAAAAAGCATCTGGTCAGACCGGCTTGACTGAAATAATTCACACTAGTTCAACTGGTCGACCACTAGATCGCGCGCAGTGTCGTGAATTCGTGAACAGCCATACTTAGTGTTATGCTGGTGTAGCACAAAACTGTCTACTGTTTTGGGTATATAGGTCTGATACTACGGATGTATTTATATCCTATTGGTTATCTCAGATCCTGCTAGAGATATGTGGAAGAGGATTTACAAGAGCTTCAAGCCTAATGCTGGTGACAAACGATCAACAACAGAAATACTTACTTAGCGCTAAGTAGCAGAATCGGATAAAAATCGGCTTTATTGTGTTTATATCAATTTTCTGTCATGGCGGCCTGTCAGAATGGCGAATAACTAACTTCACAGGATGTATTACAGTGTACATGTGCAATATCTGTGCAAAAACACAAGTACACTCTCTCCTTCACTCTCATAGTCCGATCAGACGGTAATTCGACACGACCGAAAACAGATCAGGCGCAGAACCAACATTTTAAAATGTTTTCCGAGGAACGGGTGTGTGCGCAACCGCCATCTTTTCAAAACCGGGCTGGTATTGAGAATCACTTCGCGAAACATAAATTTTTGTACTCCGATCTGAGATCTCATACACAGCAGTTATATTTACTAATGCTGTGCCAACAAGGCAATCGAAAGACCATATAGGTAAGTATAATAGAAATTGTACACATAATTTATTTATTCAAAAATCCACCATAGACACATCACTATACAATTATTATAATTTAAAACAGTCAGGCAATGGTACAAAGTGAAATACCGTTACATGTGTGTACAACACCTAAAATTAATTGTTGTTCCGAGTCTGGATGTTCTTTGTGTCCGTTGTTTGAATGTTTGTAGGGTCCCCCGCGACACAGGATTTATTCCCAAGGGAGTATTCTTTATAAAATTAAAATAAAGTATATATGTTAAGAACACAGTACCTGAATAGTCCAGAACCAGTGAGTCCTAAAACTTATCAATGTCTAACATATGACAAGGTAGAACTTCTGTTATGCCTCCATCGCGGTCAAGCGGTCGAACTGCGCGCTTCATTTCCTGACATCACATTCTTCTGATACGGAATCATTGTTCCAACTGGCCTTCCTTCACCAAAAAGGGTAGCGTTATACTTCCCATCATATTGAGGGTTGGTAGAAGATTTATGACGAAACGACGTAACATCATTTTTTATATTTTGTTTATTCATATTAAAAGTCTACTCTTGTAATAGGTATAAATACTGTATCGCAGGGGACTTTACAAACATTCAAACAACGGACACAAAGAATTTGTGGATCACAAGTTTTTTATCCCGTGTGTGGATTGAACCCATAAAACTTGGCGCAGTGGCGATTGCGAGGACACGTTATAAGCGGCAAGTTAATAGCCAGTAAACTAAGTCAAAAGAAAAATAAAACCCAATAACAGCAAAATTACCTGAATAATCCAAAATATACGTAAGAATCCAAAACCTATTAATCACCACGCGAAGCGCGGTTAACCTGTTATTACTACTCACATGCTCTTTCTTATAAGAAGCATGTCATTCCTGGTTCATTCACACTGTAACCATAAATTTAGCAATGTATCGGCACTACTCATAATATTAATATAGCACAGTAACTGTTGACCATCAGATATGCCGTTAGCATAATTATATACCATCTTGATAATAAAAAAAATAGGAATGTTAATTTTAGGTTTCATTTCGTGGATGAAAACAGCACAAGCTAGACTTGCAATGTTGACTCACAAAATACGGTCACGGTCTGTGTGTGGCTATATACGGAAAATGAAAAAGTGAGGGTAGGTGAACAAACATCTGGCTCGCGTACTGAAGTAGAATTCAAACAGAAATGATCGCCTCATGTGTAGGAGCGTTTGTTGGCTTACTTTCAATAGTTTGCTTCTTATTATACGTGTATAGGAACGTGTTACAATACATGCAAAAACTGCCAATAGACTCCAGTCTCCAAATAGACAGAGAACCCTGAATTACAATTGCTTCGATCCCGGCAAACCTTCCCGCTTCATTTATACAATATCAGCACTGTATTATACTATCTCACTGCTGGACACAGGCCTCTTCTCATTGTGAGAAGGAAAGGCCATAATCCACTACACTAACGCTGTTCTTGCGTGCTTCATTTACTTTCATTATATACTATACTAGATTTTGCCCGCGGCTTCGCTCGCTTAAATATATGTTAGAAACAGTACTTTTATCTGAATGAAAGGTGTCCCACGTCCTATTCTGTTCCCCTGACAGTATATATGCAAAATTTCATGATGATCGGTCTATTAGGTAAGCCGCAAAGGGTAACAAAAAAAAAATATTCGTATTTACGTTACGTTATATACGTATTACGTTATAATACTACAAAATATATATTACTAGTGACCCGCCCCGTCTTCGCACGGGTAGTACAAAATCTTAACAAATTATACTTCTATACGGCTATTCACCTAAACCTTCATCTGTCTATTGGTAAAACCGCATAAAAATCGGTTCAGTAGTTATTGAGTTTATCGCGAACATACAGACAGACACGCGGCGGGGGACTTTGTTCTATAATATTTAGTAATATATTTAGAAAACGCCTCAAATACCCTTGGCTATATAAAGCAAAAATATGTTTAGTAATATACTCACGGTCAAAGAAAGATTCTATTTATAGCGAGAAATCAAGAAAGCTATCGGTAAACTTATC
Source organism: Catocala nupta (assembly GCA_963675205.1). NCBI lineage: Eukaryota > Metazoa > Arthropoda > Insecta > Lepidoptera > Erebidae > Catocala > Catocala nupta. Next base: position 11,904,576 of record OY776103.1, on the reverse strand, counting down.
ACGTAACGTTTGAGGTTATCCTAATTACGGTTAATGATTCTATACTATCTCAATTGCCGCGTTTTTTTCTATTCTTAACAAATATTTAAATCGAATTATTTATTAAAAGGAAAATGTACAAAGAGTGCAACTTTAACAAATTCCTTATTTACTTATTATAAATCGAGATTAAAGATCTAGTGACAGAGCCGAATATCATTGGGGAAATAAAAGCTGCCCGACTTCACTGGCGCCCGGGACATGTGGAAAGAATGGGAGAGGATCGAGCTGCGAAAAAAGCATATCTCAGGCGGCCCACCGAGCGTCGCCCAAGGTACCGCTGGAAAGATGAAATGGCTATAGACCTTAAAGAGATAATTGTGCTCGATTGTTCTGACTTGGCACAAAATAGGAAGGAATGGCGCACTTTAATGTCGGAGGCCTAGATCCACTTTGGGTCGCTGAGCCAGCGAAGTAAGTAATTTATTACAAACGTAATTGTATACACTATGTGATCAATGACCCCATCATGCTAGGAGAATCCTGTGTTACAAGGGTATTTATTATCTTACGTTTACGCAAATCTTATTATACGTTAAAATTAAACTACTTCATGCGGTTTTTTTGCGTTGACTATTTTAAAACACTATTATTACATACTTCTGAAACGATTAAACTAAATTCTTAAGACTGCGCCGAGCGAAATGTGCCAAAGCAGGCGGTCATAGTTAAATTGATAAAATCAACACTTTTTGTTTAATACAAATATAAAATATACATTTACCATAATAATGAATGAGTTTACAATTACTACGTGTAAAAACTTAATAATTAATATCTTCGCTTACAAAATTACGTAAATTTGCACAATCAATGCAAAAACATAAGCTCGTGTTACCTACGTGGTTTTTAAATTATAACAGTAGAAATCTATTCTATTTCACAGCTTAAACAAAACATAAATAGTTATATTACAATTTGTCCGTTCCAAATATTTAAGTTATTGGTTGACAATAAAGATACATATTTATCAAAAAAGCACTTCAAATCCTCCATACAATTTTACTATGGCGGCCACGCGCCGATTTGAATATAATAATAATAATAATAATAATAATAATAATAATAATAATAAATCTGGCAACACTAAGTAACGTCTATGTATTTTTAGAGAAAAATATTTTATTTTCAGTTTAAAGTTTATTTTTGATAAATCCATTTATTTTCAAATCATATAAAAACAATAAGACGCTTTGCACAATAAACATAAAAAATTACAGGCATAAAAGCAAATATTCATCAGTATTAAGTATTACAAATAATATGACAACGTCAAAAATGAAAATTTTCACAGAGACTGAATTTAAGTTTATTAAAATACAAGATGTTAACAAGAGCCAGATCTAGAGCCGCACCGCTACCACCTCCGGGTTCGTCGCTTAGCTCCGCCTCGCAGCCGTCGGTACATCGATCAGAATCACCGGCCGCTGCAGTTGCGTCGAGCTCGAGCGACGAATATTTCTCTCCGCCTTCGTCACCGTCACCTGCACGTCGGCGGGGAAGAGGCCGGCCACCGACCCGCTTGGGACCCCGAGGCCCACCGACCTCGAACCGGGCCCCCGCTGCCGGTGGTGATGTGCGCCGCATGCGATGGACTCAATCCATTAATGAAAACGTCATGCGGGCATATTTTGGGGCTACAGAGGGAGGAACTAACCTCACTGCGTATCGCAGCCGCATGCTTGTTCTGTTCCAGGCCTTTGAACCAAGCGTCAACGTTTCAGCACAGCGATTATCGGATCAAGTGCGGGTTATCCAACGCAGTCGACAGTTGGATGAAACCGTGCTTGATAGGCTACGCTCAGAATACTTGCCTACGAGCCATGCCATTCGCATCCAACCCGCAGTTACGCAACTATCACCTGGTGCGACGCGGACGGGCAATAGTGCCAGCATGGAGGTGGATGACATGACAAATGATGTAAGTATTCAGTACAAGGAGGAGGTAAAGGATGCTTTGGAAAGTGCGATTCAGGAATACCGGTACATGCAATTTACGATTCGGCCCCATCTGCCTCGGTTACCTATGCATAGAAAAAATATAGCATTGGTGAGTGTCCTGGACTCGCTATTATCTAGTTATTTAGATAATAGCGAGAATCTCGCCGATACTCATTCGATCCTGTACTGTGCTGCTGTGGCGGCAAGTCGTATAGCGGGCATCAAGTTACCCACACATGTCCCTGCTATACGACAAACATCTGTCACCCCGGCCTGGCAGTGCAGGATTGAACGGCGTATTGCTGAGGCAAGGACACTCATCGGTAAGCTGATCTGCTTCAGGGCAGGGAACACACGGCCCAGGGTAATGCGCTATGTGGGCCGGGCTTTTCTGGGGACTGGTGTCAGTCCTCATGAATACGTATCTCGGGCCACAGAGCGCATTGACTTCCTGAAGCAGAAAGTCTATGCATGGGCAAATCGACTGCGCAGATACAAAAAACGCGTGCACCGGTATGTCATCAACCGCACGTTTCAAAGTGACCAAAGATGGGTTTATAGAACCTGGGAACGACCAGATCAATGTGTGGCCGATGTGGGGCTACCAGATGCTGATGCTACAAATACGTTTTGGAGGAACATCTGGTCGGTACCCGTCGGCCACACTGAGGGGGAATGGATGCGGGAGGTCAAGCGAGCAGGTGAGCTAATTCCAGAAATGGAAAACGTGGTCATTGATAGCCAGGATGTAATTAGTGCGGTCCGATCCTTATCAAATTGGAAATCGCCAGGACCGGACGGACTGCACAATTTCTGGCTGAAATGGCTGCGTAGCTCACATGCTTGTTTGGCTGCTCAATTTCAATCTGCCCTAGAATCTGGATCGTTACCAGATTTTATGACCACGGGAATAACCCACTTACTCCATAAAACAGGTGGTACCAACGAGCCCGGCAATTATAGACCGATAACATGTTTGCCATCGATCTATAAGCTTCTTACATCTATTTTGAGAGCCAAGGTATCTAAACATATTGATACAAATTCAATAATGTCAGCTTCTCAGAATGGATGTAAGAGGGGAGCTCGTGGTACTAAGGAGCTCCTCCTCATTGATATGGCCATTAGCCAACAGGTTCGCCGTAAACAAAGGGATATGGCGGCATGTTGGATAGATTATAAGAAAGCGTATGATTCGGTGCCTCATGCGTGGCTTTTGAGGGTGTTAGAGTTGTATAAAGTAAATGCAACTCTGCGCACCTTTTTGAAGTCATGCATGGGGCAATGGAAAACGGTTCTTAGCTATCCAGGATGTCGACAGATCCCTGGGAATGGCGAATTGATAAAAATTGAGCGGGGTATATTTCAGGGCGACAGCCTGAGTCCTCTTTGGTTCTGCCTAGCATTGAATCCTCTTAGTACATTACTAGAGGGTTCAGGGCTAGGTTACAGGTTACATAGAGGTGGTGGAGTGATATCCCACTTGTTGTATATGGATGACTTAAAGTTGTTTGCCCACACTAAATTACAGTTGATGGATTTACTTAAAGTAACTGAAACTTTTAGTAAGTCTATCAGTATGGATTTTGGTGTGGACAAATGTGCTGTCATCCATGTAAAGCAAGGCAGGATAGTGGAATCCGAAGGAACACAACTTTCGGATTCTATTAACCTACGATCACTTCTTGTAACCGATACTTACAAGTACTTGGGTATGTCACAGGCGTTAAGTATCAATGAGGCTGACATGAAGCAATCGTTGCAAGAGCGTTTCTTTGGTGGCCTGAAAAAAGTTTTAAAAAGTCTTTTATCAGGTGGCAACAAGGTGCGCGCTTGTAACGGTTGGGTCATGCCGGTGCTCATGTACTCCTTTGGCATACTTAAGTGGACTCAGACTGAACTGGATGCCCTGGACCGGAGGGTCCGTACACTCTTGACGGCATACCGTATGCATCACCCACGTTCGTCTGTGATGAGATTGTATATCCCGCGGAAATGTGGAGGCCGAGGCTTTCTGAATGCCAAGGCCCTTCATAACCGCGAGGTATGCAACCTCAGAGAATACTTTCTTCAGGCAGACGTGGGTATGCATCGGGATGTAGTTGCTGTAGACATCGGACTCACCCCGCTCAGTTTGGCTAAAGAGAACTGGCGCAAGCCTGTAGTACTTAGCACTAACGATCGCAGGGATGTATGGCAGAGCAAGGAGCTTCACGGTAGGTTCTACAAGGCTCTATATGGAGCTGATGTAGACCTGTTAGCCTCCGTGAACTGGCTACGTTTCGGTGACCTCTTTGGGGAAACCGAAGGGTTTGTCTGTGCTATTGCGGACGAAGTTATCAAGACGAATAACTACCGGAAATATATCTTGAGGGATGGTACGGTTGACATTTGTCGGGCGTGCCACCTACCTGGTGAGTCCCTCAGGCATATAGTTTCCGGTTGTTCTCGTCTTGCTAACGGCGAGTACTTGCACAGACATAACCAAGTAGCCAGGATTATTCACCAGCAACTTGCTCTGAAATACAAACTTGTAGATGTTGAAGTGCCGTACTACAGGTATGTAGCTGAATCTGTTCTCGAAAATGGTCATGTCACGTTGTACTGGGATCGAACTATCATCACAGACAGGACTGTTGTGGCCAACAAACCTGACATTGTGGTGATAGATCGATCAGAGCGCCGCGCATTGATTATCGATGTCACTATTCCGCATGACGGCAATCTCGCGAAAGCTGAAAAAGATAAGCAAATTAAATATCTCGATTTGGCTCGCGAGGTTGTCGACATGTGGGACGTTGATTCGGCAATCATTGTGCCGATAGTCATATCTGTCAATGGTCTAATAGCCAAGAGCCTCGATCACCATCTAAAGAGGCTCGCGTTGGGTGCTTGGATCAAGGGTTTGATGCAGAAGGCAGTGCTTTTAGATACAGCACGCATTGTGAGGAGGTTCCTATCTCTGGAATCCTAACCACCGGCAGCTTGGACCCTGTTCCCGATGCCGGTGGGGTACCATATATTTTATATTTTTAAATGATATGTATTTTTATAGATATATGTATATTTAAAAATGAAAAATGTATTGAAAATATTTAAATAAAGAGAATAATAATAATAATAATAATAATAATAATTTATTTCTTTAAGAAAAGTTTTTAACAATCATGAGTTGTGTTTGGAGTTTCCTTTTAGGCAAACAATGCCTGTATTAGGAGACGCCGCTCTTTCTTATCTCTAAAAGTATAACTGATCTAAATATTCTAGACATTAATTTTCTTTAATCATATGTATTGTATATGAAAGACTTCTATACAATCAAAATGTTATATTAAAGTCAAACAATCTTCACTTACGGTTTGAAAGGTGTGTGTGATGTGTGATGTGTGATGTGTGATGCATGTAAAGCGTGTGGTGTGGTGTGGTGTGGTGTGGTATGGTATGGTATGGTATGGTGTAGTGTAGTGTGGTGTGGTGAGATGTGGTGTGGTGCGCGTGTTTAGCCGTGTGGTGTGTTGTAGTGTGTTGCATGGTGTTGTTTGTTATTTATGTGATTTAACTTTCGTTGTAGTGTATCTATTCCTGATGTTATTCCAAAAGGGCTTCTGTATCATAGTAGTCGATAGACTTTATCCAATCAAGTAATATTTTTTTACATTCATAATTATTTCTGTCATGTACATAATTTTTTTGATTAATCCTGTTATACAATACTGAAGAGCGATATTTAAATTGCCTGGTTGTAAATTTAGTTTTAGCCAGTGGAACCTCAGCAATAATATGTTTTCTCCTTTTTTGTTTATGTGTACCTAATGTCGAATGGTATGGATTTATGTGTTTTTAGAAAGACTTGTGTTATGTATAGTTTCCGGACTGAGAGTAAATTGCTAATTTCGTATAAAGTACTCGTAGGGTATCTTTTCTCTTTAAAATACATTGTCTTTATAAGTGCTCTTTGTGCACGTTCTACGTCCAAGAATCTAGTTTTAGCAGCGCCGCCCCATATGGGGATACAGTACAATAAAACTGACTGCACAAGAGCAATGTATATATCATTTAGGAGATTTCTAGGTTTGTTACCACCTATCAACATTTTAGTTGGGGCTACGTGTCTAAGCGTTCTAAATATCCAGGTAAGCTTAAGGAGCCTATTGGTGACTTGTTCCAGATGAGGGTACCATGTTAGGGATTTGTCAACTATAACTCCTAAATATTTAACTTTGCAGACTCTATCTAAGCATGGACAGTTACAATGCGTGCTTACGATATCTCCGCACATGTGAACTTTTAGCTTGAAGTCGTCAGTGGGCTGTGTTCGGTCACTGACACTAAAACAAACGTAATTAGTCTTGGTTGTGTTTAATGTCAGCAAGTTACTCGTCAGCCACTCAGCAACATAAGCAATTCCCCTTTCTGCGTTCAGTCTAGCATTATCCCAAGACGAGCCAGTAAAAACAACGGCAGTATCATCAGCATATGCGAAGACTCTTGCATTCTTTAGGCTAACGTTACACAAGTCGTTTATATATAATAAAAATAGGGTAGGTCCTAATACGCTACCCTGTGGAACGCCATAAGTAACTTCTGCTACATTGCTAATATGTTGGCCTATTTTTACTTTTTGCTTCCTATTTGAGAGATAATCTTGAAGTAAACTGAGAGCAGTACCTCTTATTCCAGCCTTTTGTAGCTTGTTCAGAAGGAGAGGAATAGAGACGGTGTCAAATGCTTTTTTGAGGTCTAAGAAAATGGATAAACATTTGTTACCCCTGTCAAGTTGATCAATAATATGAGAGGTTAAAGCAGTCACCGCGTCTTCCGTACTTACCGACTGTCTGAAACCAAATTGTGAGGTAGATAATAATTTATATTTATCTAGGAAATTACTTAATCTAACGTTAATAACTTTTTCGAGGATTTTAGATATCGCTGGTAAGACTGAAATGGGCCTATAGTTATTGACATCGCCTCTATCCCCCCCCTTGTAAACAGGGGTTATAATGGATTGCTTTAGTGGAGCTGGGAAGACACCTTTTTGGAGACAAAGATTGGTGAGGTGAGTTATAACCGGGACGACATCCGCTCGAACTAATTTTAAAAAATTAGTTGATATGTTATCCCAGCCGGGAGCACTATTAGATTTTAAGCTCATTAGTATATTATTTATTTCGTTAACATCTGTGTCTATTAGTACAAGAGTATTTAGTGGAGAAGTGTCTGGTATATTAGGTGTGGGGAGGGTATTGTTAAGACTGTGATCAATTTGATGGGCTAGATTCTTACCTATATTTGCAAAAAAATCATTGATGTAATTTACTGAATCATGACATGTAGATTTTATGTTTAACAATTCACAGCTTTGCAGTTTCACTTTATTTGAGTATGTGATATTTTTTATATTATTCCATAAGGTTTTATTGTTTGTTACAGATTTTGCGAGTAAATCTCTTTCATATTTTCTTTTTAGTTTCTTAATAAGATTATTACAGTAGTTCCTGTACCTGGTGTATGTTATTTTTAATATTTCGTTATATGGGTCGTTACGTAGCTGAAATTGTATTTTATTTCTGTTTTTTATACATTTTAATATGCCCGGTGTGATCCACGGTTTGATAATTCGTTTACTACTGGGAATTTTTAATATGTTAGTATTGTCATTTATCACAGAAGTTAAAGTAGTTAAAAGGCTATCAATTACTTGACCGGGATCATTGCAGAATATTAGATCCGATATTTTATTTTTCTGAAGGTCTTTTAATGCTTGCTCGCAATTGAGTGTGGTGGTAGTTTTAGCTGCTGTTTGTAAATTTTTTAATTTTGTTATTGAAAGGAGTGTAGTGAAATGGTCCGTAATAGTGGAGTGTAAGATAGCGATAGACGCAGCGAACTTCTTTTTGTTAATGTTTAACATGAAGTGGTCAAGACAATTTTGATTCCTCGTAGCTAGTGTATGCCCTGGAAGTATACCGTAAAATGCGAGCATATTCAGGTAGGTAGTTCTGTTTTTATTACTTTGAGATGATTCATCGAGTTTAGCTCTTATATTTATATTTATGTCTCCAGCTATAATAATATTTGTCTGTAACGAACTTGTGCTGAGTTGCGTGCTTAGTGACTCAATAAAATCCTCAGGATTAGAGAATGATGGTGAGCGATATATGCAATACACATCACTACCCAATAAATTTAGCCGTAGGCAGGATGCCTGGTCGAGTTTTAATTCCTCAACTTTGTGCTTAAGAGAAGTTTTTACATAAACAACTACACCATCATTCTGGTTTAGTTGGCGGGTTGTCATATACGAATGGTAGTTATATATTTGCGGTATAGGTTTATTTAAATTTAACCTACATTCCGTTAAGATAATAATATCTAGTTCTAGCTTTAGGGTAGATAAGTTGGTAATAAAATCATCAAAATTATGATATATACTTCTTATATTTTGGGATACGATTGTAAGGTCATTTTTATTAAACTGTATATGTTTGCGGAGCTCTGAGAAATGACATTCAATGGAACGGGCAATTGCAATGTTATCTAATTCAGATACAGTTTGTAATATATTATTCATTAAGATAGCGTGTTATTAAGTTGATTTCATTTCATAGATTTCAACAAGATAGTGTATATTTCAATATAAGTAGGTAGTTGTAACTTAATTGTCACTATTAGAATTGTTATTCTAACAAAAACCTTATATAGCAAATGGTTTTTCAATGAATAAATTATTTTGTATTTTGAGTAAAAAGTAGTATGTGTATGTTGAGAGTGTGTAGGAAGATTTTGTGGGTGCATGTGTGTGAGTAAAATTATGTGAAAGGTTTCGTATGTGTGTATATTAGTAGTAATCTGCGTTCTTTCTTTAACAAAACTGCTTAAATTAGAGTCAATCGCAACATAATGGGGAAATAAGCAAAATAGCATTAAACATAGTGTAGTGGACAATTTAAGAATAAAAGATAACAATAACAGTTTGGTACTTTCATGTAAGTAAATTATTGTGTTATAGATAAATAGTCATTTTTCTGACATGAGTTTATGTACCTGTTCTTCGCTCCTAATAACTATAGTAGGCAAATATCTAGCTCTGTCATTCAGTCCAACCGCGTCTTACGCTCGTCAAATAGACATGTCCGTGATCTTTTTAAAAAAAGGAAGAGAATTAATTTGTCCTATGTAGAATTAAGTTAAACATTTTATAACACGCGGCACTCAAGCATTTCAATAGAACAAATGAAATAAACATTTTTGTCGGCAAAAACTTCATGCCGAACAAAAACATTCAAATCGAAAACATATTTCAAGACTCAAACTTTTATTCCATCATGGCTGCCGGCGCGCGGCGCAAATAGCCAAATGCTTGAGGTTGAAAACACTCGGGACTGAACATGGACGTAATACTTCTCTAGCATCGCTCGGACATGTTCACAACTTTCAGTCCACTCTCGCGCCACAGAACACACAGGTATAGAACGCCGACTTAGTTGTTAGTTATAGTTGCACGCGGGTAATCCACAATGCTCTTAATTTGGCCATTTTGCGTAAGTCAACGACGCAAAAATTTGTTCGGTTGCTCATACCACCTCAGTTCCGTTCCGAAAGACAGTATTGGACTGGTCTTGCGAAGCTTCTGAACAATCCAGAAACGATATAGGGACTCCCTTCATCGTTTCTGGATTATTCAGTAGCTTTGCCCGTTGGTAGCTCACGTTTTTACAGTGTAAGAACACGTGAGCCAGTGACTCCTCGGTTTCCATACAGCCTCTACATAGGAGGCTGTCGATGAAGCTAATTTTGAAAGGTGGACTGCATGGCTTAGATTTTTCCTAGTAGAATATAGAGTTTGCGCGACAGAGCCGACTTAATTCATCGCGCGAAAAAGACGCAATCATACAAAATATTAAGCGGCTTTACATGAGACTAGGAACACAATAGGCCCAAAAACTGTATTGACATAATTCAAATTCGACCGATATTCTACTTTCAACTAGTGTTTGACCGCTACTTCGTCCCCGTGGATCGCAGGGAAACACATACTGAGATAATGATTTACAGACATGATTTTTTATATATTTTATTTTAAAATTTGATTCGCCAAGAATATATTAAAATATGTTTTTGGTCTGAAATCGCACATTGTGCGACCGCGCCTGTTTATGTTTGTGGATGTCTGTGTGAGTAAATGTATTTTTGTATCTATCATTGACCATGCTATCTGTAATCCTTTAATCTGTGTACGTACCGAGGAAATAACATTTGTTGCTGACGTTTGAAACACCGTGCAATGTGTTACTTCGTCGAAGCGTGTTGTATCAGGGAAGAAATGCCATGACCGATTTTATTTTATAACGTTCGCTGTCGTTGGTTATTCTTTCTTCATACTTATAGAAGAAAGAATAAACAAAACAAAAAAGAATGCTCATTCCTGAAGAGTTAGACAGATGTATAAGACACTCATATTTAATTAACCGACTCCAATGTAATAGAGGAAAACCCTCTGAGACACAGATTTTCCAAGCTTGTATATATTTTAGTAAGCTAATTTGCCTTACTAAAATACTAATCCCAGAATGTTTTTATATATTTATAAATATGTGTGTATATTTATATATATATTATATACATCGTGGCCTCAAAACCCTTAATAAAGCTGACGACCACGCGTACTATACATCATTTCAAGCCATATCTACAATGCAAAAATTATTGTTAGAAAACGACTTTGATTTTTAAGGTAATGTTTACATGTTCATGAACGTACGTACAGTACGGAGGTACTTACCTAGTGCTGATCGGAGCCGGCATCGTCAATAGACCGCTCGAAATTGACGAGTTGTAGCTTGGATTGCCGATCTCTTACAGATACAGACGCGTGCCCAGCACAGCGTGTTTCGATGTACTTGCTTCAAAATCTCTTCTTCTGCTGCTCGTTGCTTCAGTTCAGCAAATACATCGATTATTTTGCGCAGCATCTCAGCACCAGTTGGTCTTCCAATTCACACACTAAATAAATTCCTTTACCACAGAAACACACTCTTCACAAGCACACTGATCTCACAAACAAAACTCACAACACACAAATACAAAATTATAACTAAATTGTTACAAAATGTACAATTGCATAAACGCACCCGCTTTCGTTAACAGAAGTTATGGCGGACTTACCAAATTTCTTTAATCTGATCGGTGGTGCGTTACTAACAATAACTTATTAAACTATTAAAGTTAAATAAACAACATTTATTTAAACATTCATTTAAATTTTCTATTGATATTAAACCAATATTAATTACGTGGTATAAACATTATTTTGTTGAACTGTTCAAAAAGTTAGTTTCTTGTTATTTCTGGCTTCCGTATGACGTAATTCCGACAGAAGGCGCCGCCGGAGAAATACAAAATACCGCCAAAACAGTCTAACACGGGTTGTAGTATTAAAAAAAATAAGAAAGAGGAATTCATTTGTGGTAATTTCAATTTTGGTTTGCATATTTTAAAACTTAGCTTAAACTTAGTTATTAGGTTATTTTAACTGTATATTATAAATACTTATCTCACCATAAGTGCGCACGAATTGTGGCGTGCGTTGTACCTACACTATGCTTATTCATTTTAAAATGCTTTTATTACTGGGCTATATTAATAATTTTTGTTATGTTTATTCAGAAGAAAGTATTGTGTTTACATTTCAATCATGTCTATAAGAAAGCGGTAAAATAAAATTCTGACTTTGACCTAAATATCTCCATAACTATTCAGTTCTCAGATACAGTTTTAAAAGTTACTAATTCCTAAACAGAAAATTGCACAGCAATCGCAGTGTCAGCGGCGAGTCGACCATCATAACCAATAAACCATTTGTAAAGGATTTGACAAAGGATTTCAATGACGTCTGTCATTCAAACAATTTACAGGTTAAAAAGAAACATCGATAAATTCCTATTTTAAAACTACAATAGCTGGTAGCTACGGGATTTCAATTACAAATCGTATCTGACGGAACCATAGATGCGTGAAACAAAGTAGACGTATAAATATGGGCCAGGCTGTAGCAACTGTCAACCATTTACATGAAAAAAAAATATTCATAGACAGTGCTGGTCTCTAAAGTAGACGGTACAAAACTCAAGTCGCATAGATGGCGTTATTATAAGATTTAATATTTGGTTACGAAGTGTCAAGATATGACGTGAGTCAATTTGAACTTCAACGTTGATATTATCTTTCGTTTAATTGAATTCTGTGAATTTTATATCTACTTGATCTCCTGTATCTCCCTTAAACGTTTGAACTCCCCTGCTTATTCTTGGACCCCTATTCCTGCTAATTACGATCGACACTGCTTGTTTTACTGGACCTTGTTTGCCTTTGCGAAATTGGATCATTGACGAAACTATTTATAAGATGCCGAGGAAATCAGCAATAAAATGTTATTTTGGATGTGCGACTGAAGGTGCGATCTTGATTTCGGTCTATATAAGAAATGTATATAATACTAATAATGTCCCCCAGACCGAATTTATTGGCATTTAAATGACTGTACTATACCCTAAAACGTGACAACCAGTAAATGTAAATTCATAATATAGTTGCGTTTTAGTAATGTTGGCGTTCATAAGTGTTACTTAGTGATTTATTTAAGTAAAGACACTTGTATTTTTATTTTGCTTTTGATTTAAAAGTCACTAGTGTACTTTAACTTTACAGTGATCAATTAAATTACGCTTAGATAATTACTTTAGTTTCTTTGTGAATAATGTTTTCTTTTTGTGTAAATTGGTTTCTTCATAAATTTCATACGCTATTTCCAAGAAATTCAAAGTAAATAAGCGTAATTTAGAAGGATTTTTTAAGAGTTATAAAAGCGCCATCTATCGTCTATCCTAATTACTAAACGAATATAATGCCGTCTAAAGTAAACTATTCATAATTTTCAAAACTGATTTGAGAGTGGCGTATCTATTCCCAGTATATAGTGTCTTATCTATGATATGGGCACCCGTCTGGACGTTAAGAGTGCGCCGAGCGTAAGACGCGGTTGAACTGAATGACAGAACTCGATACTCAAATCGGCGCGCGCCCGCCATAGTAAAATTAGATGGAGGATTTGAAGTGCTTTTTTGATAAATATGTATCTTTATTGTCAACCAATAATTTAAATATTTGGGACGGACAAATTGTAATATAGCTATTTATGTTTCGTTTAATTATTTAATTTTAAAGTGATACTTCTCAATTTGACGTGCAATACGCATAAGAGCGTAAACAAAGGGTTGCTTCCCACACGCGCGGAGTGATCGATCGATACTGACTATAATATATGTACATATAATAATAATATAATATTCTATCACATACACACAACTCCATCTAGTCCAAACTAAGCAGAGTTTTTATATACTATGGGTAAATGAGTAAACATACATGTATACTATTTTTTGTAAATACATAGAAACACCCAGACCTAGACAGACATCCATGTTCATGCACACAAATGTTTGACTTGTGCGGGAATCGAACTCGCGACCTCATTTGTAGCAGCCGGTTACACTAACCACTAGTCTAGGCTAAGTCGACACGTGTAAGACGCGGTTGGATTGAATGACAGAGCTCGATATTCAAATCAGTGCGCGGCCGCCATAGTAAAATTGTATGGAGAAGTTGAAGTGCTTTTTTGATAAATATGTATCATTATTGTCAATCAATAACTTAAATATTTGGGAAGGACAAATAAGCTGTAAAATAGGATATTTTTGCTGTTATAATCTAAAAATCACGTAACACGAGCTTACGTTTTTGCATTTTCATGCAAATTTATGTAATTTTGTAGGCGAAAATATTAATTATTTTATACATTGAGTAATTGTAAACACATTCATTGTTATGGTGAATGTATATTTAACCCCCGACGCAAAAACGACGGGGTGTTATAAGTTTGACGTGTCTGTGTGTGTGTGTGTGTGTGTGTGTGTGTGTGTGTGTGTGTGTGTGTGTGTGTGTGTGTGTGTGTGTGTGTGTGTGTGTGTGTGCGTGTGCGTGTGCGTGTGCGTGTGCGTGTGCGTGTGCGTGCGCGTGCGCGTGCGCGTGCGCGTGCGCGTGCGCGTGCGCGTGCGCGTGCGCGTGCGCGTGCGCGTGCGCGTGCGCGTGCGCGTGCGCGTGCGCGTGCGCGTGCGCGTGCGCGTGCGCGTGCGCGTGCGCGTGCGCGTGCGCGTGCGCGTGCGTGTGCGTGTGCGTGTGCGTGTGCGTGTGCGTGTGTGTGTGTGTGTGTCTGTGGCATCGCAAGATGGCAGCCGCCACAAAATGCCGGATTACATATTTATTCACAACTCCCTCAATATGGGTATCAAATGAAAGGGCTTGACTAGTAGAATACTATACACTATGATAAATTGCAAATCCAAGATGGCCGCCACCATAAAATGGCGAATTACATTTTTTTTCACAACTCCCTCAATATGCGTCGGGGGTTTTTAAATTTTTAATTTATTTATATTTGTATTGAACAAAAAGCGTTGATTTTGTCAACTTAACTGTGACCGCTTCTTTTGGCACATTTCGATTGGCGCAGTCTTAAGTTGTCATCCGACATACAATTCTTAAATAACATATGAATTTTAGACTATTAACACGCTCACTCATATTGAAAATTGTACACTACCGTTCGCTAGCTAATGCGTGCACTCTCTCTTTTTAGTGTGAACAACAGTGTTGTTAAGACTAAATTTACTATAAAAGATAAGATAATATAATCCTGTCTGCCTAAAACATATAAATTAGAATATGAGTTTGTTTGTTATGCTTTCACGCCTTAACCACTCAACCGATCATCATGAAATGTCGCATGTACACGTTGTTAGGAACAGAAAACGACTAAGGGTACCTTTCATCCAGAAAATGTATTTAACCTAATCTACATTTAAGCGAGCGAAGCCGTGGGCAAATTCTAGTAGTACAATAAAAGTTGCTAATAATCAGGCAACCAAGCGGATACGCCAAATTACTTGGAATATTGTTAGGATGACCAGCAATAATGTTGAGAAAACGAGACCGAAACCAATTTTGTTGTAACAATCAAACAATATCGGGGCCAGGAGCCGACAGGATTGTTAATTAACTGTATTTACTCCGCAATAAACTATTAATGTCACTAACAAAAGCTTCGCCAATATAAAAATACTATAGGTACTACTAATCTTTAGATCCTTACTAGTGCCACTTCGTTAGGTTTCTAATAGGTAGGCCAGCGCAAAAAAGATTATGCGATCAAATGCATGTCAACTGTTGTCATTGGCTAATTAAATTAGCAACGGCCAATCAAAACAGTTAACATGAATTTGATTTGATTTTAATTTTGATTAGTTGATTAGATTAACTAATATTACAAATGCGAATGTGAGTTTGTTTGTTTATTACGCTTTTAAAACTTTACTACTCGACCGGTCGTCATAAAAAAATCGCATACACGTTGTCAGGGGTACCGAAGAGGACATAGGGTACCTTTCATCCAGAAAAAAGTACTGTTTCCGCGAAACCGCGATGTAGAGAATATATAAGAAGGGATTTCGTTTACATAAATTAAATATCGAATTGAGTTAGATAATCGTGAACGTGCGCCCGCGTCACCTACATTCATTATGTGTTTATGATACCATTGAAATATAAAATTATTCATTGAGTACTTGCCACCGTTTCTCTTGCAGGTTTATTGGAACGGAGAATCGTAATGGAAAGAACGATGGCGAGGTTCTAGACCCGTCGAAGAGTTAGGAAATGTTACCGAGTTTTACTGTTAGGAAATTATTTATTTACAGCAATGAGATCATTGTTTATTATGTGCGAGTGAAAAGGATAAATTGGGATTTAATACATAGTAGATAGGCAGATGTCTACCTCTTGTGGTATAGGCGTAAGTTTATATAACGACTCTTCGAAGAAGAAATGTAGTAAAAGTCAAAACTACTTTCCAGGTGAACAAAAAAAACAATAATCTCAGTTTTACATATCTGTTTAGTTTTTGTTTGGGTTAACATAGTTTCTTTAACTTTTTACCCGACTGCGTCAGAAGGAGGGTAATGTTTTTCGACCGTATGTATGTATGTATGTATGTGTGTATGTATGTCCATTTCTTTGGCACGCCCTACAGCCCAAACGGCTGGACAGTTTTTGACATATGAGGTGTCGTTAAATTCATCAGAATTGTGGTAGTGACATAGGATATATAAATTTTCAAAATGACGCCCGCTAATGAAAATAAAGGGGGGAGTTATTTATATTTTTTCTTACCTTAGCAATATGGGTATCAAATGAAAGATCGTGAAAATACCATTTCAAAAATATATGTATCATATCACGTTTATATTACTGTTTTAACAAAAATTGTCAAAAAGCGTACCAATTATATTATATCGGGACGCCCGAAGTAGGTATCATTTTCTATCAAGAATGTATTCAAGTCAGGAATGACATTGCCTGTACTTATGTATATTAAAATAAAACTATGTATATATTATAATATTACATAAGTAACAACAGAAATAACTTGTCGGTTAATAAAATTAAAAAGTCTGAAATAAAATTATTATTATAAAATTAAAAATCCCGACTGCTTAAAAGCAATGAACTGAAAAGAGAAAAACAAGTATCACAATATAAATAAGTTAAACTAAACACTTTATGGTGCCGCAAGCGGTGACAAACGTAGTTTTGGTAGATCTTTCTTACCTACGGGCAAAGAAAGATCTACCAAAACTACGTTTGTCACCGCTTGCGGCACCATAAAGTGTTTAGTTTAACTTATTTATATTGTGATACTTGTTTTTCTCTTTTCAGTTCATTGCTTTTAAGCAGTCGGGATTTTTGTTTTTATAATAATTATGTTCTATAATTATGGAATTATCTATTTTACAACATTTGTGGCGAGGTAAAGTATTATTTGCACCAATATTTCTAAAATATTTTTTATGTGTAATAAAATTTATTTTATTTGTGAATACCATTGTTTTAACTATACAGGTCGATGCAGCTCGAAAATATGAATTAGTTTACGTACATCAATAACTCATTTTTCCAAAATGGCTTTCACATAATTTCGTCCTAGAAAGGTCGATATGCATATATCTGCCAGCTCTAAATTTAAGCCCAAATTTTTGATATGACGCAACGAATACATGCGTATAATTCTTTTATAATAATAGCGGTTTAGATTATGTATTTATTGCTTAAGTTTTGTGGGTAGTTCGTGGTATAATGACTGGTGTTCGAAACTTGAACGATCGAAATGATTTTCATTCCTTAATTTTTCTATCTGTAGGTAGTACTTATTGTTTTTATAAACAATAACTATACAATATCTGACATTCGTTTGGTTTTGAACCACACACTCCCATGCGTGCAATATGCTTGAAAAGATTTTCAGATCCAGTATTATACCTATCGATCCAGACCCAGATTTGATTTGTAAAATAAATAATATTGTAAAGTTTGGGATTAAAAATAGTGTCCATGAGTGACTTGCTAGTATTCCCGTAGTTTTTACTTCCTTGCTTTGCTAAACGTGGCAAAAATATAAATTTACATACTTACTTTTATGAATATTATACCTATAGGACTTTGATAAATATTATTTTGTGATGTAGGTACTGAATAAACATATTTGTTTTATGGCCTTAAATAATGTGATTTTATTTGATGCGAGATCAGTTGCTTGTAATCGCTTGCTCACGTTCACGCCCATAGCAGAGCGGATCTTTTAAGTCAATTAGAACTAATTTGAAACGAAATAGTTCTTACAACATAAATTCGTTTACCTTAAATGGTGGAATAGCCAGACAAGAGTACATCGCAATCAGGTCAAAAGTTGGAGCGCAATTAATTTGACAGCTACCACAAAGTACGTGCCTTCACTTCTATCTGGAGAAGGTTGTTTCTTTGGCCCAAATATGAACTTGAATTGCAGAAAGAACTGATATTTTCACTAAGTAAACAATTGTCTAGTAATTTATACTTTGTTTTCATGTATCAAATAATTGCAAGCAGTGGTACGCAATCCATACATATACATACTCGTATAGTCTCAGGCTTATTAGGGGTAGGCAGTGGTGTACGACACCCACATTTCGCCAACTATCATTTTATGAGCTAAACTATCTAGACGTAGTACCTAAAATGGAGAGTTTAATGCTGTCTATCAGGCATAGTTGCCACTACTAAAAAATTAATAGAATAAATGAAACGAATCCAAATTTTCCATGCACCGTAGTCGCATACAATAAGGCTGGTAATCAAATCTTTAGACTAGATTTTGCCATTTAAGTTAGGTAAGGTTAGTAAAAGTACTATTTTCTGGATGAACCCCCTACGTCCTATTCTGTACCCCTGACAACGTGTATGCGAAATTTCATGATGATCGGTTGAGTAGTTAGGGCGTGAAAGCGTAACAAAGAAACTCATTTTCGCATTTAAAATATTAGTAAGTAAGGATGTAAATATAGTAAAGGATGGTCATATATTTATATAAAACACACAACATCTTTGAAGATATAAGTGAGTGAGTGAGACTATATGTACATTTGATAGTCACTCTACACTACATTCGTATTCGTAGCTCTGCACAGACAAGTCGTAAACAGCCCAGTGATAATTAACGAGAGCTATTAGGGGCTACAATTAATAGTGCACGTCACTAATCCGGGTTCGTCCACACGATTGGCGGGTCAGTGGGCCGACGCGTCGTCCACGTAAATCCTTATAGGACTGCGATAAACTACCGTAAGCCTACCTTTCGGATCCCTGTAGTGGACAGGGTTACCATAATCGCTTGTCGCTAATACTTGCGATAAATAAAATGTTTATGTGACGTTCACTTGACTTATAAATCTGAGTTACGACAGGTAATAAATATAAAAAATACATATCGTCTATCGCCTGAAGCCAGGGGTGTAGGTATTCGACAGTAAAAGTTTTAGGGTCATTTAACGGACACGCGCCTATTACAATTTACTATTCTAGACACGGGAATCGAACCTGCGACACTACGTATTGCAGTCACCTAGACTATTGCTGCGCCACCGAGGTAGTAGGTAATATCTGTTTATAAACTATACTACCGTTGGGCGAAAGCCTCACCTTATTATGAGAAGAATAAGATTAGTCCACCACGCTGGTTGGCAGATTTCAAATATCTTTGAGAACATTATGGAGGACACTTAGACGTGTAAGTTTTCTTACGAAGTCCTCACCGTGAAAGCAAACGATAGTTATCTATTGAGACACGCATAATTTAGAAAAGTCAAGGGTGCGTGCCGTGAGATCGAACTCAAGATCTCTGCACATGAGTCCAACGATGTCGGCCTCGATGGCGTAGTGGTTAGTGTAACCGACTGCCACGCCTGAGATCGCGGGTTCGATTCCCGCACAAGTCAAACATTTGCGTGCATGAACAGGGATGTTTGTCTTGGTCTGGGTGTTTCTATGTATAATATGTAGGTATTTACAAAAAAATATAAATGTATATTTAGCCATTGTCTAGTACCCATAGTACAAGCTCTGCTTAGTTTAGGCTAGATGGTGTTGTGTGTATGTGATAGAATATTATATTATATAACTAAGCTATTTCTACTCCAGATAACAAAACTAAAACTATGTACTCCTAAAAGGTAAGCAGAGATGTATAACACCCATATCCACTCATTTACTTAATTTTTAAATAAGAGTACTAGCAATATGTGTTATAATTTGTAGCTTTCTAGTTAACGAAGCTAGAATGCTTGTATATAGTACATTCACGTCGGTAAGGCAATGGGTAGGATTTTATCCATTTTTGTGCATGTGACAGGTAACTGCACGGATGGTGTAGTGGTTGAAGTGGTCGCCTCGTCGCTGCAACTGCGCCAAGTGTCGTGGGTTCGAAACCCACACGGGATAAAAAATTGTGTGGTCCACAAATGGTTGTGCCGAGTCTGGGTGCTCTTTGTTTGAATGTTTGTAAACTCCCCCGCGACACAGGAATTATGACAAGCGCGGAAATGTCTTTTAAAAAAGAAAATTCAAATAGAAAATCAATAACAGGAACCCAATCCCATATATTATCATCGACAGTAAACCTAAATTCAAACTTAGCCGACCCAAGGAAAGTCAAGAAAACTTAATAAAAAGTATATCTATCAATTGTCTATTCTGTATTGCTATCTCATTGATTTTTCCTCTATAAATGTAATGCCTTTGTCAATGAATTGATAATTTTCCATTGTCCAAGTAGGCAACTATAAAGTAAAGAGTACAGACACATTAACCTCTTTCTCATATTCGGTTTGTTTTAATAAATCCTAATAGTTCCTTTATTGACGTAAATTTCCATCCATCTGTATGGAAATTTACGTCCAAAGTAAGCTGTCTTACGACTATCTTTAGTACACGTATAGATAAATATCTGATATTATTATCATGACTTAACGTCATGATAATAATATCAGATCTGTTTATAAAATGTCCAACGTCTATGAGATGATTGTAACATAATAAAAAAGAATACTGTGTAGTTATAGGCGGATAGTAATTCTTTTTGGAATTGATATTGTTAAATAAAGGATAGTTAATTGATCCTATTCTTATAAATTAATCGAGGAATCAATTAAAGATTCTTTATCCGCTTGTATATGTTGTGTAATTCTTATGAATTGCAATGCCACAAAATCTAAACTCATGAAAACTCCTATCTGCCTACCGCACTCGAAGACGTTAAAATATGCCTCTGTAAAGGATTACTATATAAAACCTATTCTATAGGGTGCACAGATCTTGTGTGGTTTAAGTCGTTGCTCGCCATTGCCACTGCTTCGGGTGTTGTGGGTTCTATCCCTACACGGCAAAATTTTGTAATTCACAAAAAGTTGTGACGTCACCGGTCTTTCATTTTAACCGTTGTTTGAATGTTTGTAAAGATCCTCGCAACACAGGATTCCTAGTGCGGAAGTTGTCCTTTTCACCTAAAACTAGCTGTTTGAAACATAAGTCAATAATTTGTAAATGCGGCAGTTACTTCTTTTCTCTCCTATCACTCTTAGCAGAGCCCTGACTTACTGTCATCTTGCTTGAGCGAAAATGACAAAGCGTGCTACCGAGTGTACCTATAGCTTTGTCTCAAACATGCAAAGATAATGCTTACAGAGGTAATATTGTTATAATTATGTAAACAAAATTTAAGATGACAATCTCTTTTTATAAGAATAATATAGCTTGCCAACCTAACTTTTGGTTTTGGCCGAAGCGGGTTATTGTTACCATTCTGCCATCAGCAACTTGGACTGTCACTCCAAAAACCGCGGTAATCGCGTATGCGGTGAATCACTGAAACAATAAAACAACTATTAAACCTATAATTTGTTGACTCCACATATTTCCCGATGATAAATATTGCTCATAGACCTCACGACAGCCGTGTAATAGTCTGTCAGCGTAACAAATGATCGAATAACGACAACACTGGCCGTGTTCCGCCATCTTGAATAAAAATTGGCGTGAAACACGCTTTGGCTTTTAATGTTATGCGTGTTTATTTTCATTATTTATTGCCTCCTGAGTGCAGATACTGGAATTTAGGCTTACTTCTTGTAGGGAGAAACAAAATACGGAGTTTTATAGATATTTGTTTAGAAAGTAGGTTCTGCCCGCCGTTTCGCTCGGGTATATCCCACGGGCACATATACTGGGCAAGTTACCTGCGTGTTAATCCTGGTCATGGTCTGTTTGTGTGATCAGTTTCATATAAATCGGTTCAACTGTTTACGCGTATTTGAACAACATCACAAGACTTTATAAAATCACGTTAAGATCCTCAGAAGCGACGCAGTAATCATAAACGTGGTTGAAACCGGGCCAGCTAGTATGAGATACATTAATAAACGAGAAATATATCCAAGCTATAAACTAGTGAAGTAATCTCTAAAATTGTTTTGTAAGTGTAATTATCTGTATCCACTGCTAGGATTAAGGCGCCTTGGAGTTTGTCCCTGCGGCGCTAATTGTGCCCGACAACTCTCCGTTATCGTATTAAGACGAGTAAAATATGACTACAGCCAGTAGAAATACCCTTTCTTGTTGCAGAATGACTATATACTATAAACATGTGTATATTATTTGAATTGTAATACTGTCTGAGCAGCGGGAGTAAGTGCAGCTGCTGTGTATAAGGCCCCAGTATATTTTTTTTATAACTACTCCCGCAGGAATAGTTTCTGTGTGGCGGGGGACTTTACCAACATTCAAACAACGAAACAAAGAACAGACAGACTCAGAACAATAATTTGTGGATCACACAAATTATTGTCCCATGTGGGATTCGAACCCACAACATTAGTGTTGTGGGTTCCTTAGGCGACCACTTAAACCACTACACCTGGATTTTCAGGTCGCGCGAAGGAAAGAAGGAAGAAATAAAGAAATCTTTATTGCTATTATACTGTTTTCAGGTGGGCACAATGTGTATGAAGATAAAAATAATAGGTAACAATAACAGTAATAAAAGGGAAGAATTAAAAAAATATAATGCAGTAACATAAAAAACTCAATAAGCCTCTTGAGACACATGCGTCCCACAGCTGCAGCAATCAGTACTCCAGTTCAACATTTGCCTGGTTCCAAGAATCAGGCACTGATCTTCCACTGGAGCCTGTCATTGTGACGTACGGAAGTCAATAAGTATAACTATGTAGAAGGATTATTGGAATTTTCTTTGAAGGAAATCTCCGTGGCAGCATTAAGTCTGGAACTGGCTCTGATGCTGGGAATATCAGAAGTCTCACACTTATAACTACAGTGACGTCTGTCTGTTATTATACTAGCGACCCGCTTCAGCTTCGCACGGATAGCTATCATATCACTATAGGTAAAAAGCCGTATGAAAATCCGTACAGTAGTTTTTGAGATTATCGCGAACAAGCAGACTGACGCGGTTGAGGACTTTGTTTTATAATATATAGTGATTAAGATCTGAAAGCTTTCTCTTGAGTTTCATTTACTGTTTAAGCATCTAGTCATTTAGTTCAGACTCTTGAAATGGTAGAAAGGCGTGGCTTGCGATTGTTAGTCTCAAGATCAGAGGCAAGCTTTCCTGTTGGTGACGTCATATTAATCGTGACGTATCATTGAATTACGTCAAAACATGTACGTTCGTCCGTCTAGCTGCTAATTTGATTGTGATAATGGAAGCACAGATTAATTATTGGATGATATAAGTTGATTTGTAGTGAGAATTCGTGCTGTATTTATTATGTACATAGTTTAGTAGCCATAGCCCAATGGAACACTGGAGGTGTCAAGTTCGAACCCAAGAATTCTCCTGTGCACCTATGACGTTTTGAATTAACGTGCGAATTAAATAGAGAATTGTCGTTCGCTTTAACGGTGAAGGCAAGAGCGTGAGGAAACCTGCATGTTTAGGAGTTCTACATCATTTTCGCAAAGGTATGTGAAGTCTGCCAAACAATACTAGGCCAGCGTAGTCGACAATGGCCTAAACTTGCCTTGAGCCATAACGTTGATATTATTAGTAGGAATATAGGAATATAGTTTCAAGCCTGTAACACATATTTCGCTAGCTATAGTTTCAGGTCTTGCATAATAGGAGGAAAAACTTTTGCCGTCTACTAAATCTAGTTTCAGACTGTGCTGCTAGTGAAAATTTCTTAATAGGAAATCCCATTAACACTTTGCTGAGCCAGGTAATTGAACCTGAGTTCTGAAGCGTTACGCAACAGACAGTCTATACCAATATGTGATTGTGATAATAATACAGATTAATCTACCTATATATAAATAAAAATCAATTGCCATATGTATAACGTCATATGCAATCATCAAGAAAGCCTCGACCGATTTGGCGGTTTTTTTTTTGTTGTGTTTGTAACTGTCAGGACAAGGTTTGTATGAACAAAAATTAGTCAAAAATCCATGGAAAATGCCGAAAATTCAAATGCTATATTAATATGAAAATATTGATTGACGTTTTGATATTCAATTTAATTACGTGAAATGTATTTTTGTATAGCTTTACAGAACGAGGCTGTTGGGTCAGCTAGTTATAAGATAAAATCATTTATTTGTGGAATTGCGCAACATTATGTATATACTTCGGCAGACAAAGTCTTTCTCATCTAGTTCAAAAATAAAACAGTGCCGCCATATTTTGTCACCTGGTGCCATAAAGCCTTTACATCTAGCCCTTATCTAAAATCTAGCTTTACCCTCTTGCCCAGTAACCTTCTAAAATACAAAAGTCAATAAAATGTTTCAGATAAACTGTAAACTTGGCTGGTGTACAGTACGAACTGTAATGTGATTACTTATATTTTACTGCCGTTAATATTCTATGACTGTCATAAATTGTCATCTTGTCTAGACCGCAGAACATAACTTTGTTAATGTAATTATTGCCGGTCACAAGTACTAAAGGGTAAGTAAGAAATATATAAAGGAAATAATCTGTCAAGATCACAGCATTGCATTTAAAAATACATATCGCGCTCTAGGGATATCTCCTGTGTTACGGCGAACTTTACAAACACGAACAACGGACACAAAGAAGACTTGAATGTTCTTGGTGTCCGTTGTTTGTCTTTGTCAGACACCTCCAAACTACTTTTTGTGGATCATGCAAATATAGTCTTGAACGTGAACTTGCCGTAATAGCGATATTACAACTAAAAGCATTGCGCCATCCGTGCAGCATAAATCTTTTTTTATACTACACTGTGGCAAACATGCATACGGCCCACCTGATGATAAGTGATCACCGTAGACTATGGACGCCTGCAACACCAGAGGCATCACTTGCGCGTTGCCGACCTTGTAAAACCTTTTAACGCCCTTTTCAAAGAACCCCATACTGTAGTCTTGTGGGAAAACCTGGGCAGAGAATTCATTCCACAACCTGAGCGTCCGCAGGAGAAAATTCCTTTGGAACCGCTTGGTGCAACACCAATTAGGTTGTAAGTTGTGAGATTGAAATAATTCGTGGCTTGGCAGAATATAGCGGATTAATACTTAATTTTTAACATACAAGGAAATCTTATAACCACCTAAAACACAAATATTTGGATCTTAAATACAACAAGCATATCCGCAGGCGCGACTAGATCCTATACAAACGATTCCACCGCCCACAATACAAAACAATAGCTGTTTGTATTACGTGTAGTAGTGCCAAATGCTCGTAATATATGTAATTAATTCCACCAGTTCACAAAGAAGGACACTCCACATGGTTTATGTCCCATCTAAACATTACTGTGTCTATGGCTCGGTTCACCAAACGTTCAGTACGTCAATACAGGTGATTTTGAAATCGTGTAATTCCTTTTAACCACGCATTCTACTGGTGATATAGAATAACCCTGACCATATTTTTATTTAATTAGATTTATTTTTTTTGAAAAATTATTGTTCCGTTTTTTTTGTGAAATGGTGTCAGATAGTCATATGTTAACCAACCGAGGCAATTTTAATTTTTTACTAATTAAAATAAAAAAACATATTAATAATTAATGTCGTAAATATTAACGGGCGGTCCTTTTTATTGCCTCTTATTATTTAGGACATCAGTTATTGTTATGTTATTATTTTTAAATTAGTAAAATATTAAGATTGTGTCAGGTGGCTAAAATATGACTATTTGAAATCATTTCATGAAAAAAATCTGTACTCTAATTTTGCCGAAACCATTATTCTAATTAAGAAAAAATATGGTCAGGGTTATTCTATATCACCAGTAGAATGCGTGGTTAAAAGGAATTACACGATTTCAAAATCACCCTGTATACGTTACTCTTCTTCTGTATTACTAGTATGTGATGATAGTGTAGTTAATTCGATTTATTTTAATAGTACTTCATTTTGCCTTTGCTTTGCTCGCTTAAAATTAGGTTATGGTATGCTAGTAAAAGTACTAGTTTTTAAATCAAATATAGCCTATGTTACTCGGTGATAATATAGCTTTCTAATCGCAAAAGATTTTTTTAAATCGCCAAACTAACAAACAAACATAAAATCAAATCTTTCCTCTTTATAATGTAGTATAGACTAGCCAAACCCAGCTTCGTCTGATATTTTTTTAATTGCACGTTCCCATTGGTACTTTGGGTAAAAATTATAAGTAGGTATACTGTTAAAAGAAATGTAAAGTTATCTAAAAAATTTAAAATCAATTTATACACTACTTTTCGAATTTTACGGTAAGAAACCTACGGAAGCTCAAATATTATAATAAAGATTTTTATCAAAAAGTTACGTTCCAAACGTAATCATTCAAAATACAAAAGATTTTCAAATTCAGTTAGTAAAAGATAATATAACTTCCTTTTTAAATCTGGTAGCATGGGTAATTGTTAAATCATAGGGAAAGGATACACGACATACATTGTGACGTAACCGCTATTTAAGTTAAGGCGTGCGAGGAAAATAGCGAAATATCATCCTCATTTTGCAACCAATTTTTATTTTCATACACCAGAAGTAATTTTGTGGATGCTATTTATGTACGTGTATAACATCAAACATTGCCATCGGCTCTATTTCATTTTTTATGGTTATTCATTATTCAATTGTTAAAGAATAATAATCGATATTATTTTTACTACATTTTTAGGTTAGGTTAGTAACAGTATTTTTTTTTGGATGAAAGGTATCGTACATCCTGTCTGTTCCCCTTACAACGTGTATGCGAAATTTCATGATGAACGGTCGAGTAGTTTAGGCGTGAACGTGTAACAAGCAAACAAACTCACATTCGCATTTATAATATTAGTAAAGATTAGGATTACCTTGCTTATCTGTTTGTTTGGTATAAATTTAGTAATCTAACTTTAAACGAACTTCCCAATGACTTAGAATTAAAACCTTAAACATAGCTTAGAAATGGTGATATATTCACACATGCAAAAACAATGACTGCAGTCAATTATAATTTGACTAATAAAATGTATACTTACTTAAATTATTATTAATATGAACTAAAACAGTATTCTTCCTCAGATTTAAAACTAAAGCGAGGGAACAATAGATTATATAGTAAAGAGTGGAGGAAGTAACTGTCGCTGAGAAAATCCACACAATAGTGGCCTTACTCTCATCTGTTATAGAATTGTCCTTCCATACGTGGAAGCGACATATATCTACACAATCTGTAACATGCTTTCTCGTTCTCGCAATCAATGATAATGTTTTAAAAGGAATAGCCCACTGAGCATCTACTACGAGGTTTCATAGTCTTCTTAGCACGCGACGCAACTTCAGTAGAAACATTTATGAGCATTACTAGATCTTGCACGCGGCTTTGTTTCAAAACTTCAGTAGATTTTGCGTGAAAGCGTAACAAACAACCATCCATCTTTCCTCACAAACATTTACATAAATTTATAATATTGGTAGGATTTAAATAAAACACCATAGACCACAATAAAAATCTCATCGATGTGATCTCGACCTCAGTATATAGTGTCTTATCTATGATCTCGACAAAATTCGAATAAGACGTTAGCATGAATCGATATTCCAATGCAGGATTGTTCAGTTTTTGATTAATTAGTATTTTGTGTCGAGACAATCGCACATCATGATTTTTAACATTAGTTGCATAGTTGACTCCATGGATGGCCTAGTGGTCTAAGTGGTCGCCTCGCCACTGCCACTGCGCCACTGCGAGTGTTGTGGGTTCGAGTCCCATACGGGACAAAACTTTGTGTAGGTAATCCAAAAATGGTAGCTTCTAGTCTGGGTGTTCATTGTGTCAGTTTTATAAATGTTTGTAAAATCCCCCGTAGTTGTTTGTAAAATATCCCATAGTGCGAAATATATATGTCTTTAAAAAAAGAAGTAAAGATGGTTCAAGTGGTTTAATGGATGTTATACCAATTCGAATGACCAAAGTGTAGAAAGGCAAATGTTTTCCGTCATTAACCATAAGTAACGATTCTACATTTGTTTCTCTTACATCCAGGAATATATCAAGGTATCTCTCTAATAATCTCATCATATCTGTAGGATTAGCTGAGCACTTGGTGACCCTACTAACAACTGGGTACGTTTATATTAAGGACAGACTCTCAACAGCGTAATTAAAGAGTTTCGTACGTGATGTGCATAATTTCGGCGATGTACCACTTATCAATTGGGTCGTGGAATATTTTTGTTTATTTAGGTTTCAACCATTTTAGTAATTACTTTATATTTGTTGGTTTTTTGGTTTTACAGATGATGTTGAAAGAAATTGTTATACTCTCCACAAAATAGCGATTGAATTATGAAGTAGCGTTGGTTAAGATATTGACAGTGGCACGACAGTGACGGCGACGTGACGGTGACGCGACAGCGACGCGACGACTTATCCTTCGGCGATGCGACCAGCGCTATATGTATAGATATTTATATGAGTTTGTAGGTATTCACGAAGTAACTTACATATTGAAAGTTTAAACAGCCTCCGCACTATCAACATGAACTCTTAAAATCATAGAGCCTATTTTTCAATCGCCAGATATCTTTCACCGAGGAAAAATATCTAACACATTTTCTATTTAGAAGCTATCAAATTGTCAAACATAATTACCAGATAACAGTTACCTTACAATTGAAAAATCGGTCCTTAGAGAGACAGCAAGATTACTATTTGTAACACAAATGAGTGTATGTTTTTAAAAGAAATCATTTATTTTATAGAAAAGAGAAATCTGTGTCTAACGCAGGTAGTGCAGCAGACAAGTCCTTTGCTGTGCGACACAGAAAGGAAAGGACAATTATTTGCATAAAAAACAAATAATTCTCCTGTGTGACCCCGAAACTTCGACTTCTTCAAAAATAACATTCTATCCGATCCGAATATCCAACCCGACTTCTCAGGTGCAGTAGGCGCATTCAGTACCGCTACCTCCGTGGCGCAGCGGTTGTGAATGTGACTGCTGTGCATGAGGTCTCGAGTTCGAATCCCGGGTCGGACCAAGAAAAATTTATTGGAATTTCTGTTAAGAAATCTCAATAACAGCCCGGAGTTAGAAAGTTGGCGGTGTTGGACCGTGCCTCGGAAAGCACGTAAAGCCGTTGGTCCTGTGCCTGGTCTCCGGTCGTGTCGGATTACTGTCCCATCGGATCATGAGAGTTAGGCAACAGAAAGTGCACTTGTGTTTGCGCACACGCTTGTGCACTATAATATCTCCTGCACAGATGGCCAGTCTCCGTTAAGATTGGCCGCCGTGACCGAAATCGGTCTAGAGGAAATTATCATTATTACCGCTGCGCCATAAAGAGAATGACACCTAAATAAATAAATGATTTAGTTTCATTTGATTTGCTGTTGTAGCCTGTGGCTAAGAACGTTAAGTAATGCCAGAGCTTAAACTTACGCAACGTAAATAACGAAACAGTAAAATATTTTTTATCTGTAAAAACGTTATTTAGATAACAGTAATTCTTGTTCGTGACCAGCTTTAAGTAATTCTAATTAAGATGTGTTACATGATATTAATAAAACCTTTTTGGTACAAAAAAGGTGTGTGTTAAATAACACACACCTTTTTTGTACCAAAAAATGTTCATCAACAAATGTCCATCTTGAAGTCCCTGTTACGATCCTTGGGTCGAGCAAATTAGTATGGCTTTCTCTGATAAATTATTTTACAATGTCTCGATAACTGCGGTGCATAAGTATGCACTTATGTTTGCAGCCGATCTGAAATCTCGAGGGTCAAGCTGAAATGTTAATAATATCAGCCCTGTACATAAACAGTATCAATAGGTACAAGTCTATCCTTAGTTTGAGAAAGTGTAGGCCATAGTCAACCACATGAGCGCCGCGCGGATTGCAGACTTAACACATCGTCGAGAAATTATATAGAACATGCAGATCTCCTCACAAAGTCTTCCGTCGCCTTTAAAACAAGCAATAATTGACAATTTAATAACAACCTATCTTTTAAAAATTCAGATGTGTGTGCTTTGAAATTAAACTCATGGTCCGCGGCAGGCCAACAGTTTGCCAGTTGCAGTTTAATTCAATTTTATCGTTTCTTTCCTGAATCAATCTGTGCCTCTAATAACGCATGTTTCCTTTCATTAACGTTACTAAAAGGTTAAGCTTGATTAGCATTTTAATCCAGTCTAGTCTCCTAATTTTCTTTGTAAAGCTAGACGTGGCTAGAATAATGATAATATACATACGTATAAATAGTAAATGAATTGTGACCTATGAAAATGTAAAACGTTTCTTATTTAAAGACTGCGGCAATCAAATTACATTTTATAAACATCATGTGTTAGTAATATATCTCTGGCCAGCACTTTGGGAATATACAGTCGTGTTTATTTATATGAGAGCTTTTTACAAGCCCATATATTTATACTACGCGTGTATAATATTATAGTATTCAATATGAGGGAGTCAATTGCTACAGCGGCGGCCGGTCCCAAGCCTCTGCTAAATGCAAGCGGCGATAGCCCAACGAATAAGGCATTGGACTTGCGATCGAGAGGTCGCGGATTCGAATCCCACCCATTGCACTCGACGTAACCTAAATTGCAGTATAGTAATATAAAAAAAAAAAGCTTATAAAGAGACACATTGGGGACGCTGGGGACATAATTATAATGAATATACAATAACCTTTTTTATTATTTTTATACTATAATACATTTTGCCCGCGGCTTCGCTCGCGTAAATGTAAGTTAGGTTTGCAATAGTTTTTTTTTTGGAAGGTAGGTACCCTATCTCCTTTTCTAATCGCTTGACAACGTTTATATGCAGCCTTACGTGTCTAAGACGACTGAGACTGTGGTGGGCGCGCCCATTATTTAACCAATTCTTTCATGCTAATGATGTATAAGCTTTATTTACAATTGAGATTATCTTCTCTCCCCGCGCTTATAAGCAATTTTATGATGATCGGTCAAGAAGTTAAAGCGTGTAAATAACATTAAGTTAGGATTATGAAGGAAAGCTTTTGTATTCTAGCCGTAGATTGAGTATATTCTAGCATGTAGATTTATCACGTACACGCTGTTTCGGCTAACGCCTATTGTTTTTTAAAGGCAATACATGTATCTAAATATCTCAGGCGAAATTGTCATAATTGTGACGATCGGTGGTTGTAAAATAATTTTTATTATATACCTTCAAAATTTCATATAGTACTAGAAACTTCTTGTAACTTGTCGATATACAAAATTACACATCTAAACCAAAATTTCATCGTTTTCTTGAAAAAGTACTTAACCTTGTGTCTCAATAGACACATGCTAGGTTTCGCGATTCCATAAACCTATTAAGCCTTTCTGAGGCTGAGGCCTAACGAAACGTCTTCTTTGCCTAATCTTATCAAAATGGTATAAGTGATTTAGCCATGAAAACGTAACAAACAAACGAGATATTCGCATTTATAATATGTATAACTGGTCCTAGCAAGAAAGTCTGAATATTGTATTTAAGTAAATAAAAATATTATAAATATATAACATGATGGTTTATGCAAGTGGAAAAACGCATTTAATTTTAGACAAATATGTTAGTCATAAAAGTTGTTAAAGAAATCAAACTTATCTATTATACTTAGAGCAAAGCCTTGTTTGCATTACCACTATGTCGAAATGCACATGCTGCTACTTCTGAAAATTCTTTACAATTTCCGAAGCTGTCTAAACTCACTCTCACACTGTTTGCTGTTGTGATATAGGTAGGTAGGTACTATAGCTATAATAATTAAACATTTTATAAAATCCATCAACCCAAGTTTTGGTCACAGCGGCCAATCATAATAAAGACTAGCCGCCTGCGCAGGATATATTATAATGCACTCTCCACCCCTTACTCACAGATCGTAGAGACTGCAAACCGATATAACCGGAGAGGGTTCATGCGGAGGACCAATGGCTTTACTTGCATTCCGAAGAACACGTCTTAGTGTGTACAAAACTGGCAACTTTAGTATGTCGGCGGTTTAGCCAACTTCGGGTTGCTATAGTTTATATGTTCCTTGATAGAAAATCACAAATTTTGCAAGCTGCACTCGGGGATTTGCACCTCAGACGTCATGCATAGCAGTCGCATTCACTACGTCACTGAAGCAGTTCAGCAATGAAACGTTAATAAACAAGACTGTTATTATATTTCCTCGAGCGTTTCTTATGAGTCTATGTATCATTGTATTCAGACATTATATCTGTGAAATAAAGTATCAATTACAGTAATGGCTGAGGGAATGCTCGCACATGTTGGTACATTTTAGCAGCCTGGATCAAATACTTGAGACTACAAAAGTACAATACAAATTGTACTGTAACGTCAGGTTACTTGCGACTTGACAGAATTATCATTGTTATTTTTATGTACCTACAACAAAGAACCGAAATGTCTACGGTTCGTCTGATGTTAAGCGATTGTTGTAACCTACATATTTGTACATATTACTTAATTACTTATTGCTTTAGAGCTTGTAGCTATTAGAATATCTTCCGAATGCAATTATGCGCATCGGTAAATGAAAGAGCATGTAACTGTCCCGGTAATTAATGTAAACTCATTAGGAACAACGAAGTAACACACAGTGACACACTTCATCTAAGAGAATGGTATTAACCCAGGCGAGTGACTATAACCGACAAATAATTGCCAACAGCGGACTTTTACGCTCAAAAGTATGGAAATTAGTTTGTACGTTTTAACGAGCCAGTCTAAGAAAATGCCATTCCGATTAGCCAAACTCTTTTGCCTGATAAAACATAAACAATGATATATCAAATCACGTTACGACCCAAAGTTACACCCATCGTTAAACAGAGGCAAAACCGTGTAACACAACTAGTGCTGAATGGTTATTCAGCACTAGTTGTGTTACACAGTTTTGCCTGGCAATCTGGTTAGATTTCAATATCCCAAGGGTCTTTAGTTTAGCTATTTAATATGTAACAGGCAATATGAGCAAGCAAAAATGTGATGTATTTATATTCTATAGATAGTTTGGTATTACATATAGATTAAGTCTACGTGAAAATGTCTCGAACTTTCTACCTCAAGGGACCTAACATGAAAGCAGATTGGTAACCTCCCACTTATTTATCAAATTGATAATCTTACTGGTAATTCAAATCGTGCGAAGTTTATTTTCTAAAAATACATAAACATATCGTTCTTTATTATAACCCCAAAGGCTTTGGAAAAAGTAATCCTATATTTTACCAAATGTACATATAGATGATATATTAGTTGCCATGTAGAATATTTTTGTCTATAGATAGTATAGCACGGAATATATTAACTCAATATCTTTAAGCGGAACTAGCTTTAGCTATTATATACATGGTGGCTCTCTAATATATGTATGTAATAATCTTAAATTTAAGGAAAGAAATGATATAGTAAATCTTTCTATCGAGCGCACTGTTGAATTATCTTGTGTGGAGCTGGAGCAACATGTCATACTTTGCGTGTACCGACCACCGCAGAGTGACTTTAGTGTATTCGAAACAGTAATGGAGGATATTTTAAAACGCTTAAGTTATGGTAATAGGCATATAGTAGTATGTGGTGATTTTAATATTGATTTACTTCAGCGATCAGTTCTTTCTGTAAGACTTATTAGTTTATTTAGATCATTTAATTTAAATAATTTATTTTTCGAACCAACCAGAATTACATCACACTCTGCTACGTGCTTAGACAATATATTTTGCGAATGCCAATTTCTAAATAGGGCCATATTGAGTGATTTGACATCCGACCACTGTGGGCAAAAGGTTGTATTTCCTATAAATACAATTAAAAAAGAAACTATCATCACATGTAGACCAATGACATCTAATCGCATAAAGGAATTTAAGAATAACATTAATGCCAAGGTTGTCAATATGGACCTAGATTGCAATAGTCCAGACGAACTATACGAGTCTTTGCTTAACGTCATTACACTGGAATATAACAAAATTTTTAAAATGAAGACATTTTACAAAAAATTAAAAG
This sequence comes from Catocala nupta, assembly GCA_963675205.1. Lineage (NCBI taxonomy): Eukaryota > Metazoa > Arthropoda > Insecta > Lepidoptera > Erebidae > Catocala > Catocala nupta. The sequence goes on along the minus strand of OY776103.1, from coordinate 11,870,606 downwards.
TTAAGTTTTGTGATTGGGCAACACCTGGGATATATACAGGTAGAGCTAAGTTATATGAATTATATGGAATAAAAAAATATAATTTTGATCCAAATTTTATTAAATATGTTAGAAATTATTCAAAATTATTTAAAAAGGCTTGTGCTACAGCCAAGTCCCTTTATTTAAAAAACAAAATTCGAAATGCCGACGATAAAATTAAAGCTACTTGGAATATTATTAATAATGAAACTGGACGCACCAAGCAGCGTGATAATACTATTAAACTTAATGTAAATAATAAGATAATTTCAAATAACTTGCAAGTAGCTGAAACATTTAATAACTACTTTGCAAAGATACCTGTTAATACAACTAGTTCCTTAAGGTCTTGCCCAGTAAAAGCAGAATCCTTGGTTAGGGATAGCGTGGTGGAGTGTAAAGTCCTGTTTAGTTTTAAATATGTACATCCGCATGACATAATAAAAGTATTTAAGTCACTTAATTCAAAAAAATCAGCTGACTTGTGGGGTATTTCTATGAAATTAATTACAAGTATTATTGATAACGTAGCGCCACACCTAGCTGCAATATTCAACGGATGCATTGATGTGGGTATTTTTCCAAATTTAATGAAATGTAGCAAAATAATACCATTATTTAAAAATGGATGTAAAAGTGATCCATGTAATTTCAGACCGATTTCTATATTACCTGCTATAAGTAAAATATTTGAGAAAATTATATTACAGCAATTAGAGAGCCACTTTAACGTAAACAACTTATTTCATACTCAACAATATGGTTTTAGAAAGGGTCGATCTACAATAGATGCGGGTGTTACACTTTTAAAACATATTTTTGCTGCTTGGGAAAATTCGCAAGATGCCATTGGCGTATTCTGTGATCTCTCAAAAGCCTTTGACTGCGTTGAACATCAAACGTTATTGCGAAAGCTCAGGCATTATGGAATTCGAAATGCTGCACTCGACCTCGTTAGTTCTTACCTAAGCGATAGATTACAACACGTTGAAATCAACGGAAGTAGATCTTCTGGATTACCAGTCGCAATGGGCGTGCCACAGGGCTCAATTTTAGGACCCTTTCTGTTTCTAGCGTACGTGAATGATTTGCCGTTCTTCGTACAGAATTTGTGCGACATTGTACTATTTGCTGATGACACATCACTTATTTTTAAAGTAGACCGTAAGACACCAAATTTACAGGGTGTTAATTCTTCACTCGCGCAAGTCCTGGACTGGTTCACGGCGAATAATTTACTACTCAATTCAAAAAAAACAAAATGTATTAAGTTTACATTGCCTAATATAAAGAGTCCTAGCATAAACGTTAATTTAAATAATGAAACAGTAACATTTGTACAATCCACAGTTTTCTTAGGCATTACTTTAGATGATAAAGTTCAGTGGGGCGCTCAAATATCGTGTCTTGCAGGGAGACTTAGTTCAGCAGCATTCGCGGTTAGGAAAGTAAGACAGCTTACTGATATAGATACTGCGAGACTAGTATATTTTAGTTATTTTCACAGCGTTATGTCCTATGGCATACTATTGTGGGGTAAGGCAGCTGATATTGAAACAATTTTCATTCTTCAAAAGCGTGCAGTACGTAGCATTTATAATTTAGGCCCACGAGTTTCCCTGAAAGAGCGTTTTAAAGAAATTGGTATACTTACTGTTGCGTCGCAATATATATTTACGAATATTATGTTTATAAAACATAATATTCACTTATATAATAAGAATAGTGATATTCACAACTTAAACACTAGAAATAAGCATAAGTTGGTAGGTCCGTATCATCGTTTACATAAAGTTCACAATTCATTTGCGGGACTCAGTATACGCTTTTTTAATAAACTACCGATTGATATTATAAATTTACCTTTACTAAAATTTAAAAGTGCTGTTAAAAGTCAGCTTATCCGGAAGGGCTATTATTCAATCAATGATTACTTAAATGATAAAAACTCATGGAACTAGTTGCTTGTTTCATACAGGATTCAAACAATGTATGTATTATATAAGTCAATTTAGTTATGTGAAGGTACTTCGTGTTTATTTGGTGGTGTTAAAGTATCTTTCTTTTCTTTTAAACAAACTTTATAAGTAATAACGTAAATTTTGTTTTAACTACATTTAGTCACGAACTACCTTTTCATGTCACAAAGTGTAAGTGTATGCGTCCTCATGCCATACTATTGTCTATTACAAATGGCTACGTACTGATAAATATGATTTCAAATCTCAAATGCTTTTTACATAATATTACCAACTTTTCTTTATTTTAGAATTTAGTTTTATTTGGACAGTGACATATGGCATAATGACTGCAACACCTGGTACATAAATGAGTTGTAAAATACTGAAATTATAAGTTGATGGCGATTTAAAAGAGTGGCCTTGAGTTTCTTGCAGGTATCTTCTCATAGGCTCAACCTTTTGCCTGAACCTTGCAACTAACATAAATGTAAATTCAGTAAATATAATAAACTCACTAACCCATTTGACGTTCATAAGTGTTACTTTGTGACCTAAGTGAATAAATTATTTTTGACTTTGACTTTGACTTTGACTTTGACTATTTTGAATTAAAGCTATATTTATAGCTTTAATTCAAAATAGATTTTTTAGATAACATTTAATATGTAAGTGTTTTATTGTGAAAGCTTAATTATATTCTATAAAAAATAGCAGTAATAACATTTTTAATATAATTTATAACTTCACAGCTAATTTCCATCTAGCGGAGATTTATTAATCGTGTTTAAAAAGATAACACACCTTATGTTAATTATTTAGTAAGCTTGGTAATACAAGCCGCAAATTTGAACATGATAATTATTATTTTAATAAAGAGAATTAGAAATTGTCTTGGCTAAGTTGGATTTAATACTTAGGAAATATAGTTTTATTTTATATCATATTAACAATAATATGATATAAAATAAAACTTATTATAAAATGATCGTAGATTTAATATATACTTACGATAGTACTTATTAAATCTATGGTAACAATTTAGAACAGATCAAAGCCTGCAAATAAATTTTCATATCTGAATCATTGCACAAAGGCACTCTGCACAACCTGCACATACTTGAATGCCAGGTTCATTTATGTGCCGGTTGCTTTACCGAACTACCGAAAAACTACTTAAAGGTCATCATTATCATTATGTAGATAAATCTTGGCAGACCCACCAGTGGAATTTTGTTGTTTTGAGACTAATATACCTTCGATTGAGTAGGTACTTTAATTAAGTAACTATATCAAATGCCAAAAGAAAAACAAATTAGAAACAAATACGTAACCTGCATTTTGCCACCATTCGCGGTTCTTCTAAACAAGATATTTATAGAAGACCTGTCAGAAATGAAATTCTCAATATAAACTAAATCGTTGATCAGCGATGGTAAAAGTAGCGTAAATACTGTCGTTTTTAACAAAATCTTACCTGTACTACAGCTAAACAGACCCATACCTACTTTTACGAAATTTCCAGCACAAAGACAGTTCTACACCTCTGCCTAATCTTTCAAAGCTATATACCCGTGATGTACGCGTAATTTAAATCAAGTAATGTCGTACGTAATGATATAAGTACAAGTATGCGTACGCTAACTCGATTGTCTCAGCAGGAGCTTCACAATAGGCCACCACGGCGTGCATTAGCCATCCTTTCAGCCGCCTTCGCGGTTGGTTAACTCTTCGTAAGCTTCAAACAAAGGAATAGGTTTTTGCTGTTGCTACGTGACAAAGAGACTTTTATTATTGCGTAGTTTTAAGCAATATCATCTTGGATTTAAGTGGGTACATTATTAAAGTTGATATAGTAAACACACACGCCACACAAAGTATGGATTCCGTGTCACGGGTGTGCCCGAATGTAGTTGACTTCGATGCACTTGCTGACGCACAAGTGAAAGACAAGTACTTATTGCAAATGTTGAAAAATGTTAGTAACAATAATATAAAATTAAAGAACATTTTATTACCTACTTGTAATAAACAAATTTATTGCGAAACTTCAACTGATGTATGTAATTAGGCTTTATTTGACTTGACGATTTAAGGAAAATTGCCTTTGACAGCATTCATTGTTTGAGCCATTTAAGCGTGCTTACGACACGTAAAATAGTTTCAAAACATTTCTTTTGGTCTGGTATAAAACGGGGTGTAGGACGTTGAGCTAAGGCTTGTTTACAATGTCAGTGGTCGAAAGTCAATCGGCACGTCGTTTCGGAATTGGGCAAGTTGCCTGAGGTCTCACGTTTCGAACATGTCCACGTAGATATTGTTGGTCCCTTACCAACATCTCCACAGGTATATAGATATTTAGTCACGGTTGTAAATCCTAACTAATATAATAAATGCGAAACTGAGTTGGTTTGTTTGTTTGTTTGTTAGGCTTTCACGCCTTAACTACTGGACCGATTATCATCAAATTTCGCATACACGTTGTCAGGGGTACAGAAAAGGACATAGGGTACCTTTCATCCAGAAAATAAGTACTGTTCCCGAGGGATACAAAAATAACTTTTAGACGTTCGTCCGCTATAACAACTCTGCGTACTGATATGAATGAATTACAACGTGATGCCTGGAGTACAGAAAAAGGGATTTACTGTATCCCGGTAGAAATCAGATATCCCAAATAAAAATCTGTTCCCAAGTTAGGTTAGGTTGCGCAGCACTTCCGGGACTCCGGCCGCCCCGGCCCCGTCCCAAGCAGGGAGCAGTACGGAGGCGATGGACACATAATTAATTATGGCCCATCGCCTCCTACAGGTGAATATTAACCACTCCGCCAGGGCGCAGGATATCTTGCTGCAGCACATGGCGGAGTGGTCAATAGACATCGCCGTGGTCGCCGAGCCTTACTGCGTCCCCAGCCGACACAACTGGTTTGGGGACCTCGGAGGCTCGGCGGCCATTGTTTCGTCCGGACCCTCGCTCCTGGTGATGACAGACAGGGGCGAGGGTTATATATGTGTTGATTGGGAGGGAACCGTCCTGATCGGGGTGTACTTTTCTCCGAACCGGCGCCTCGCCGAGTTTGAGCAATTTTTGGGCGCGGTGGGGGCCGTTATTAACCGGTACCCATCGCGTCCGATCGTGGTGGCGGGGGACTTCAATGCCAAATCAACGGCTTGGGGATCCCCTGTCACCGACGCTCGCGGCGACGCGCTGGAGGAGTGGGCGATTGCGACCGGTCTCGTGGTCCTTAACCGGGGATCGGTCGCCACGTGCGTGCGCTGGCAGGGCGAGTCCATTGTGGACATTTCGTTCGCAAGCCCTGCCGTAGCGCGCCGCGTCCGGGACTGGCAAGTGCTGGTCGAGGCGGAGTCACTGTCGGACCACCGTTACGTGCGGTTCGACATCTCCGCCTCGCCGGCGATCCCGGACGATCGCCCGAGGAGAGTGCACACCCCGTCGTCCCCACGATGGGCGTTGAAACGTCTCAACGTAGACGTGCTGGTGTATTATGTAAGCCTCCATCGTCCAGGCCTGGACCCCAATGGGCGAAGGGCCTGTGGAGGTTGAGCTAGAGGCGGAGTGGTTCCGGGGCGCGATGACGCGGATTTGCGACGCGTCGATGCCCCGGGCCAGTGCTCGACCTCCTAGGCGTCAGGTGTACTGGTGGTCTGACGACATTAGTCAGAAACGCGCCGCTTGCATTGCGGCGCGTCGCCAGTACACTAGGTACCGCCGACGCAGGCGGTACCGTGACCCGACCGTGGAGGCACGGCTGCGGGGCGATTACGTACAGCGGAAGCACGCCCTGCAGTCCGCCATCAGTGAGGCCAAAGCCCAAAGATGGGAAGAGTTCCTGGGGACTCTCGAGGCAGACCCGTGGGGCCGTCCGTACAAGGTGGTCAGGGGCAAGTTGCGCCCCTGGGCCGCACCGGTCACCGAGAGTCTCCAGCCCCGGCAATTAGAGGAGGTGGTCTCCGCTCTCTTTCCTTCGAGAGCGGAGCACACGCCTCCCGAAATGGCGCCGCCCGATATTGAGGAGGGCGGTGCCAATGCCGGGGCGCCAGCGGTAAGAATGGCGGAGCTCGGCGCGGCAATGGTGCGGCTCCGGGGCAAAAACACCGCCCCGGGGCCGGACGGAATTCCTGGCCGCGCCCTGGTTTTGGCCTACGACGCCCTAGGGGACCGGCTCCTCAGGCTGTTTAGCGCCTGTGTGGAGTCGGGATGGTTCCCTTCCATGTGGAAGACGGGTACGCTGGTCCTCCTTAGAAAGGCGGGCCACCCCGCGGACTCTCCCTTCGCGTACCGCCCCATAGTGCTGTTGGATGAGGTGGGCAAGCTTTTTGAGCGTATAGTGGTTGCCCGCCTCTCCAGGCACCTGGTGCTGGTGGTCCTTGGACATCGCCAACGTGTTAAACACCCTGCCGTGGGCGACTATTAGGGAGGCGCTCCGATTTCATGGAGTGCCTCCCTATCTGCGCCGAATAGTCGGGGACTACCTGCACCAGAGGAGCGTATTCTGTGTGGGGTGGAACGGAGAGACGTTCCGGAGGGAGGTGTCGTGCGGTGTTCCACAGGGATCGGTTCTTGGACCGATCCTGTGGAACATCGGCTACGACTGGGTGCTGCGGGGCGCCCTGCCCCCGGGCGTCGGCGTAACTTGTTACGCCGATGACACGCTGGTCACGGCCCGGGGAGAGGATTACGGGGCAGCTGCCCGTCTTGCCACGGCAGGGGTGGCCCTGGTTGTCTGTAGAATTAGGATGTTGGGACTGGAGGTGGCGCTGGAAAAGTCCGAGGCCCTGTTATTTCATGGGCCTCGGCGGGCGCCACCACCAGATGCCCACATCATAGTTGGAGGGGTCCGCATCGGGGTGGAGCCGAGTATGAAATACTTGGGGCTCCACCTCGACGGCCGCTGGAACTTTCGCGTCCATTTTAGCCGCCTGGCCCCCCGGCTGATGTCGGCGGCGGGAGCGCTTAGCTCTCTGCTGCCGAATATCGGGGGGCCGAGTGTCGTCTGCCGCCGCCTCTATTTGGGGGTGGTGCGGTCGATGGCCCTTTATGGGTCGCCCATTTGGGCCGGCGCCCTCGATCGCCGAAACGTCGCCCTCCTGAGGAGACCTCAGAGGGCGATGGCGATCAGGGTGTCGCGGGCGTACCGCACCGTCTCCTTTGAGGCGGCGTGCGTCCTGGCGGCATCGCCGCCCTGGGATTTGGAGGCGGAGGTCCAAGCGTCGGCGTATCACTGGCGCGTGGACCTCCGGCTCTATGGTGAGGAACCCACTCACGGGGCGGTGGAGACGCGAAGGTCCCAGGTTCGACTGGTCCTCGAGGCCAAGTGGGAGGAAAGGCTGGCCCAGCCCCGCTACGGGGTGAGGACCGTCGAGGCTGTCCGTCCGGTGCTAAGGCAATGGATGGACAGACGGCGCGGACCGCTCACCTACCGGCTTACTCAGGTGCTCTCCGGACACGGCTGTTTCGGAGAGTACCTGTGCAAAATAGCCGATAGGGAGCCGACAACCAGGTGTCACCACTGCGAGGAGTGCGACCGGGACACGGTGCAGCACACGCTGGAGGAGTGTCCGGCGTGGGCCGAGGAGACCTCTCGTTGCCGACCGTCGTATCCATGATGGTCGGCGACGACAGGTGCTGGGGTGCAATGAGGTCCTTCTGCGAGGCTGTCATCTCGCAGAAGGAGGCGGCGGAGCGGGGGCGTGAGGAAGATCCTTACGCCCTGGACATCCGCCGCCGGAGGAGGGGGCGCAGGAGACGCGCTTATGTCGCTCTCCTGCCCCCCACCTAAGGGTTCTGGGTGGCAAGGCCTCAGGGGACCCTGCCACCCGTGAGTAAGAACCCATAGAGGGCGCGCGCGGTGTTCCCGCGCACCTTCTAACGTCGAAAGGGGAGAGCAGTGAAATGCTCTCCCCCGGGGACGAGAGGAGGTCGGGTCCCATTGACCCGGCCGGCACCCACACGGGGGGGCCTGCTATGGATGAATCTTTTTAGACTCCCAACAGGCCCCCCCATTGGGTGAGAGAGGGAACACCCCAGGTTTTTTTAGTGGGTATACCAGTACTCGGCTGGTGAGTCCCACACGCCCCGCCGTCCCCTAGCCGGCGTGTAGTGCATCAAGCATTTTTTCCTGGGTATCAAAAAAACAAAAACAGGACCTCAAGAACGCGACGGAGGATATGAAGGAGGCGTTCTTCCAGGTATGGGGCCGGACTTCCTCCGACATGCAGAGGTGCTGGAGGGCCGAAAATGAGGGGCTAGATAGGCAGCTGGCGGAGCTCCGGTCGGAGGTGGCGGCCATGAAGGCGGCCACTGCCTCTGCAGCTTGGGCCGACGCAGCCAAGGCGCCCCTGGCCACCGCCAGGGCGCCTGCCAGGAGGCCGAGGGAGGAGTTCCCGCCCCTCTCGCGGCGCACAGCGCCGCCCATCACTCCCGTGGAGGACCGGCGTCCCGCATGGGCGGAGGAGTTAATGCGGGCCACGGTGGCTCAGGCGCGCAACGTGGTTGAAGCGTGCCTGGCCAATCACGTCCTCGCGCCCGTCCCGACTCCGGGCCCTCCGCTCGGGAGCCGCCCCCGGATGGTCGGGGGCACGCCGGCTGGCCCAGCGCCCTCCGGCCCACCAGTTGCGCGGCAGGCATCTGCCCCCACACCATCGCCTTCCTCCTCCAAGAGGAAGAGGAAGGGCAAGGGGAGGGCGACTGCCACTGAGGCGCCGCCGCGTCCCGGCCCCCATCCCCAACCCGCCCCGGTGGCCTCTACCTCGGCTGAACAGCCGTGGAAGGAGGTCACCAGAAGGAAGAAAAAGAAGAAGAAGAAGGGTTTCCGGAATCCCCTGGTGCTAAATAAAAAGAAAGGCCCCCGCCCGGCTGACCTGCGCCCCCCGCGCTCCATCGCCGTTGTGGTGGAGCTGACGGAGGAGGGGCTCCGGCAAGGAGTGAGCAACGCGGGCGTCCTCCGGCGGGCCACACAGGCCATGAAAGGCAACCTCGCCGAGATGGGCCTCGCTGGAGGCGTCTTCTTTAAGGTTGCCGTCACTGGGGCCAGAATCTTAGAGGTCCCAGGTGTCACCTCCGGCGACAAGGCGGACAGGGTGGCCGAAACAATTCGGTTACCCGCATCCGCACCCGCATTCAGACAGATGTTTGAGAAGATTCTCCCCACCCGCATCGTCCGGCACCTGAGCATGGTCGGTCCCGACCTGTCGGACGCTCAGTTCGGATTCCGGGAAGGACGTTCGACGGTCGGAGCCATTATGCGCCTGAAGGTGTTCTGTTGGCGATGTCTTTAGACTTTTTACCTGGAGCGGCTGGTGGCAGACTATCTGAGAGGCAGGGGTGTCCTCCTTGAGGTTCGAGGCGAGGTTTGGCGGCGGCCCATGTCGTGCGGTGTCCCGCAGGGATCGGTTCTTGGTCCGCTCCTGTGGGACATGGGGTACGACTGGGTCCTACGCGCTGTCCTACCCCCCGGGCAGATCGTCATCAGTTACGCTGACGACACCCTCGTCACAGCCCGTGCGGGTACCTTCGAGGAGGCGGCCCGTTTGGCTACCGTGGGCGTTTCCCAGGTGGTCGGGCGTATCGAGGCCCTGGTCTTTCATGGGTCTCGTCCCAGTCCACCCCGCGGCGCCTCGATAATGGTGGGCTCGACGCACGTTCCCGTCCAGGCCCATATGAAATATCTGGGCTTGGTGCTGGACGGAAGGTGGCACTTCGACGAGCATTTCAGACAGCTCGCCCCGAAGCTTCTCAGCACTGCGTCCGCCCTTGGGTGGTTATTGCCAAATTTGGGCGGGCCCAGTGCTGGTTGCCGGCGACTCTACACGGGGGTTATCCGGTCGATGGTGCTTTACGGCGCACCGGTGTGGGCGGATTCCCTGACCGCCCAGTGCAGGACTCTCTTGCGGAGGCCGCAGAGAGTCATAGCGGTCAGGGTAATACGTGGATACCGTACGGTGTCGGCCGACGCAGCTTGTGTGTTGGCCTGAACACCCCCGTGGGATTTGGAGGCTGAAGTGCTCGCCGAAGTGTTTGCAGTAAGTGAGGCGGTGCGGGAGGAGACGGGTTGTCGTCCCCTCCCGACAGTGATTGAGTGCGCGCGCAATCGAGCCCATCAGGGCATGATTTTAAAGTGGAAGGCACGGCTGGAGGTGCCCTTGGCCAGTTTCAGAACAAGGCTCCCAGGCTTCTTTTATAACAGAAGCGGCAGTCCAATACTTGAGGTTAAAGAAGAGTCCAATTAGGGGCATCGTATCCGGGCTTGGTAATGAAAAAACTTCTGTTGCTAACTACATGGTAACATTAGTGCATCAATTTTTAACAGAGTCTGTGTACGAGTTACAAGTTAAGGCTTATGTGTTGTTGCTATGGCTAATGTTGGCATGTTTCTACAGAATATACCATGGTGAGTGCTCTGAAGAGTTATTCCACCTTATCCCGCCCTCCCCTTTCCTACCCAGAACAACGCGTGCTGGGCTCAGATGCCATCCTTACACGGTAGAGTCGACTAGAGTGCGTACCAACAAGATTGGATCCTCGTACCTCTGCCGAACGATCAAGGCATGGAATTCTCTGCCAAGGCACGTGTTTCCTTCTTCCTTCAATCCTGGGTCCTTTAAGCGGGGCGTGAAAAACCACCTTCTCAGGCCGTCAAAGTAGAGACCTCAACATCGCCTCGGCTGCTATGAGGACGATGTGGAGGCCACTGCTCTTAGACCATACGACTGCTTACCATCAGGTGGAGGGTGGTCATTTTGACGAGCAAAAAAAAACAAAATTAAAAAAATTAAAAGAAAGTGTTAAAGAGTATAACGTCTTATCTCCCAGTGCGACAATTAGAACTTATCAGTTGGCCGGAATTAGAGCATCTAATACTAGCAGATCCGCATTTCAATAAGCCTAACAAGATCGATGAATTTTATCGAATGCTTGAGTATGTTGAGTAGTAGTTCATGAAGAAATGGTTGCAGCATCTTACAGTTATGATTTGTAAACGAAATATTATTGTACACTTAGCGATTAAAAAGAGTGGCTATGAGTTTCTTGTCCGTTCTTCTCATGAGCCCTACACCCTTGCTTTGCTGAACGTGGCAGTAAATGTAAATTAACAGGAAAAAAATTACGTGTAACTTTGACATTCATAAGTGTAACACTTATGAATGTCAAAGTTACACGTAATTTTTCTTGTAACCTAAATTGAATAAATTTATTTTGATTTTGATTTTGATGTTCTGTTGGGCGCTGATGTCTATAGTGAGGTATTAAGAGAGGGTGTTAGGAAGGCTCCGACTGGGTCTTTTGTAGCTCAATGTACCAGTTTAGGTTGGATCCTTTCGGGTACGGCATATCCAAAAAACGAGGTCAACAGTACTAATAAGATCACGGCAATGCATGTACAAATTGGAGATAATGATTTTCTAAAAAAGATCTGGGAAATCGAAGAACAATTACCATATTCTAAAAAAATGTGGACAAACGAAGAACAGAATTGCGAAGAGTTGTTTGCAGCTACAACTAACAGGTCAGCGGATGGCCGCTATATCGTCAGATTGCTATTCAAAGAACAAAATCCCGCATGTATAGGTGGTAATAGTAGAAAAATTGCCTTGTAAAGATTTAAATTATTAGAAAGGAGATTTAGTAAGGATAAAGATCTGAAAGAAAAATACATTCAAGTTATTAAAGACTATTTACAATTAAATCACATGAAAGAAGTAGAAAATAATGATATTTATATACAAGGGGCTGTGCACTTACCACATCACGCAGTTATAAGAGATGACAAGTCAACAACAAAGGTGCGGGTGGTATTTGACGCTTCCTGTAAGAATGCGAACGGCATCTCACTCAACGACACTCTTATGATAGGTCCGACGTTGCAGTCAGATCTACGACACCTAGTTCTTCGTTGGAGAATGCATAAAATAGCCATAGTAGCCGACAATTTTAAAATGTATCGTCAGGTCAGAGTGGCAGATGAGGATATCTCATTTCAAAGAATTGTGTGGCGAAACAATCCTGATAAGGATATACGAGATTTCTCTTTAACAACCGTAACCTTTGGGACAGCATCGGCTCCTTACTTGGCTGTAAAGGCATTGCATCAAATTGCAGTGGATGAAGGAGAACAGTTTCTAACAGCATCTGAAAGGGTTCCAACTAGTTTTTATATGGACGATCTAATGTCGGGTTGTTCAACAGTACAGGAAGGAAAGATTTTGTGTAGAGAAATGAGAGACTTACTAGGAATGGCTGGATTCCAATTATAAAAATGGAACAGTAACAATGAAGAAATTTTAAAGGAAATGGAATGCTATGAGGGCAGGAATAAGGGTGATACAGACAAGGATTCGAAAGGAGAAATAGAAATATTTGAGACCACAAAAATATTAGGACTTACCTGGTGTCGGTATACAGACGAGTTCAGGTACACAGTGAATCTGCATCCCATATCTGATAAGGTATCAAAGCGCAATATTATATCAGACATAGCGCGCTTGTTCGACCCATTAGGCTTGTGGCGTATGTATATACGCACAGGCAACATATAGCTTTACGAGAAACCTGCATGCTACCTGCACCTACTTGCATGACTAATAAATGGGATATAGGATAGGTGAAAAATTGTAAATATATTCTCAGTTGAATCAGTCTGCGTGTTTCATTATAGCCCTAACGGTTACCAGCTACGGACCTGGCTTCTGCCCGCCGGCTGGTAACACGTTAAAGGCTAGTTAGCGACTAGAATAGTATTGGCGAAGATTATTATCCAAAAGCTTTGGTTAGCAGGTGTGAATTGGGACGACGATTTATCAGATCTCTTAAGTATAGAATGGCAGACTTACGACGCAGAATTGTCGCAGCTGTCTAAAGTTCGTGTTCCTAGATGGTTAGGAATAGTAGGCAATTATAGTTCTGTTGAATTACACGGTTTCAGTGATGCCTGTCAAGCCAGCAGCATATGCAGCGGTGATATATACTCGAACGGTCAATAGTAATAAAGATGTGTGTGTCTCTATTGGTTGCCAAGACAAAGGTTGCGCTGATTAAACAGATAAGCATTCCTCGCCTCGAGCTTTGTGGTGCACTGTTATTAGCTCGATTACTAGCAGATGTGGCGAAGGCAATGAATATTCCAAAACGCAGCGTGCATGCATGGACAGATTCAACGGTGGTGCTGTCTTGGCTGAACAGTCATCCCAGTAGGTGGAAAACCTTCGTGGCAAACAGAGTATCGGAGATTTTAACCACACTTGATTGAGAACAATGGGCGCACGTATCTTCTAAAGACAACCCTGTAGATTGCGCATCAAGGGGAATTCAGCCGAGCTTGCTCTCGGAAAGTAAACTTTGGTATAGAGAACCATCTTTTTTGTACGACACTGATATAAGCTATAGCCGACTGGTAGACGACAAGATAATATTGGAGGAGTCTGTGAAGTCTTACGTCGCTGTAGCGGAAGATGAGTCACCCTGGAAAAATTACAGCACTCTATGGCGATTGCTTAGAGTTATAGCCTACTGTAGAAGATTAATAAATTATAAGAATAAGAAGGAAAGACCAAACTATTTACAAAGGATAGAACTAGAAGAGGCTTTAAAGTGTTGTATAAGACATTGTCAGAAGAAAGAATTTGAAAGGGAATATATACAGGTTAAAAATAAAAAGCAAATTAAGTTCAAGGGTAGTAAAATTAGATCATTATGTCCTTTCATAGATAGCGATAATATACTTCGTATTGGTGGTAGACTGCAGGAAGCTCCTCTTTCAGACCAATCAAAGCATCCTATAATTCTGCCCCCAAATACACATTTAACAAAGTTGATTTTGGCAGATGCTCACGACAGAATATTGCATGGCGGTCCGCAGCTCATGACCAACTACTTAAGATCTGCATATTGCATTCTTGGAGTGAGGAGTCTCGTTAAACAACACGTACGTAAATGTGTGACGTGTGTTAAACATAACGCTAAGGTTAATACACAGTTAATGGGCTCACTGCCTTCAGCGCGATGTACTCCAACAAGAGCGTTTCTTCACAGTGGGCTGGATTACGCTGGACTAATCAATCTCAGGGCTACTAAAGGTCGAGGACACAAGTCGTATAAGGGCTACATTTGTGTCTTCGTTTGTATGGCCACTCGTGCCGTATACTTAGAAGTCGTAAGTGACTTAAGTTCACAGGGTTTTCTATCAGCTTTTAGGCATTTTATAGCCAGGCGAGGACATTGCGCTCAATTATGGAGCGACAACGGTGCTAACTTTGTTGGAGCTGCTATAGAACTCAAAGACCTAGCCGCTATTCGAGAATATTGCGGAACATCTTGAAAGTAAGGGCACAGTATGGCACTTAATGCCGCCTCATGCCCCAAACTTTGGTGGGTTATGAGAGGCGGCTGTGAAGTCCACTAAGTTTCACCTGAAAAGGGTGGTTGGTGATAGGTGATTCGACTCTAACCTTTGAAGAGATGAGTACTTTACCGAGTCAAGTTGAAGCTTGTCTCAACTCTAGGCCAATAACCGTCATCAAGGGTGAAAGTCTGGATGAACCAATGCCATTAACACCGGTCATTTTTTGATCGGTAAACCACAGATGACTGTCCCAGAACCAAACTATTAAAGTGCATACATCAGTCCTCTAAATCGGTGGCATCTCATTCAGAAAATGCTACAGAATTTTTGGCGACGTTGGTCTAATGAATATTTAACAGCGCTAGTTCATAGATATAAATGGTCATTTCAAAATCCTGAACCGGAGATCGGTGATGTGGTTCTAGTCAAAGAGATCGATTTACCTCCTGCTCGTTGGTTGCTTGGTCGAGTAGTTGAAAAACATCCAGGTTCTGACGGTATTATCCGCGTAGTTACATTAAAGGCCAAGGGATCTCTTTTAAAGAGACCTACATCAAAACTTTGTATTTTACCAGTTAATAAATAGATCAATTTATACAATTTTAATTTTATTTAGTTCATAAGTTTTATGTTTTTATCCTTATTGACAGTTCTAAAAATCTTTTTATTTTTTGTCTTTTTTATATTATTATACAACTGTTATTGTTATTGTACTGTTATAAGTTTTTAACGCGTTACCAGCCGGCGTGCAGAAGCCAGGTCCGTAGCTGGTAACCGTTAGGGTTATAATGAAACACGCAGACTGATTCAACTGAGAATATATTTACAATTTTTCACCTA
Organism: Catocala nupta; assembly: GCA_963675205.1. Taxonomy (NCBI): domain Eukaryota; kingdom Metazoa; phylum Arthropoda; class Insecta; order Lepidoptera; family Erebidae; genus Catocala; species Catocala nupta. The sequence continues at coordinate 11,855,426 of OY776103.1, read as the reverse complement.
TCTTATATCCCATTTACTCGTATTAGTCATGCAAGTAACGCTAACACTAATGTGTACATTAAATATTTTCACCAATCAGCGACAAGTAATCAAAAATCTAACATTTACGAATGATTTCTTGGAAATCTGTTCGCGAGTATAAAAGTAGTGCCACGTATAAAAAGCAGAGGGAAGCTTCGCGCGTCACCAGTTTGAAAGTTGATATCGTCGCGGCTAGACGTATGATGCTCCGTTCGATCGCCTTCGCGCGTCACTTGGTTTCGGCGCGGCTAGTTGTACGATGCTCCGTTCGATTCCAGGTTCCTCGTAAAGTTATATGTTGCCTGTGCGTATATACATACGCCACATCACTCCCGCCTAAGCGAAGCGTACGTTTTGTTTCACCGCGCGGCCGGATCTGGTGAGGTACGAATTTCGCGGTGAAGGTGATGACTGTGATGAGGCTGTCCGCATTGGTATGGGTGATGTGTCCGGGGCTGGCGTGTTTGTTAATGTTGTGTTTTCTGGCGAGTCTTCCTCGTCGAGTAGATGGGCTGGCTTCAATCTGTCGATTGAAATTACTGCGGTGCGAAGCGGAAGTTGCAGTGTGAAGTGCTTGCCGTCGGTACTGCGTTGAAGTACTTGATATGGTCCGTTGTATGGTGGTCCGCGAGGTCTGCGCACGATGTCGTTGCGCACAAACACATACGTACATGTCCCGAGGTCTTTGTGTATGAATGTGTTTGACCTTGACGCTTGCCTTGTTGATGTTGGTGATAATGACGACATTGTTTCAGTCAGCTGACGGACAAATTCCGCATCTTCAATGTTCGGCGTGGTAGGCGCGAAGAAATCAGATGGGACGCGCAACGTAGATCCGTATGTCATCAGGGCCGGGCTGACGGTTGAGTCTTCACGTAGGGCGGTGCGAAGTCTTAGTAATACTGTAGGTAATTCATTGACCCATCTGTTATCGGTTGCTCTTGCCATCAGTGCCGCTTTCAGAGATCGATGCTATCGTTCGGTTTTTCCATTAGCTTGCGGGTGAAATGCATTAGTACGTATTCGAGTGACGCCTATTTTCTTCATTAAAGCTTGAAATAAAGACGATTCGAACTGCCTCCCTTGGTCTGTAGTAAGTCGTAGAGGACATCCAAACCGAGATATCCATTCCTCATACACGGCCTTCGCGACCGTTTCGGCGGTAACGTCACGAGTAGGTATTACCTCTGGCCAGTTAGTACAGCGGTCAATCATAGTAACTAAGTATCTATAGTCATCTGATGGTGGGAGTGACCCAACTATGTCCACGTGCAGGTGTTCAAAACGAGTTGATTGTTGAAACTCACCGAGCGGGCTAATGACGTGTCGATGAACTTTCGCTCGTTGACAGCTGATGCACGCCTTGGCCCATATACCTACGTCTTTGTTTATAGATGGCCAGAAAAACTTTGTCGTCATTATTCTTCTTGTTGTACGAACGCCGGGGTGACTTAGTTCGTGTTGTGCTTTGAAGGCTGCGACACGATAAGGCAATAGTAGGTATGGTCGAATGTTCGCTGTAGATGTTTCGCACCAAATAGGCCGTTTGACTCCCGGTAGGTTTACGCGGGAAAACTTCAGTCTGGGGTTATTCATGCAAACACGTAGCTCGGCGTCCGTTTCTTGTTCTTGAGATAACTTATCGTAGTCCATCGTTGCGTTGAGTAGTTCGATTTCTGCGATACGTGATAACGCGTCAGCGGCTTCGTTCTTATCACCGTGAATGTATTTGATGTTAGTGCAGTATTGGCTTATGAAATGCAATTGTCTCGACGCGGTGTGTCAGTGCTACTCGGCGTTCTTGTTAGAGCGTACGTCAATGGTTTGTGATCCGTACATATGGTGAGTTCGTTGCCCTCTATCAGTCGGCGTAGGTTTTTAACAGCTATATACATTGCTAGAAGTTCGCGATCGTATACACTGTATCTTCTCTGCGTCTCGCTAATTGTTTTTGAGTAAAAGGCGAGTGGTTTCCACACGTGGTCTATTTTTTGTTGTAGGACTGCGCCGAGGCTAGTGTCATACGCGTCGGTGAGTAAGCATAACGGAGCGTTAGGTATCGGGTGCGATAATATAGTAGCCTCGAGAATGCTTTGTCGACATTGTTCGAAGGCTGTTTCAGCTTCATGTGTCCATTGTATAGGTGTTTTGTCGTTTTTCTTACTATTGTGTAGATACTTGTTTAGTAAATTTTGGTATTCGGCTTGATGGGGTAGGCAGCTACGGTAGAAGTTGATCATGCCTAAAAATCTTCTTAACTCTTGCACTGTAGTTGGTTTGGGAAACGTACGTATGGCTTGAATGCGTTCTTCTGTGGGTTTGATTCCGTCCGGTGTAATTTCATAACCGAGGAACTGTATCTTGTCTTTGCCGAACTCACATTTATCGATGTTTAGAGTGACGCCGTAGTTATCGAGTCGTTCGAGAACTTTTTGTAAGTGACGCTTGTGATCCTCTGGGTTTTCTGAGTGCACTAGTAAATCATCGACGAAACAGAATACGTTGTCGTCGAGCCCTCGTAGTACTTCGTGCATGAAACGTTGAAATGCTTGGCCGGAGTTGCGTAAGCCGAACGTCATACAGTTGAACTCGAAGAGGCCGAAGGGAGTTATTATGGCAGTCTTCGCAGCATTTTCTTTTTCAATAGGTATCCAGAAGTACGCCATTTTGAGATCCAGTTTAGAAAAGATTTTTTTACATGTAGCTGGTACGTAAAATCTTGAATTCTCGGAATAGGGTAGCGATCGGGTACTGTAACGGCGTTCAATCTTCTATAGTCGCCACACACGCGTAGCGAACCATCCTTTTTCTTAACGACGTGAAGCGGGCTGGCCCATGGACTGTTTGACGGTTTACAGATTCCCATCTCCATCATCTTCTCAAATTCTAGCTTCGCAGCTTTGTATTTATCGGGCGGCAGGGGTCGCGGCCTTGAATAGATTGGTTGGCCTGTTATTTCTATGCGATGAGTTACGTTGTGCTTAGTCGGAGTTTTGAGTGACATGGGTCGCAGTACGTCGGGATATTGTTTCAAGATGTCGTGATAGGGGTGATGGTGGCTGATAACGTATACGGCTTCCTCGGTGCTATATATTTTGATGGTGTGAACGCTAAGGTCGGTAATGCGGTCGATGAGTTTTCTTTGATGTAGATCGACAAGTAATTTGTGCTTCGCTAAGAAATCTGCGCCTAGTATTGATGTTTTTACTTCGGCCACGGTAAATGTCCATTTAAAGCTTCTGCGTAGACCTAGGTTGAGTTCGAGTGTGCGCTCACCGTAGGTACGTATCTCTGTACCGTTCGCAGCAAACAGTTTGTAGGTACTTTCAATCGGCTTCACGTGTTTCTTATTTCTTGCGGCTAATACGGATATGTCGGCACCCGTGTCGAGTAGAAACTTCTCTCTGTTGTTAAGATCAATAACGCAGAGGCGGTAGGATGGTTTGCTAACATCGACGCCCGCCATAGTCCATGTATTGTCTAGTTTTCCTGCTTCTTTTTTGTGCACGGTGATTCGCATCTACGGGCCTCATCTCCATAGCGCAGGTGGTAATAACACAGCCAGTCGGGATCGCCGGGTTTGCGGTTCGAGCGGGCACGGTATCTCGAGTTCGATCGCGATTGGTTGTTGCTATGCGAACGAGTGGCGCCATAGCGATACGACGCATGTTGTTGATTGGTTCGAATCTCGGCGATCTCCAGCGTTAGTTTTTCTATTTGTTTATATAATAGGTAGAACTGTAGATTTTCTGTAGTTGGGTGAGTTGGGCAATGTAAACACGACGGGCTTGATGTGTGCGCCGGCGTAGAGGATGTAGTGTGGACTGCGGCAACAGTTGCGGGTTCGAAATGTTCAACCATTTTGTCGGCCATCACAGCTAAACATTCTAGCGACGATTCGGTGTTCACGGAGAGTATGGCGCGGACTTGTGTGGGTAATTGGTTGAGCCACATAACTTTTAGAGCTTCGTCGGTTAGTAATTTACCTCTCAAATCGCGCATCTTACGTAATAACTGGCTAGGTTTCATGTCGCCCAGTTCTAGGCCGCTGAGTAATTTCTGTAGCTGACGATGGTCTGATTCTTGGTAAGTCGATATCAGTCTGTTCTTTAGCGTAATGTACTTGTTGGTCGATGGCGGGTTTAATATGATGTCGCCGATTTGTTCGAGGTTGCTACAGCCTAGCAACGGGACGACGAGGTTGAATTTCTGTTCTTCTCCCATCTTGCTGGCGGCGACGGCGGCTTCAAACTGTGCGAACCACAGTCGTGGGTTTTGACGCCAGAATGATGGTAGACGTGCAGGCAGTGAGATTGTAGCGACATCACCGTGGAGAGGGATCGTTACTTGCTTGTCGGTGAATTCTTCAGCTTTTTCTGGTGCCATGACGATAAGGTAGCGTGTTCGTACGTCTAGATTTGGCCGAAAACCAACAGATGTTGGGTGTCAGTTCAGTGGACCGATATTACAACAGCACTAGAACGATGAGAGGTCAGGGGTCACCAATTTAACGTGTTACCAGCCGGCGGGCAGAAGCCAGGTCCGTAGCTGGTAACCGTTAGGGTTATAATGAAACACGCAGACTGATTCAACTGAGAATATATTTACAATTTTTCACCTATCTTATATCCCATTTATTAGTCATGCAAGTAACGCTAACACTAATGTGTACATTAAACATTTTCACCAATCAGCGACAAGTAATCAAAAATCTAACATTTACGAATGATTTCTTGGAAATCTCTTCGCGAGTATAATAGTAGTGCCACGTATAAAAAGCAGAGGGAAGCTTCGCGCGTCACCAGTTCGAATGTTGATATCGTTGCGGCTAGACGTATGATGCTCCGTTCGATCGCCTTCGCACGTCGCTTGGTTTCGGCGCGGCTAGTTGTACGATGCTCCGTTCGATTCCAGGTTTCTCGTAAAGTTATATGTTGCCTGTGCGTATATACATACGCCACAAGTTCATTGAAGGGAAATTAGTAGGAATTGTTTGTTAAACTCCTTAGATATAAGAACAACTGTTCAGTTTATTGCATAAGTTTTTTTTGTAATGTTCAGCCCTCATCAATGACATCATCTGCATGTTCTATCAGTCATTTAGGTTTATTTAAGGACACATTCTTCGATAATGTCCTTGGCGGGCGGTATGTTCAAGTAACTTTATGTTCATAGTGTCGATATAATTCCGATTGGTGTCATTAGATGACGCTGTGCGAGTGATGTCAATAATTAAAAGTCGGTGTTCAGATTCTCCGGGGTTAAACCACCTCGACATGTATTATTTGTTTTATTCAAATCGGTGAAAAACTTACATTTACAATGTGACGGCTGGAGCAATTAACGCGTTGAAGGCATTTTTAACTTTTGTACGGTCGTTGGCCCGTACATGATAGTTAAAATTGCAACATGTAAAAAATTGTAAAAAGCTTAAATACTCTCTCTCTAATCGTCATACAAGTGAATATCTAAGTTAAGAAATTCTAAAAGTTATAAATGTTTACGGGGCTAACAAATTCGCAACGTTGGTAGGAGATATTGCAAATAATACCTATACAAAAAGCATTTGATCAGGTACGAAATGAAAATCCACATATAATACCACTAAGGTGCGTGGCACACATATCTACTAAATTTACTGTGCGAAGACTGCATGAAACCAGAACCTGTAAAATGTTTCGTTAAAATAGTTGTAGATACAATAAAAACAATAAAGCGGAGTCAATTGTTAAGTTCATTACCGGCACAAATTGTTAAAGAGAAGGGATGTGGTGAAACATTAAAACTGCCAGTGAAAACGCGTTGGGGTAGTTACTGTACTGCTTTAAGAAGTGTGCAGAAAACCAAAGTAGCTTTACAAACTTTGGCCGTCCATAAAGAAGCAATAATGGCAAATGAGTACAAGGCACATTTACTTATCGAAAGCTTTTGGATAATGATTGATTAATGTATAAAATTATTACAACCAATTAATAACATTTTTTTTTTCAATTGGTTGGCAAGATTTATTTGTCCACAACGTATATTTATCTTTCAAAGATATTGAATCCGCATTACGTTTCATCCTCCCAGATATTAAAATACTAAATGAAAACAATCAAACAAATCAAATTTTGAATGCACTTAAAGCTCGAATGATTGTTTGTCTCAAATCCGTTCATTCAGCTGCCTATATGCTAGACCCAAAGTGTCAAGGTGTTGAGCTAGAAGAAACACAAGAAGTGGAAACATTCCAATTTTTATACGATGTAGGAGAAATATATAATGGGCCTCGACATCATGGACGATTTAGCTAATTACAGGGCAAAAGAGGGAAAAATATTCAAAATATTAATCCAGTAGTTTGGTGGAAAGGGATTTGTGGCACGAAGCTACTAATCAAAGTTGCAGTTCGGTTATTAACAACACCGTGTACCTCCACAGCCACCGAACGGTCATTTAGTGTCCTGGGAAATATACATAGCGCCAAAAGAATTAGGCTGACCACAGAAAGCGCAGCTAAAATATCCTTTATTTCATATAATTGGAATCTGTTACATAAAAACACAATTATAACAAAATATCCAGAAGATAAGAATGTTACTGCATCTTTAAGTAGCCCAATTTCTATACCAAATTTAAATGAGCCCTCAACGTCACAAGGCTTGTCACAGCCTATTGAGATTTTTGACATTTCGGCAACTGCGGGGGAAGATAGTAGGATAGTGACTGATCTAGTTTTGCAGCTGTTGTTAGAAATAAGTAATTGTTAGTAAATAATTGTTGTACCTATAATCTGACAGATTTTTGTCAATAAACCACGTACGTTCATTAAGAAATTGTTATAATTTGAAGACTGATTGTACAGATTATTTCATCTTAATTTTTTTTAATATACATGTTTTGATTAAATCATTTATTAATATTGTTTAACATTGTTTTATTTCATGGTTTTCAAAACATATGGTGGCAGAATTATTAGACAACCCGTGAGCTTTGCATTATGAGTTAGATTAAGGTGTCTAAGAAATACTTACACCTTTCTACATGTATTGCTTTGTAATATGTATAATTTTGTATGTTAGTATTTATATTCAATGTTTCTTTACATAGATAAATAATTAACATAACATTTGGCATACCGTCTTGATAGATCCAATCTGAAGAACATTGATAAAAAAGTTCCCACTGGACAGACCAATCTAACCATCAATCTGGCCAACGGGAAACACCGAATATGACGACGTCCCGCACCTACTACCTTACTCGACGTTATCAGAGTCGACGTGGACGCGCGAATCGTACTCACATGCGTATCGCGTACCCGCTGAACTGATACTAACCGACCTACATTTACGCGAGCGAAGCCGCGGGCAAAATCTAGTCGCGAATAGCAATTTCGGACCAAGTCATAACTTGGTAATTCTTGCTTGTGTAATGGACTGACTGATATCGTTTTTTAGCCTAATCACTACGTAGTAGCACGCGAAAGAGTTTTCAGTTTGGATGCTTTAATACCTCCATGGTCAAAGGTCCTTGAAATAAAATTATACAAGCAGATAAGTAAACCATTTAATAGAATAAATGATTAGTTATTTTATGCGACGTAAGGATTTTTTTCTCGGCAATGTGACCAAAGGCGACACAAAATATACTTGGAATATTCTTCTCGCGCAGTAGTCGATACAAGCCAGCGCCAAAGGATATAGTGTCTTCTGATTATTCATCTGACAATAGACCCTTATTTTAGAATACGTGACAAATATTCTCTTTCCATCCAAGCTAATAAATTATTAGTTAGTACTTTTGGTGATGACAGATTTAAATGCATAAATGTCTAACTACCCACGACACAAATATTGACCTTGACATGTTTAAAATTTACCATATTGTAAGACAGTGTATAAACATACCTAGGTCAAAAACTAAACTATGCCAGTCGTTTTTACTTTCCTATGGGAAGTATGATTTTTTTAACGCAAGTTTGATTTCGTGATACCTACTTTACAAAAACTGATCCTCATTGGATTTTGTAAGCAGGAGTCTACACACCTACTAGACACCTGGTCGTCTCAGTTATAGCAGGTAGACCAGGCATAATTAGCTGTTATTGGGTGCCTAAACTGGGATACCACCTTCAACATATAGAGACGACCAGATGGTTGCCACTGATGACCCGACGCTTCAAGCCGCCGACGTCGCGACGCTCTCGGCATTAGTGCAGAGCTGGATTATAGCAAAGGCAAAGTAAACAACTACGAGCTGTAGGGTTCGAGACCTGCTTTGCCCAGAGGGCCTAGCTAGGTCCGCGACTTATATGGTTAGCCCGGCTCTGTTTCGGTGTGTAGACTCCAAAAGACCAGCGAAAAAAATTAAGAAATAAACGGCAGCCATTTTGACTCACACTATGCCTTAAGGCCTCATGTCCAACGAATAAATTATACCCATTGTATTTCAATTAAAAATAATTACCTCATACAGGTATTGCCATTTATATATATATTAGCACTTATTGCCAGCGATTTATGAAGATATTACACAAAAATTCAGTTTCAATGAAAGTTACTACGAAATTTTATTACCACACATGGTTTCATTCCTTTTAATGCCTAAACAAAAGATTACAAATCACTTTAGAACAAACTAAATTATAAAACTTGCATTTCTTTCTTCCCCATAATTCGGACTTTTTAATCAGTTAATCACTCGAATTACTAACCAAATATCAACCAGACCTTTAAAAAACCTTACGTAACTAGTTAGATTACAAACGCATTAACTAAATTTTAATTACATTATTGAAAAATAATCCTATCTATTGCTTAGAATTCAGAACTGACAGCGCCAACTACGTCACGAAACAACTGCAGCAAGGGTAAATTTTGACTAAAACCTTATAATGTACCATTGTCTATATTTATCTATCTCTTTAAATAAATAGAAAATAATCAAAATAAAATTTAATTCATATAAATCATCGGCGGCGAGGGGCGCGTGGGTCAACAGGGGGTGCGTCAAATCGGTGGTGGAACATTCTGTACGCGCAGTACTCCATTAAAGCCAGGGTCAGAGGATAAATTATCGCTTGATTCACCTGGGTGGTAACGAAGTAAGCCAGGACTGCGGTCCCAGCCGTGTACCATCCCCATTCGTTGCTTTTTTGATGGGAGTAGTAGCATAGGGACGCAACATTGCAGGCAACCATCAAGTGTCCTAGGTAAGGATTATCATTGCCGCTCAGAGCCAAGACGAACGGAATCACGCCTGAGAGCAGATGGACTGCGCAGATAGTCTGGTCCTCTTGGTACAAGTCTGCCATCAGGCACGGCAGTGCCAAGTATTTGGACGCCCTCAGGCTTATTTGATAGATTGAGGAGAAGTCAGTGTTGAAAGTTCCACCTGCCGACAAAGGAGAATAATTGTATACCTTGCCTCAAACTTTTAGTCGCTCTGAAGTTGCTTCTAATAGCATTGCAGTGATAAATAACAGGCGCTTAGAATCCAATCTGCGCAGATTATAGTAACTTCAGAGCGAAACAGAATTTTGACGTAACGTACACTAATTATTTTTCATAGGTTGGCAATATTGTGAGTCTACTCTCCGTATACTAGGTACATTTGCTATCCTATCCTGGTGACTTCTAAAGGCGAAAATTTGTAATGGAAGTGAACACGGAAAAAGCCACGATGAAAGATGCACTTTGCATATCTAGGCGTAGACATATTCTTTGTGTTGTAAGTAGCTAACCTAGTGGCAGAGTACTTTAAAATGACACCTCACTTAGTAATTCATCTAAATATTTAAAGGCTTAAATAATCTAAGGTAGGAATGCGTTATCTTTTTTTTATTGTCACTGAGCCGCTGTTATTGATTTTTCGCCTTAAACCCAATCGTATCGTAAAAGATATCGTACAAGAAACCCAAAGATTAACTACTCAAATTGTTTATAGGCATTTCTCTACACTGTTGACCTTAGTCTAACATCAGAATGCGAATTATCATGCTCAGCTTATTTGCAGTTCAGAATGATATTTCTGAGCAATGGGTTCAAATGTACAATTTGATGCATCTCTTAGAAAAAATACTGTGTCCTTAAAATAAGATAGTTTGATTCGTTACTCACTTTGATAGTGTAGAAATCCAAGGACTCCGTGTATGAAGAAATTTGCGTGCATTCCCGGATGGATGAAATTTTTACCGGTTGTCCGGCTAAGCCCCTTGCCGGCGACGCAGCATAATACGATGTGGGCGATGGAGGTTGGGATATCATCTTCATTTCCCATAGCATGCCAACAATTAAATTAATAAAATATTATATAAACGGAAATACCAAAAGATTTAAATTTTCTGCACTATTTTATATGACATTGTCTTTTGTAGACAAAGAAATTCAATGTCAAACTCAGTCAAAGAGAGAATGTGATTATGTTACTGGTCAGATAAAAATTGTTGAAGCCATTTGATTTTAAACTTTTTCAAGATAACATTACGTCAATACCGTGATGCGGTAGATACGCAATCAACTGATTGCACCTTTTGTGAGGTATAGCGTAGAGAATGCCCACAGAATCCTTGTGCAGCCCGATTGGACAAATACCTTTACGTACCAACTTACCTTACCAAGTAAATCTCAAATCTCTCTACAGCCAAGATACCTTATAAGTCAGGACAGCGTTATCATCGTTGGAACACAACGTTCCAACGTCATCGTTACGGTGTCTTGACTTACATAGCAATGGGCCAGCAGTAATTCAGGCCTTAATTCCTTGTCATCAGTGCGCATTGGCTTTAAGAAAAATGTGAAATGAGTAAATCTCTTTTGGCAATGAAAGCGTACATTTTGTCGAAACCAGGATAACCTTGGCTTATGTTAGAGATTATTTTCGGGTTACAAGTTACTACCATTCTTTTTGACCCCTTCAGCCAAGCTAATATAATCGTGTTGGGAGTAGATTCACGTCATCGGGTGAGATTTAAACCTACGATGTCTCGGGCGCAACTCAGCGGAGTTGGAAGTCTACACTTACTAATATGATATTAAGAAAACACGACCACGTACATGAGCTACGGTTACCGCTTACCATAAGCTGCCTTTGGCTTATCTGCCGCTAATAGCAATAAAAAGTGCGGAGTAGTCTTTTGTTTTAAAAACAGAGAAAGTAAGAAAAAACACATGGTGTTTTTGGTACGGTCAAAGACAAAAGTGGAGTAGCATCGTAAACATTCGCATACTGATCTGAGCGAATATCTTTGTGGATGTGTGATATTTTAACGCAAACAATGAAACATTATTCAATGTAATAATAGTAGATGAAGTTCGTCATGCGCCTTTCGAAATACAGATTAGTTAACTGGCTAATAAGAGGAATAACAAGTTCTCGAGATAATTTAAGGAAACCCACAGGTATGCTATCCCACCCCGAAGTACTTCCTGAGTCAAGTGATCCAAGTATGCTATTTACTTCTGCCGGATCTGTCTCCAGCAACACGTATGAGTTAATTTGAGATAGTGAACTTAAGTTAGTGACTGGTCCAGATCCAAGGACGGCGGCGACGCCTCCTACGAAGCCGGATGTACTGGCGTCGGACCGCCACACAAGAATGGCGCAGCTGGCCGATGTGATCCGACCACCAGTACACCCGGGGCCTATCTAGAATATTGCGAGGTACTCGAGCATCGCCGCATCACAAATTTGAGTTATGGCCTCCCGGAACCACTCGACCTCCATTTCAATATTGTCAGGCCTGGCCGGTGCTGATACCCAAGCCAGAACAATGGAGGCTTCCAGGAGGACCTTCTGATTTAGCTTTTTCAAAGCCCAACGCGGACCGCCCCCAATCGGGGCCCTTGAGGCTGGGGGGTCGGAGGTCTGGGCGGAGACGTCGAAGCGTATGTATCGATGAGATCGGTTGGGTGAGAAGTAGCCGCCCACCACAACCGCTTCACTCATAGGAATGAGTGCTGCGACGAATGATGATGATGATCTCGAAGGCGGTTCCCGGCGGCGGCCAACGAAATTAGCGCCACCAAGCAGTCGAGGTCCCCCACTCAGTCAGCCCTGGAGGACACCAAATAGGGCTTGGTGACGATGGCTATATTAATAGACCACTGCGCCATGCTTTGGAGAAGAAGGTCCTGAGCCCTGGCATAGTGGTTTAGGTTGCTTCGGAGGAAGTGGAGATATGGAGCCATTACGTCTCTCTACTAACCTCCACCCCCCGACCGTGGGCACGGTGGCCCTGGAAGTTGCCGAATGGCTTATGGACGACGAGCGAAGGGAAGTTTCATGGGTGGCGGCACAGTCCTTGCCGCCCGCCCGATGATCGAGTGGCTTGCCCATTGCCGCACATAAGATGCAGTGCGGCGGATCCTTACACGTGCCAGCCATGTGACCAGGCTGACTACAGCGAAAACAGCGGCCAGTGCAGTCAACCCGCGAGGTAAATTTAATGCCTAAATGGCCACCGAAAAGACAGCGGTAGCACCTAGCGGGTCTGGGGATCTGGACCAGTCACTAACTTAAGTTCACTATCTCAAAATAACTCATACGTGTTGCTGGAGACAGATCCGGCAGAAGTGGATAGCATACTTGGATCATTTGAATCAGGAAGTACTTCGGGGTGGGATAGCATATCTGTGGGTTTCCTTAAATCATCTCGAGAACTTGTTATTCCTCTTATTAGCCAGTTAACTAATCTGTGTTTCGTAACGGACATATTTCCTGAGGTGCTGAAATGTTGTATAATTACGCCTGTGCACAAGGACGGGGACAAGAGCGATGTCAACAATTATCGGCCAATATCTGTCTTATCATGCCTTTCAAAAATAGTACAAAAGATAATAAATAAAAGACTAGTTAGTTATTTAAAAAATACAATATTTTTTCCGATTCACAATACGATTTTAGTACGTTAACATCGTTGCGTTACGGTATTTCTAGACCTCGGGCACGCCACGATTGTGGCGGTAAGGCCCGTATTTGAGGAGTGGCTGGAGAGGCGGCATGGCGCCCTCACCTTCCGGCTGACACAGGTTCTGACTGGCCATGGTTGTTTTGGCCAGTTCCTGTGTCGTATACGCCGGCAAGAGACGCCCGGTTGTCACCACTGCGGCGACTGCCGCGACGTTGTTGAGGACACGGCGCTGCACACTTTGGCGGTTTGCCCCGCCTGGGCATCGCAGCGCCGTGATTTGATCGCGGCAGTCGGATCGGTTGCCCTCTCGCTCCCGGCCGTAGTTCAGTCTATGGTCCGGACTGAGAGGTCGTGGAACGCCGTCGCCTCCTTTTGTGAGGAAGTAATTTCCATCAAGGAGGCGGCGGAGCGGGAGAGGGAGCGTTTAAACCCTCTCCCCAACCGCAGAGCCGGGCGCCGGAGGGCGCGCGATGACCTCCAGCCACCCTGAGGTTTGACCTGGGGGTGGCGGGCTTTGTGGGCCTGCCCGCCATCCGTTCAGCACCAGGTCCGAGATGCGGCGTGCGTGTTCCCACGCGCGCCTCTGTGTCGAGTCCGTCTCCCCTCTAGGGGAGACAGTAGGGTTTTATATGACGTAGTGCCTATTTTGGGTAGGTCTTTCGTGTAGTGGCCTGCCGTTTCATACGGCGGGCCGTAACCTTGGCGGGGTCGCGACCGCATGCGAAAGCGATTCGCGCGGCCCCGTCGATAGTGGTTGTGTCGAGGAACACCGTGGTAGGTTTAGTCGGTATCCCGGGAGGTACATTATATTTTCAACATCTTTCTTTACCCCGGCGAGTCCGACATAATCCCTCCGCCCGCCCCCGCGGAGGGATAAGCGTCATAGCATTCCCCCAAGTAAAAAAAAGAAAAAAAAAAAAAAAAACGCGGTATTTCTAGACCTGAAAAAGGCTTTTGACACCGTTCCTGCCCTATCCTTGTGGGGAGATTTGAGGCTATAGGGATAAGAGGTAAGGCTCTCTCCCTCTTTGACAGCTATCTCCGAGGTTAAAAATGCAACTCGTTTAGTGAGGAAAAAAACATTGCTTTCGGTGTCTCGCACTATTTCTAGTCTATATTAATGAGCTCTGCAACCTACGAGAAAGTGGCGGGAAAATCTTCTCCTACGCAGACAACACGGTCATTGTCTACTTTGCGGACACGCGGCTTCCCGCCGTATGGAATAAAGCCGAGCAAGGATTACTTGCAATAGATAGATGGCTCAAGTCCAATCTGCTAACCCTCAATATTCATAAAACAATCTACATTTGTTTTTCTCCTAGTATAATGACAAGGACTAAAGCAAGCCTTAATTTTAAAATTCGAATCCACACGAGTGCAGGTCACTTGGACCAAAATTGTAACTGTCAAGTCGTTAAACATGTAACGTCCACAAGATACTTGGGAGTTATAGTTGACGAGTTTTTAACCTGGCATTCGCATATTGAGATTGTTATGGTTAGGGTGCGAAAATAATAAAGGATTTTTAAAAATTTAGTTAGGTGTTGCCTTAGAAGGCACTAAATAATATCTACATTGCGCTCACGCAATCAGTTATTACATACTGTTTAACAGTCTGGGGAGGAGCCACTAATGATAAATTCATTGAGTTAGAAAGAGCCCAAAAGTCACATATAAAGGTTATGTAGGTACTATATACCATACAAATACCCCACAGTCGAACTATATAGAATCAGTGACTTACTTTCAGTCAGAAAAATATATCTTTTAATTACGATCCTTTACATATATTTATTATATCATTATCTATTGCATTTACCTAAGACAGTCAGGCGAAAAGACGAAAGGATATAGTGGTTTACTCCCCAAGGGTTCGAACCGCTTTTGCACGGCGGCGTCAGTATGCAACCCAATCAGCTTACGTTTATGATAAAATAAACGTAAAATTAAAGTTCCACCATGAGGTCTCACACGTATCCACAAAGGTAATAACCGAGTAGCTAAACACCTTAACATACGAGGGAACTAAACAAATTTTAGTTAGACTTGGTTATGCAAATCTCTTTTTATTTCTTTCCTATTATAATAACTTTATAATGTGAGTTTAATCTATCACTTACGCTTCGAACACATAGGCACTTCAAAGAAGACATACACGCACGCGCGCGCACACACATACACACGTATACACATACACACGCATACACACACTCACACACACCCTCACACACACGCATACACATACACACACACACAAGTCGCACATACAGTTTCACACAGGCATACAACTACAGTTACACAAAGAGCTGCTAATTAGTTTATAAGTCATTGTATCTTTCTTCTTAGTCCTATTTAATTTTAATCTAATTTTAACTTACTTTTTAAACATTAGTCTTAATATTGTTAATAATTAAGGGAGAAAGCAAGATATCCCCTACACAAGTATTATTAATTACTTACGGGGGATGTTTGATGATTTATAAATTATAATAATAATTAATGTATCTGTTTTGAGAAAAATAATTTTTAATTTTTTTGCTGTGGCGTTTTCTCGTCGTAATTCTAAATGATACAGTATTTATACCGCTAGATGGCAGTTGAAGTACAACTTTAAATCTGAACGTAATTTTACGCAAAGAAATGCTGCTTTTGAAATGTTATTTACCATATTATTATTGGATATTATTAAGATTTATGAAATAAAAAGTTTAGTATATTAAATTGCTTTCTACTAATTTTATTTAAAAAAATCAATAACGCTTTGGCTGTATGACGTTTCCTGTGCCTCAAAATATCAACATTCAAGAAGTCAACATTTAAAAAGAATATACATGCTGCCATTTTGCTGCATTTGATTTCAATTGCGTTCGTTTTTATGATAATATCATCTAAAATCACATATTCCGTTTATAAAACTGATTTAGTGCGTGAAATTTAAATTATTAGCAGCCTAACAAACATTAAAATGGCAGCGAGTGACTCGGGAACGGATGAGTCATTGTATCCTATTGCGGTGCTAATAGACGAACTGAAAAATGAGGATGTCCAGCTTCGTTTGAACTCTATCAAGAAGTTATCGACCATCGCCCTAGCCCTTGGTGTAGAGAGAACCCGATCTGAGCTGATCCCGTTCCTAACAGAGACCATTTATGACGAAGATGAGGTGTTACTCGCCCTTGCCGAACAACTCGGTAAGTACATAGCCAATGTTGTAATATTGGTTACAAATGCATACTCTCACATCAAATCTATCATTATCATATCATAATCATATCATATTTCGAGGATATAATTAATTGTAGATCAATATTGTTAGTAGTGCCTCGTCTTCAGTGTTGTTGCAATACATAAGGAAAACCTGTTTTAAAAAGACGTTTGTCGCTTAAAAGTTTAAGATGGAACATAGCTAATGATAAAAAACCAAAGAGTAAATAATTTGTGACAATATCAACACAGAATTAGTTATAAATAGTAAACTATTTTACTGTTATTTGCTTATTTAAATCATAAGACTATCCTTTCTTTTTTGTGCTATAAACTGACATCTGATGTCCCTGATAAGAGGTTACTGTAGCGATGACTTACAACTTATGAATATATGTTATATTATATTATGAGTTGCCGATACTGCTAACACAAAACCATAATTACCCTTGTGACCTTAGTGTGTATCTAAGAAGGTGAAATGCCTACTTTCTGTATGAAATACTATACAAGGAGATTATTTGGCTTCAACCTATATGATGGATAACTAACCTAGTTGTGCAACATCTCTTTGTTAAAGTAAATATCACTTTATGGCCTACTTTCAAACCAACTTATTACAAGCTACAAAACAGACATTATCTAAAGGATCTAATGTAAATTAAACTTATTTTACAGGAAATTTTATCAACTTGGTTGGTGGCGGTGAATTTGCTCACTGTCTTCTCCCACCACTTGAATCCTTGGCCACTGTTGAAGAAACAGTTGTTCGTGACAAAGCTGTGGCTTCACTGAGGGCTGTTGCAGCTCATCACACTCCTCAGGCTTTGGAGCAACACTTTGTTCCATTGGTGCAGCGTCTTGCGGGTGGTGATTGGTTTACTTCCCGTGCTTCAGCATGTGGTTTGTTCAGGTAAAGATTATAACTTGAACAATTAAATTTGAGAATTTTGGGATAACATAAAAATTGTTTGTTGTAATAGCCAACAGGACTAATCTTTAATACACACTTAACTGGAAACATATGCAAAATTGAATTTGAAGTATTGTTACATCATAATGTTTTACAAAACCAAATTGTTACAGAATTTGGCCCAAGTTAAAATATTGCAGAAATTCTCGCTACTGTAAATAAGGACTAATATATTGTTGAAAAAGATTATTTAAATAAATTATTTCACTGCTATATGATATATGTAGGTTTAATCATGAAACAGTACAAACATTTTGTTATGTACAAATAATTGTTTCAAATCAGATTTGTGTCTAAATGTATTGATTCAATGTTAGAAGAGATCTGCAACAGGGAATAATCCCTAGTGTGACATTTTTCATTTAGCACACTGCCCTAGCAGACAATAGATAAGGTATTGTTTATGGTTATTTATTGGTATATAGCAATCAATATGCTAAAAACATTAAAATTGTATTTTTAAATAGTTGCATTAATATCTGTACATGTATTAAAAATGTCACCCAAATTACATAATTTCCTGCAAATCTATAAATATTTTTTTTTGCATTTGTATAGATTATTAGTACCATGTATGGCTCAGTGTTTACTAACAATTCAGGCATGAGTGACTATAATTGTGTATACATAAATACATACATAGTCTCATTTATATAAATTCTCATAGGTCACTGTGGCTATTGAGTCATATGGTAATGAGCATAGTGAGTTGTGTAACCATGTTTGGTAAATTGATACCATGCAAAAACATTGGTAAAACAAAAACAAAACACATAGTCGCCCACCTATGTATATCCTTAATATGGTTAGCAAAGGTGTTTCGCATTTTGACAACTATGGCTTTAGGTTCCATGCAATATGGACCAGTGTATTACCATATTATACAAGGCACAGTTCCAAACTCAGTGCTGCTATTGAAAACCTCAATAACAGTTTCAACAATCTAAGTTAAGACTACATGTATAGCAATCAAAAATAACTATCGCTGCACTACCAGAGCAGATAGCAAAGCATTGAAACCAACAATATGTGTCCCCAGCGTCTGCTACCCTCGTGTGTCAGCTCCAGTAAAGGCGGAACTCCGTCAGCACTTCCGCTCGCTGTGCCAGGACGACACACCCATGGTGCGACGCGCCGCCGCCTATAAGCTGGGAGAGTTCGCGAGGGTCGTGGAAGTCGAGTATGTCAAGAGCGATCTGATCCCCATGTTTGTGAACTTGGCCAAGGTAAGAATCAAGAACACGGGAGACAGCGCCGGCCCTGAGTTAGTGTGAGGAACGGTCGCTCTAAACGCCAGATGGCAAGAAGCGCCAGAGAGCCAAATGCAAAACAATTTCCAGCGCAAATTTGTGAAAATTAATGCGCTATATTGCAAATTTTTTATTATTTATTTAACATAGAGTCAAAGTATTTATGTGATGCAAAAGCGTCGATCAAAGTGCCTCGAGAGACAATCTCGCTCTACCCTGATTAAGACTAGGGCCGGCACTGTTTTCAGATAGCTAGGACTATGAGCATCAGTGGACTGCCACTGGTTTTATGATAATTATACAAGTCTGTTCAGTGTATAGAAACTTTTATTTATCTTACTATCTATTTAACTATTTTTTCTTTTTCGCCTTGTTATGCCCAGACATTATTATTCTACATACTTTCACATATACAAAGTCTCACGTTTATATACTTGAGATGATGAAATTATTAATATTATTCTCCACTTGCGACAAACCAATTTCCAAGCGGGCGAAGCCGCGCGGCTCAGCTAGTTTTTATAACAAGAAAGTACGTTCAAATATTATTAAAATCAATCGCAATTGTGACCTTGTGGTACGAACAAGCAAAACAATTCAATTTAGGTCTTAAACTGAATTGCGATAAGAGATCGTGGTAAGCCTCCAGCAAAGACGCCATCTTTTCACCAGTGCACTGTATTCAAATAAATGTTCACAATATTAGTTAACATCACAAGTAACGTTTTATTTTTATTAAATTAATAGGTAATTAACAAAATAATGTCTATTTTGATTTTGTAGTAATTTTCCACTAATGTTTGTTTATATTTTTGAATGTAAAAGTACTTTCTTACTTTTTTATAAAAAATGGTTAAGTTGAAAGTCTAAGCATATTAGTTTTTGAAAGTATCCATCAGTCCTGTGAGGACGAGACAAACTTACGTGGTATGGCTATAACTCTGTCACTTTCACACAAAAGGCGTTTTTAGGGTTCCGTACCCGAAGGGTGCCAACGGTACCCTGTAACTAAGCCTACACTGTCCGTCTGTCTGTCAGCGGGCTGTATCTTGTAAACCGTAATAGCTAGAGAGTTTAAATTTTCACAGATGGTGTGTTTCTATTGCCGCTGTAGCAACAAATAATAAAACCGTGCGGAACCCTTCGTATGTGAGTTCGACTCACACTTGACCGGTTTTTAATGCCGATCAGAGACAAACCTCGGTCATTCATTCACTAATAACGATTCAAACTCGGCTCAATTTTAAGAATGTCATGGTACGATAGAAATCGATTCAATTTAGGAACCTAAACTCATCTGCCTCGCGTTTTAATAGTTATTGTAAAGTTGATGGTTGCCTTCCTGGACCAAAATAACACAAATTCACTCACACGATAACAAAAACCCGCGCAAACGTCTTTCCGCAATAAAATCTGCCAAAAGTCCCAAGTCTGAAGGTAGTTCCCAAAGTTTGATCCTCAAATGCAGCAGCTAACGAATCTTTCTTACCTTATTATTACTCTAACGAAGTAAACTATCGGGTTCTCTGTCACACGCAGAACGCGACGTTGCCGCTTTGTGTATATATTGTCAGTTTTGTTTGTGATTATTATTTTGATATTATAGAGAAGCAGTGTTTTTGAATTTCAAGTGTTATAAATTTTATTGAATATTTGACTCCAAAAGTCGTTTTACAGAACTTAAATAAATAAAAAGTAGAAGAGTTGTGGGACCATATTTAATGTAGTAGTCTGAATGGTATTGTATTTCCTATCCACTATTACTTTGTATTGGTACTCGTACATACTGCTTGCTTATGTACTTAAATAAAACGGCAACTAAATTAATTAACCTGTGTTTAATTCATAATACGTAATATACTTATTTATAACAACTGGCATTGGATATAGGTAAAAGGTTATTCACTTTGACTAAATGGTGGGGTTAAATTGACAAATTAGTATGAACATCAGAAATCTGCTACAAGTCGTTGTAGAGTTGTTGAAATCTGTAGCTTGTACGGCCAAAGATACGAAACGGCAACGTCGCGGCTGCTTCCAGCCAATTCGATCGTTCGCTGTGCTCTGATTGGCTCATTTAAATCGGATCAACATTTTCCGTAACTATCGCAAGTTGGATTTGTATATCGGATCAACTTCGGCTAACACTAGTATAACGCAGTCCTCCCGTGAGTGTAGATGTTGATCCGATCGGAGCCACATTAGTTACCGGAGATGCATAGGTATTGGATCAACAAAAGGCGCCGGATCTAAATATATGTAAAACATTATTATGAATAATAAATATCAATAACCTTTGATACAACTTTTATTTAAAGATATATTGCTTAGTGTCTGCCTGTATTAATTGTTTCAATTCTCCATAATTATGTGATAGTCTGTGTTTTTGTTAATTAAAGACAAACCAATATCAAACCACTGGTCAAAAAACAATTAGATGCAATAACCCTCTTTTTTCTGTTTCACCCAAAATGACATTGTGATGATATTTGTAAACAAATATATATCCATTAACATATTCTGTTTACTGAAAATGTTTGTTTATAATATCAAGACTGATTGTGGAGTGATAGGCCTCTTCTTAGTATGAGAAGCTGTTAGGAACAAATCCAACATGTCAAACTGGTGTGGATCCACAAACTAAACATACCTGTAATGATAGATTAATGATTATAAATAAATAAATAAAATAATGTAGAACTCAGATGTATGTGTTTCCTCAAATATTTCTCTACATCGTTTAACTGAGTGATAATGAACTATTTGATGTTTCAATAGCATGAATCCCAATGCAATGAAAAGCCATTGTGTCTGGGCTCTGAAATTCATGTGCTTCATATCACATAGCTCGATAAGCTATGAAGATTTCTGACTCTTCAAAGCTTATCTAGCTAGAGATCGAATTAGAGACCTCTGTGTAGCAATCCACGAATCTCCCCACTAGGCTAACACGGCTTGTAACTGAAAATTTAAAATAGGTTGATTGTACGCATTATGTGCACTTAGCTGACTTTTCCTGTTTATTATATGCTTGGTTTATGCACTATATACTGAACTAATTTAATACATATCGCCTAAAACCTGCACAACTAGTGCGGTTTCATAAAATTAATAACGATATAACTCGGCTTCCGTTGTTAGGCATAAAACCAAATGTGTTCAGACCTTTCCCTCTACAGACTACTCAAGTTTATGGTATAGCGTTCCCACTTTCCCACCTGTTAGGTATTTCAGTGCCAGTGCCCGAGAGCACCTTCAGGGACCAGTTATAGACAGGTCTCGTCCCCAAATCCTAAGACCCAGTTCTCGTAAGCGAGCTACCTCGTGTCCAAGTGGCACTACCTATTGTCTAGATAGGTGCCGGAGCAATAAAGCCGCTCACCACTCGCGAACTCTG